>JASJUZ010000060.1:0-370325 GCA_037159825.1 Tupiocoris notatus
GTTTACATTGTTGAAAAGTGGCATTTGTGGTAGGACGGCGATATATTTGTAATCATCTTAAATCTGCAATATTAACTAAGAAATAAAAACGAACCGAATTCGCAAGGGTAAGTCTGTTCAGGCTGGCCGTAGGAATCTGGCGAATCCTGAAAACGAAAAAATCTCATCCGGGATATATGCATGGTTTTACGTTGGATAAAAAATTTTGTCGAAGAGTCAACTTTTTTAATGTGAAGAGGTCATGTCGAATGTTGAACCAAAATAGAAAAAGAACTCACCTGCGAATACCCAGGCGTCTGTTGTGGATCTGAAATCAGCAACGAGAAGTTTAAAAAATATAATTGCTGGTGTATTCACCGGCTAAATTCATTTGTGTATCAACTGGAATATAATCAGTAAATATTTGGGATAATAAAATACGTGAAACCATTTTCGAATACATTTTTACCGACTCAATTAAAACGTACCGTATTCGCAATCGTAGTTTTCGAGCTGGTTGTACGTCTGGGATAGATTCTAAAATCGAGAGGAAGCGTAGGTAATCAATTTATACATAACATTTTTGTAAGTAAAAAATAAAAAAAGATAAAAAAATAAAAATAAAAAAATAAAAAATAAACTTAAAAAAATAATAATAAAAAAATAAACATCAATTTTGATTATACGTAATATTGTAGGCGTACTCTTATTGGTCTCAGAAGTCTCGTGCTGGCGGTCGACGTCGTGAGTGACGCCTGAAATTAATTATTTGAATATTAATTAATCCAAAAACGAGTAGGAAATACTTTCTCACTCGAGTTTCGTTCCGAGCATCAATGTATTATCGAGTCAGAAGAAATTACAAGAATTGCAAATACGCTGTAGAATGTAAACAATTCGAAATAAATAACAAAAATATTCGGTATTCTAATCAGTTTGGAATAATCAGATTTCCGTCTGTTTGGTTACCGAACTAAATCAAGGGAAGAAAAGGTGGAAAATTACTGAAAAATTCGATCACTTATTATGAAGAAATTGGCGATTTAGTTTACCCTCGGCGTCGAGCCTTGCTGATAGTCCTCCATAACAGTCCTTTGGCGATGCAACCTTCTACGTTCGGCGCAGTAATCCTGAGTGGAAAATTTCGTGATTTTCAATTTCCGACACGCAACGGCATTTTCACGCAATGGGAATCTAACGCATAAATACCAAATACTTTTGCAATCATTCTCACTCACCATTTTACTCCAAATGGGACCAAATTTTGAAACGACGAACTGCGCGAAATTTAGAATTTAATCGTAATTAGAATTATTACAGGATATACATTTATTTGAGGTTTTTTTGCCTGACATGTTACCACTCCAAGTTACCGTATCAGACGCTATAAATACCGGGAAGGATATTTCTCACAGTGGGAATTAAAGGTTACTTTCGGTTATTTATTCGATAATATTTATACTGTTGTAATCGTTCGCATAAAAGTCCCACCACCTCCGAAATTGATATTTCACGTTTCAAGGCACATTTGAACCCGAATATCCAATAAAAACGCTGCAATGATTGCACATTATTACTCCTTTGCATCAATTATGATTTAAGAAGATCCACTTGTGATAGTAACGATCCGAAAATTTGTGTAAGCTTCCACCGAAAACTAATTGGAAACTAAATAGGAAAACTTCGTAGCAACTATTGTAATTTTAATCATTTTTATTTTGCTTAATTTCCTTATTAAAAGCTAAATTTCAAGTTAACCTAAAAAATCGATAATTGGTAAAAAAATGATTGTACAGTGGTTTTTTATTTCTTCGCTTCAATAATGATTTAAGAAGATTATCCATTTGTGACAGTAATCATTCCGAAAATTTGTGAAAGCTTCCAACGAAAACTAATTGGTAACTATAAGGGAAAACTCCGTAGCAACTATATTAATTTTAATCATTTTTATTTTTCATAATTTCCAAATTAAAATCTTGAATTTTTTTTTTAAATGAGAACTTTATTCGTTGAACAATACGATTTAAATTATTTCAACAATATTATGTTGGTGAAAAACGTTGGAAAATACGCATTTTCTCCCCCTCGAAACCGTCCAAAAATACCCTTAAAATTGAGGTTGCGATTTGGATGAAGAATTGAGCCGTTGTCATGACGAAATTGATTTTTCGCGAAGATTTTTAGAATTTAGCCTTTATAGTTTCGTCAAAAAAGCGTCGACGTCGTATGGTGTACGGACAGAATTTTTTTGCGTGGATATTGGGATTCTACATGCTTTTAACGTAAAACATCCAATTTTTAGAGGTTGTGTTAGAAAAAAAATTTTCTCGGGCGATTACAATGGTTTTATTATTGAATAATAAACCAAAAAGGAAACCGAAATAATTCGGTGACAATTGTGAACAATTAAAATACGCGTATACTCAAACTGCATAACCTATCAATAGCGCAGGTTTGACATAACACGTTAACCTAGGCGTTAATAAATCTAACAGCGAATTTCGCATGTTCTCTTCGACTTCAGGGGTATTCATGGTCGGTGTCGAGAAGTTATTATGATTCAGAATAAACTCGACTAGTGATTATTTGATTCGAAGCTTAAAACTTGTTCATTTCGGGCGAACTTGAAGAAGAAATTTATTGAAGTTTATCAAGTCTGTAGAGTATTGTTTTATTTTACTTTTGTATATTGTATATAATATATTGATGATTTTTTCATTGTATTTTATTTTAATTACGAAGTTATCGTTTCTTTTCTACTGCACAGCTAATTTTTCTTCTGATTGTCGGAGCAATTATATTGTTTTTTAAGATATCCCGGTGAATAAATAAAGTAATGCAATATCTCTCTCTCTCTCTCTCTAAAAAAAAAAAAAAAAAATCCCTCTATAAAATTGTCCGAAATGTGAAAATGTTTAAGAAAGTGTATAAACTTGAGTTCCAAAACGAACGTTGTAATGTTGTTATGCGATAGTAGAAGAGACAATTTTATTTTATGAATATTGGAGATAGTATAATTTAGTATTGAAACGCTGACATTATGTTTAAATAATTTACGCCTAAATTTTTCTGTGTATTTGTAAGAGTGGGCCGCTTAAGGCCCAAAAATATGCAGATCAATAAATAAATCGTTCATTCTCTCCGTTCTTCAAATTCCTGTCAGAAATCCATAATGTCCAAACCCGTAACGCTACATCGACTTATTCAAATCCCAAGACAGAACACCATTTATTTCAGTAGATCCTTCATTATTTAATCCATTGCAGTATACAATAGTAACCCGGAAATATTTGAGTTAAATGCGAGTGTTCTCGCTTTTCGCAATAAATTAATTAAAGTTTTTCTATCCAAGTGCAAGGCCGCTTGATTATTATTTTTGTGTCAGAAGTGTAATATTTTATTATTATTTTTTTTTAATAATTTTTTTTTACCTGCTAGGTATATGTTTTTGATGATTGCTGAATTTTTGTTTTTACTTTATTCTGTTGAAAGACGTGTGGTGTTTATTTTGTGTATAATCTTCTTTTATGTTGTAATTTACGAAGAATTTTTAATAATGCTCCCAAAAGAGGCGGGAGAGAGGATTTGGTCTTAACCATCTTTGCTGCAATCAATCTCTATATTAATGCCATATAAACGTTAAGTATCCTTGTTGTTGTTATCAATGTTATTTATTTATATATATTTTTTTTCTCGAATGATCACCGTAATTGTTGAATTTGTAATTAATTAACGGAATTCGCAGCTCGACTAAATGTTCGAACTGGTGGTACAGGTGAAATGTAAGAGAGGAACTCTAGGTCCTAATTTTATCTGTTTAATAAAAAAAATTCAGCGAGTCAATCAGTCTATCTCATCATTTGGTCATGCACACGCGATTTCCCTCAGACAACAGCCGGTTAGCTTACCTCACACTCACCCTTCGCACAATCGCCTATGTCATTCATCAATCGAGAGTGAAAGTGGGCCGATTTTCGGTCTCAAGACGTCACGCACGTTCGTATGACACGTATCACACGGCGAACAAGAGACGCACACGGAGAACAAGAGAAACACCGCGTTCCTGGGCTTCGGCTTGGAGCATTAAAAAGCGTCCATTGTGCTGACTAGGTTGAGTAGTCTTCTCAATAGGTCAAGCCGGCAGTTGAAATCGGTCGAAACTCAGAGTGTCGTCGAAGTTGGAAAATACGCGATTTTTTTCAATTCCTGTAATAGTAGAGGGGTTGTGAGGGGGAGAAAAACTAGGCGACTTATTCTCCAGATTTTTAATGGCTGGCCGAGCACTTTCGCCCATTCGGGCATCTTCAGGGCGACGTGGAACCATGAGGCGGACCTGATGTGGACCTCATGGTTCCACGTCGCCCTGAAGATGCCCGAATGGGCGAAAGTGCTCGGCCAGCCATTAAAAATCTGGCGAATAAGTCGCCTAGTTTTTCTCCCCCTCACAACCCCTCTACTACAATAAATGCGACGACAACCAAGCGAAGAATTCCTGTAATATTAAAAAGCTCCATAATTGACTGCAGAATCAACGAATATTATTGTTGTCTTGTTAAATCCTGCAGTAGAGGTGTATCGAAGATCCAGGGAATATTAATATTATTGTTGCCAGTTCTACCGTTTTTCCGGAATTAATTTATTTTTATTGCTTCCAGAAAGGATCAAATCGAAATATTCCTTTTCTAAGGATAATAGAGATGGATAATAGGGCTTGGAACTTCATTGCAGTATCGCACGGTTTTAAATATTATTGCTATAAGAAAATACAAAAAATGTTAACGTTCCAAAAAGCACAAAAAAAGAAAATGAATAAATAATTAATTAAAATAAATTAATGATTTAAAATTTGATTATTTTTTTAGGGACAAAGCAAAGATAAATTAAATATAAATATAGTTACAACATAAAATAAAACTATTTAAAAAATAAAATAGAAAAATAAAAAAATAATAATGAAAAAATGAAATAAAAAAGATCAATAAATAAATAAAAAATAACAAAAAATAATAAATGAAGTTATTGTACAAAAATAAAACAATATAATATGGTTTTTACTTTTTTTAAATCTTTTATTCGGGAAAGAAGTAAACGAAACGATGTACGTGGAAATTAAATTTATCACAAATATCCTAATACCTCGACAATATCACATAAGACCTGCAGATAAAAAGCACAAAAAAAGAAAATGAATAAATAATTCATTAAAATAAATTAATGATTTAAAATTTGATTGTTTTTTTAGGGACAAAACAAAGATAAATTAAATATAAATATAGTTACAACATAAAATAAACTATTTAAAAAATAAAATAGAAAAATAAAAAAATAAAAATGAAAAAATGAAATAAAAAAGATCAATAAATAAATAAAAAAGATCAATAAATAAATAAAAAATAACAAAAAATAATAAATGAAGTTATTGTACAAAAATAAAACAATATAATATGGTTTTTACTTTTTTTTAAAATCTTTTATTCGGGAAAGAAGTAAACGAAACGATGTACGTGGAAATTAAATTTATCACAAATATCCTAATACCTCGACAATATCACATAAAACCTGCGATAACTCGAGAACCACTAAAGCTATCGACTCCTTTATTGTCTTATTCGATTCAGCGTAAAAAATCAATATTAATTTATATCAAACACGCCTATAATATGTTTCAAAAATCTTGGTAAATACGAAATTTCCCCTATTGAAACCATCCAAAAATGCCTTGAAGATCGAAGAAGAATTGACTAAAGAATTGAGCCATTGTTAGACAAAGAATGTTTTATTATTATTTTCTTAATTATTATTTTTTTTTGTGAAAATTTCCAAAATGTAGGTCTCATAATTTCCTCAGAAAAGCGTTGACGGTAGACGGACAGAATTTTGATTGAATATTCAGATTTCAATATTCAAAATATTGGAACGTAAAACATGAAATTTAGACGGGGGTTAGAAATTATTTTACGCGAGCGATTACAATAATTCATTGATGAATAATACACCAATAATTGACATATTCCATTAGTAATAACCGGAGGATAGCAATTTCAACGACTGGGGGAGCAATTGGAATAATTCAAATATTCAAGCGAATATTGGCCCGATGAATTTCTCTGGCGAAACGGTTTTTCAACGGCCAATCTTCACTCGCTTTCGGCGATGGAGAGAAACCGAAGGCACGTCCTCTAGCAGGAGCTGCCACTTCCGCAATACACATCATTATCTATTCGATTCGAATCTTAGCACCCGCACCTTTCAGGTGTGCGAGTTGGTTTTGACATTGTAGGGCCAACGTAACAGGATCACAAAGGTGCGCCCGAGAAGCTGCCCGGTTATCCCATTGAGCAAAGGCGTGAGGACAAGTAGGCGAAGTTTTTGTAAATAAACGGCAACTATACAAAAAAATATTTAAAAAAATAATAATAATTAAAAAAATACATTTACACATGTAAAAACTAGGCAAACATTTCCTGAATATGTCGTTGATTTTCATTCATTTTTCAGGAAGATCCATTTATGTCAGTTTGTGACCACAGACATACAGACACTGGTTCAGAAAGTGATTCTGAGTATATAGTACTATGAAAATTTCTTCCAACAGAACCTCGGTTCCAAATTCGACTTTTCAGACGATCTCGATACTTTCATTTACTACGTAAACATGGAAGTAATATAAAAAGCGTTATCCAGGAAGCGTTGTCGAAAATCTGGCCAGAGATTTCGGATACGATTGAATGATTTCATTTGTATTATAGTATAAATACAGTGTGAAACTAGAGGGGAAAATAGAAAGAAAGAAAAAAGAGCGAGCGAGCGAGAGAGAATGAATGAATGAATGATAATTGCATTTATTTAGCCAGGGACGATTAGGACCATAAGGTCCTCTCTTCCATCTTCCCTGGGTTAAAACAAAATAATAATACATAACATAAAATAAGCCTCTTACCCCATTCGCAAGTACAGAATAAATTTAAATACAAAATACAAAAACAAAATAAATTTTAAAATAATAAACAAATTTCTTCAGAAATTAAAACGATCTCCTATTTTACATACATAATAAGATAAAAGAAAAAGAAGAAAAAAAAGAGGTCACAACATTCTCCTAAAGTTTTAATCGTCCGAATAGGACGCCAATAACCTTTTCTTAAAAATATCGCGAAATGATGATAAACTTCTATTTACATCAAATAGTCCTACATTACTGTTATAAAGGGAAATGGCCTGGGCGGTGAAAGTTTTTTGCTAAATAATATGGTTGAATGCTGTGGAATTTGAAGTAGTTCGTCGGCGTTACGTGTTCGTACATTATGAATTTCGGAGCGGAAACTAAATAAATTATACAAATAAGGTGGGTTTTTGAATTTGAGCAATTTAAATAACATATTGGCGACGGCTAACTTTTTTCTTTCATGTATTTTTAATAATCCTAATTTTAAAGAGTGAGAGAGAGATTTTATAAATAATAATAATACATTTCATTAAAATTTAATTGAATAAATTAAGCTCGTCGTTAGGCATAGCTTGTGATGACCAGCTTGAGTGGCGGCTAATTAAAATACAGCACCATTTTTTAATAAAACAAAATAAGTTTAAAGTTACCTCGGTCATGACTAAAACATACATAGATCCATTTTTTTTTAACAATTTTTATTTTACTGTTAAAAGATAGGGTTTGATCGTAGTTTTAACTGACGACAATTGTTTAAATGGTTTCTAGAAATTTGTTAGGGTTGTGTTCACTTAAAATTTTGATGTTTGTTCCTCTAAGCAGTTTCCTGCAAAAGCATATTAAAAATGGACAATTCTGTAAATTCCGACGTGGAACATTGCAATTTAAAACAGTTTCCGAAAGCTTGGCGAAATAGACGTTTTTAATTTCGTTAGACAAAAATCCTGATTGACGACTATAAAATATAAAACAAGGGTCGATCATCCATTTATATTAATTTAACAATAATTGCTCCTGAGTAATTTTCCATTTTCGGTTCCTAAATTAATGAGCCATGTATATACTAATTTTTTTTAAATTTGATATTCTCCTTGGTTCTTTTTCAGTCAATTGTGATATAGATCGGAAATTGAAAAAAATGAAAACTTGTTTGACATTTTAAAAAAATTGAAGAAAATTTGATTAAAAAAAAAAATTGGAGGAAATTTGATGAAAAAATTGGAGAAAATTTGATGATAAATTATAGGAAATTTTCATTCTTCAGGGAAAAGGCTGCAGCCGTTTTTAGACAAATTGATCGACCTCAATCATCAGTATCCAGGCAGCTGGAAACTAAAAGACAGACGAAGAAGTCAATTCGGTGATGTTCGCTGTGAGTAAATTACTAGAAGCGCAAATAAATTCACGTAAGAATGACTTTTGGTTTATTATTCAATAATAAACCGTTGAAATCGCAAGAGAAAAAAAATTTCTTTTTCGCCACTCAAAATTTGATGTTCTCCGTTTCAAGGCACGTTCAGTCCGAATATCCGATAAAACAATTCCGTCCGTCCGCCGTCAACACTTTTCAGACGAAATTATAATAGCTAAATTCCTGAAATTTTCACCAAAAATCAATCTTTGTCTGACAATTAGTCAATTCTTCAACCGAATCGCTACCTCGATTTTAAGAGTAGTTTTTTCGGGACTGCCGTTGTTGGCACTAATTGTCAACCTAGTTTGACCTGGGCCTCAATAAAATCTCCTATCCCATGCGTCAGATCCTGATGCGACTACATACGCATCACTACGTACGAAATTAATCACTGAGAGATCGGAATCCTTGTTGGCATTCTATTGTGCTCTCCGCGAACCTGGGCCAATTCTAAGATGTGCCAATGATTAGAAACGAAAGAGGTGCGCTATCAAGTCTCGTCTGGTAGAAACGAGAACGTTGATGACTGTGATTTGAGAGCGAGGCGCTCAGTTTCAATGAGCCAGTATCATCTTCCATTAGAGCGCTATCAGTTCAACTGGTTCAAACTCAATTATTGATCGTATACGAAGTTGTTGAGTTCCAATACTAGGTATCTTACTTTTCGCCCTCTGCAATTCACAGCACTGGAGTAATTCGAGAAAACATTCCGAGAATTAGAATAGAAAGATCTATTCGATGTTTTTTAATTTATATTATTTTTTACAGTTTTAAATTGATAAAAATTTTAATTTAATTTAAATACTAAACGATTCGTACAAAAAAAAATTGTTATAAATATCTGCGATCAATATTTATCATTACATTATTGATATATAACCAGTAATAAAATAAATAATATTATATAATAGCTGTATAAAAAGATATGTAAAAATTAAATAATAATCGAATAACAATAATATCAATAATAATAATATCATAATATAATATAATAGATGATGATGATGATGATGATGATAATAATAATAACAATATCATATAATATATTATGATAATAATAATAATAATAATAATATTGATATAATATATAATATCAATATAATCGAATACCAATATTGTATAATATCAATATAAATATCAATCAACTCATCAAGATTACCTACTTAAACTACTAGAATGTTTGACGAGGGTTCGATAGAACAATTTTCATAGCACCACAAATTCTTGAGATAAAACCATGATAAAGCTCATTACGACTGAAAAATCCCTTAAAAAATTTGCGATAACTGGACAACCATTAAAGCTATCTTCTATTGTCTCATTCTTTTCAGCGTCCAAAAACCTGTCTAAATCGATACCAAAGACACCTTGGTTTGAAGACACGTTCAAAAATACGAATTTTCTTCCCTTAGAATCGCCCAAATATACGATTAAAATTGAGATAGCGTTTCGGCTAAAGAATTGGGGTTTTTTTGAGATCAAAAATGATTTTTGAACGATTTCAAGAATTCAGCTATGGTAACTTCCTCAGGAAAATTTTGCAGAATTGTAAACGTACAGAATTTTTTTTACCTATGGGATATTCGGATTCTACATGCCTCGAAAAGTAAAATATCAAAGTTTCAAGGGGGTTTGAAATTTTTCCGTGCGAGGTTGGAACGGTTTATTACGATAATATTAAATTATAAATAAATTGAAACAACTTGTATTTTCTCAACAGATGTTTTCCTCATTGTAAGTCGCGCAAATAGAGCGAGTCAGCGACACGTGAACTAGCTGAAAAATGCAGATGAATTGCAACTAAGAAAGTATTTGAAATCGCTTGCTCCCGAGTCGGCAACGGTGTCGATAATTGCACTTAATGATGGTCTATTTCAAATACTGTCGGTGCTCGTACTGTAGTTGAGGAATCTGAGGAATATTGCCAATCCGTTCAACAGTTGGTATAACCGGGTAAAGAGACCTAACTACTTGTAGCTTGAGTAATTTTTTATTCACGATTTTCAAAAGTTGAACCCGATATAATTCTTCACTTCCATGTTTACATGGTAAAGTTCGAAAAGTTGAATTTCCAAATTATTTAATTATTTAAGAATTGGAAATTGTATAAAAAAAAACACTTGTAATACCTTACGGTTGTACAACAAACGATATTTCATTTCATTTCAATTTCCGAACGGAGGTAAATTTGCAAGATAATAATTATATTTATATTCCTGTTACCTACCTACTCAAATATGGAAGTACTCTGTGATCTATGCACACCACTGGTTTCTATTTATTTCGATTCATTTGTTTCATAATATCTTTACTAATAAAATTTCTTTGTTGCGGTGCGATATTCTGTTTGTTATTCGTTGATAAATTGTTCTATCGATCGAACAAATAATTCATCATTATTTATAAAATATTTTGTATGAAATATTCAAGTTTGGGTTATTTCGAGTTTTTTCATTATTATCATTTTTTCAATATTTTCTTCCTCTTCGTTTCACCTTATTTGCAATGCATTGTACCATTCATTATGCGAAGTACGAGGAGCGAATGCCGTTTTTTATCTCTCTGAATCTTCTCGAATGCGAATATGATGAAGTTGCTAAAGCAAAGCCCCTTCTAGCGATAGCGATTCGGAATATATGACATAATGTTAGTATGATCATGGCCTAGGTATCTTGGGACACAGCTCATCGTACCCTGGCTATGCTAATCAGTCTGGCGAGCCAAGGTATGCGAAGCCGACAATTTCCGATCCCAGGCGATCATTCTATCGAATTATCAACCGGGAATTCGTGTGATTTGGCGCATCGGCGTTTTACAACGTTGCGAGCTGTAGCAAGTCTGCCGAAATCGAACGGGCACCATCAAAGTACAGACTTGCATGACAGCGTATATGACTCAACACCGCGGACATTAAAAATAACAAGTTGAGCGTACAAAAAAAAAAAAAAAAAAAAAAAAAAAAACGCGAATATAAATTAACGTCCAAAAATCTATAGAATCTATAGAAATTGATACCAAATACTCCGTCTTCTGAAAAACGTTGGAAAATTCGAATTTTCTCCCCCTAAAAACCCCCCAAAACTCGAGCCAGCGATTTGGCTTGAGAATCGGGCCATTGTCAGGTCAAGATTGATTTTCGGTGGAAATGTCGAGAATTTAGCTTTTATAGTACAGAATTTTTTTTTACTAGATATTCGGACTCTACATTCAAATTCTGAGGGGGTTAGAAATTTTTTTTCTTTTTGGGCGATTACAATGGTTAATTATTGAATATTTAAGGTCCGCCGTCAACACTTTTCTGATGAAAATGTAAAAGCTCAATTCTTGAACTTCTAAACAAAAATCAATCTTGGCCTGGTGATGGCTCAATTTTAAGAGTATTTTCGAGGGGGAGAAAACTTGCAATTTCCAACTTTTTCAGAAAAATGTGTATTTGGTATCAATTTCTATGGATTTTTGGACCCTGAAACGACCGAATGAGACCATCGTGCGCTGGATAGTTTTATTGGTTCTCGAGTTATGTAGCTAGAAGGGAAAAATCCTTAGCAACAATGATAATTTTTATTTATTTTTATTTTTCTCGATTATCTAGTTAAAACTTGAGTAATTTGCGAAACGAGACAGCTGAAGAGAGGGTTTGACGTTTGTTTCGACGAGTATAGAACGATTTTTATGTTTTGTTGTTATGTTAACTTTTCTAATTATGCCATCACGAAAAATTTGGGAAATCTCGAAAAACTCTGAAAAAAGCTGCGATAACACGAGAGCCATGAAAGCATTTGACCCCGTTGTGGTCTCATTCGAATCAGCAGCCAAAAATCTATAGAAATTGATACCAATTGCATATTTTCTTGAAAAACGTAGGAGAACAAGAATTTTCTCTTTTTCAAACCCCCCCAAAATACCCTTAAAATTTGAGGTAGCGATTTGGTTAAAAAATTGAGCCAATATCACACCAAGTATGATTTTGGTGAAAATTTCAAGAATCTAGCTCTTATTTTTTCGTCAGACAAGTGTTGACGTAACATGAATCTTTTTTACTGCGGACGAGTGGAATTTTTTTTTAACGGTATATCGGATTCTACGTACGAGGGGGTGTCAGAAACAAATGTCGTGAGCAATTACAAAGACTAATTATTGAGAAGCGATAACAAACCGAAAATTAGGATAACATTTTTTTTTTTTTTTTTGAGAAGAGGTACCTACCTAGAATAGAATAGAATAGAATGCAATTTATTTCCATAACAAGAAAAGGTAAGAAAAATAGAAGGCGTTTCAAACGCGTGTCGCTCACATAAATTAATGAAAATGCGATTTACGAAGAAGTTTTGTGTGTGGCAACAATAAAAAAAAATCAAGCAACATTCAGCTGACATAAATAAAAATTCAAATTCCCCAACGTTCAAATAATTCGTTTTTGTGGTCCGTAAATATCAAAATATACGGTACGCCGTATCGAACATTTCAAGACCTTCAGCATTCGAATAAATTAGTTTTTTCGGCCTATCAAAATACAAAATACGAAAAAAAAAAACAGTGAAAAAATCTCATAACGTGGAAGTACGGTGTGTGAGCCAATATAAAAAAATTAAGCCTTATCTGTTCGTCATTAGAAACATTTTAAGACCTAAACGTTAAAAAATTATTACTCTTATAAAGCCATTAATATCAAAAACAGAAAAACATCAAAACAGAAAAAAAGAAGCGATAGAATAATAAACCACTTAACAATAATTTGCAGCTTTTTTTCCCATTCAATGCTAGCAAATTCGGCGGTAGTGATTTCGAGTGGCGGATCTGAACAGTTGTCACGTTCCCCTCTGATTTCGCACCCTTCGTAGTCAGGTGGTGGCCGATTCTAACGATAGACGCCTGAGGTATACACTGACATGCGCAGGCAGATGTAGTCAAACGTTCGAGCTAGTTGGGCACTGTCGGTACGCGATCGTGATCTGGCGGAAGTTCCCGGTGACAGTTCGGATTGTAGGGCGATTTCCCCTCCAATCAATTTCCTGTACTGGAGTCTTTCAAAATCGATTTTCAGTTCAAATTTAATAACAACGAAATTTTATTAAAAAATAAATAGCTGAAAAAATTAAGTTGACTAATAATTGAAGAAAAAAAATTATTATTATAGGAAAAAATTATATTCAATTTTCAAAAATTATAATCAGAGAAAAAAATAATAACCAGAGAAAAAATAATAATTAGAGAAAAAATAATGGTCAGAGAAAAAAATAATTAATAAGAAAAAATAATAATTAAAGAAAGAATAATAGTCAGAGAAAAAAATAATATTTAGAGAAAAAAATAAAGAAAAACCAAACTATACAAAGGGGTCGATTACATACGATTAAAAGTGTTCATTCTAACTGAACGAAAATTTCATTTCGGCTTTTGTCTGCAGTGTTCGCCGTTGAGTGATCTGAAATGTGGTTATTGTGCGTTTTGTTTGTCGTCGTTTCCGTCCTCTTCTTTCTGCAGCAGGTTTTCCATTTTCCTCCTCTTCGGACGATCTTCATTTTCGCCAAACTGCCTGGCCCAGTCCGCATTCCGTTCGTCGGATTAGCGCTTGAACTATTATTCGTCAAGCCGTGGGGTGAGTAATTAAAAAGTGCCAGAAAAATAATTCCGATTGAAAAAATGTATAAAAGATATTTATTTTTCCGTAAAAATTTAAAATGATAATTATTCGAAAAATAAAATGAAACAATGCCAACCGAAGGCCTGGTATAGTTGAAGCCGGTTACAGAAATGAATATTTTTCAATCTAAAAAGTCGATCCTTATTCTTTCGTTCGGCTAATAACCCAATCAATCGAACCATAAAATTTCACAGTACTTCCACTTACAATGTAAAAATAAAAGAAATAAATAAAATATATAAAAAACTTTTTGAAAAAATAATAAAACCGATTTCAAAATTATTTGCCTAGAAAATAAAGTCTGAAAAGGAAAAAAATAACAAAATGTCCCAACTTCAGAGCAACTCAATCACAGACTATACATTTAAAGGACTACTTTACTCGTATTGACCTGACAACTTTCTGATAGATTGGATCACCTCCACTAATAATATAAAAATTACTATTTCTCATTTCCCAAATGATTGAAAGACTTTCTTTTCGCCTGTGAATCGCCTACAGAATGGTCACTTTTTGGAGTATTTTTGGAGTGTCTCTGACAATGACCTATAGAATCTGAACTAGTCAGAGCAAGTCAACAATTGAAATAATAAAAACAAAGTACCTAATTCAAATAATAGACCCAACTCAAGACGATGGACTCAATTAAAAAAATTATGGGACCTACCAGAGTAATAACCTTTAAAAAAAAAAGTATTTCTAGGGGCCAAACGCCAACGCATACCGAAAAAACCCAAGTCAAACATAATAACCCCCCGTTTTGAAGTCGGTTAAAAATAAAATATCTCCTTTTACTGACTCGTGTATGAAATTTCGACTACAGCGTGGCACAATTTTCAAGCGCCACTGACCTTGCGTGCGAGATACGCTTTCTCGACCGCAAATTTTTGCAACGATTTATTGGAGTTGTAAAATTCGAACCGGTTTCACCTTTCCGCCGCCTAGGAATCATGACAAGGCTGAACATCAAATCTTGAAATCTACCAAAATTACCTTCGGATACTCGAACTTCGCCAACGCAGTTGCGACAGCTAGGGAATATAATTGGTTACGGAATCTATCCATCTGTTCGAGATTTCTAACTGAAGGGCTTTCAAGCGCCTTCGAATCTTGCCAATTTTTTCTAAGGATAATTCGCGGAGGGGAAATTGTTACAGAAACCTGTGGTGTCCCTCGATCAAACAATGATTAGTGTTCGAATTTGTAACCAAATATACAATCAACAAACTTGTACGAAGGCTGCAACGTTAGTAAACTACACTGTTATTTAAAAACTAGCGAGGAGACCCAAATAATTAAATTATAATTAAATAATTAAATTTGTTATTAAATTAAATAATTAAATAATATTGGAATAAACCTTTAATACCAACAAACGCGTGAAACTGCGCTTAAACATTCTAAATACAAAAGATACTACTAAAGGTAAGGTATGTGGCAATAGCGACAAAAATCAGGCGTCATTCACTCGCCTAGAAAATATTTCACGGCCTTAAACGTTGAAATATATTTCCTTTTGGCGAAGTCGAAATAGGCAGTGAAAAAAAAACGCGGAAGTACGGTCTATGAGGCAAAAAATGGAAGAAAATTTTAGTAAAATTGCACCACTTTTATAGCAACGAGATCCGGAAATTCGAAAAAGCTCAAATAAAATAATTGATAATTCAGCGAGAAAGTGCGGCGGGTGATACCAGTAATAAAAATCAAGCGACATGCCCAGTTAAGTTGGGTTCCGAATTTTTAAAAATGATTATTTTTCACTGAACTCCTATCAACCGGTCATAACAGATCCCATTCACCTCTTGTGAATTTTTCAGATACGCTAAATCTGATCGATTCTTACTGCAAACAATTTCCGGATTTTTTGAGTGCCTATATTTTGGGCGTGCCGTTCGTAGTCTTGCACGATCCCGAAGAAATAAAGGTAACATTTTGTTTCTTTAATAAAATTGTAGTATTTAGTTTTTTGAAATTATTTTCGTTTTTTCAACTGAATTACTCGAGTGCTGAAATAGTGGAATCCCATTTTACAACGATAGGAGACGAAGAAATCGTCACGAATTCCGCTAACTTTAAATAAATTATATTGTTATTATATAAATTCATAAAACAATTTGTTGTGGTGAAAAATAATAATAGAAATGTTATAAGATTGCTGTATGTAACAATGTGTTATAGCAAAATAATAGAAATTTTATAAGCTACTTGTATGCTACATATTATGTTATAGTAAAAAACTAGAATGTTATAATATAGCTCTACATAATAATATGTTACGGTAAAAAAATATAAATGTTATATTATAGCTCTACATCACAATATGTTATAGAAATTATTTTTTCTATATAACAATATGTTATAGTAAAAAAAAAATACCAAATGTTATAATATAGCTCTATGAACAATATGTTATAGTAAAAATAATAAAAATGTGATAATATAGCTCTACATAACAATATGTTACAGTAAAATAATAGAAACGTTATAATATAGCTCTACACAATAATAATTATGTTAAAGTAAAAATAATAAAAAATTGTGATAATATAGCTCTACATGACAATATGTTACAGTAAAATAGTAGAAACGTTATAATATAGCTCTACACAATAATTATGTTATAGTAAAAATGTTATAATATAGCTCTACATAACAATATGTTATAGTAAAAATAACAGAAATGTTATGATATAGCTCTACATAATAATTTGTTACTGTAAAAAAATATAAATGTTATATTATAGCTCTACATAACAATATGTTATAGAAAAAATAATAGAAATGTTATAAAATAACTCTATATAACAATATGTTATAGTAAAAAAAGGAAATGTTATAGCTCTATAGCTTTACTATAACAATATTTTATAGTAAAAATAATAAAAATGTGATAATATAGCTCTACAATACAATATGTTACAGTAAAATAATAGAAACGTTATGATATAGCTCTACACAATAATATTTTAAAGTAAAAATAATAAAAATGTTATAACGTAGCTCTACCATAACAATATGTTATAGTAAAAATAACATGTTATGACAACCACACCGCTATACCACCGCTATATAACAATATGTTACAGTAAAAAAAAGCAAAAAAATGTTGTAATATAGCTCTATATAAAAATATATTACAGTGAAAATAATAAAAATGTTATAATATAGCTCTACATATAATATGCTATAGAAACGTTATAATATAGCTCTATATAACAAAAATAAATAACAAAACAAATATAAACAAAAATAACAAAAATAAATTTTAATAAATGTTACAACATAACTCTATATAACAATATGTTATAAATTAAGAAAATATAATGTTATAATTTAACTCTACATAACAATACAACAATATAACTCATTTAAAATTGGCGGGATTCGTGACTAAATCTTCGTTTTCTATCCTTTTGAAAATTTTCCACGACTGTTTGGTACGTTTAAATCCTCACCCGACGGTTGATATTTCAGGTTGTCCTCAGCAGTAACTACCACATTGATAAGGGGAAATACTATTTATTTTTGGAATCATGGCTGGACAGGGGACTTATTACGAGCGGAGGTAGGTGAAAATGCGCTAGTAAAAATTGAAAGGACAATTTACAGACCGCTGAATCATAAATACAAAAATCACCTATTGAAAACTGCTTTTCTCAACGAGTTTCCCGCTCAAAAATTTTTCTCATCCTCAGGAGAAAAGTGGAGAGTTCGGCGACGATTTTTGAATCCAGCGTTTCACAATAAAATTCTCGAAGAGAATATTGGGAATTTTTGGAAAAATGCCCGCCTCTTGACGCAGTGCATGTTGAAAAATTGCGACGCCGGACCGATCAAACTGAGAGATTACTTGAACCCCTGCGCGCTCGACATTATATGCGGTAAGTACTGCAAAGCAGTAGAGCGAATAATAATAAAAAAATAAATAAAAACTCGTTTTAAGTTCCGGATTTTCTACGGGGTTTTCCGAGTATCAAAGAGTCGTTTGAGAGAAGAGTTTACTCACAAAAATACGCTATATACATTGTACTCCGAAACAATGGAGAGTTATTGTGAATTTCTTCGAATAAATTTTTGGCACAGTTGATATAGATGAATCTCATACACAACTACATCATTTGCGATCGTATTTTTCGCCTCCGACTCAGCAGCGCGCCTTTAGATACCGAGAGACGTAGTATCTGAACTTCATCTTGGGTCAGGCAGCTATTTCATTCATAACGTGATCTCAAGGGTAGATGAGAAATATTCGCAATATTTACGAGACCTCGCGCGGCGTAGCTGACATTTGAAAATGTCGTAACTCGGCGCAGAAACTGTTCATTTTTCATAGCATGCCAATATTTGAACGAGGGGCGTGATGTAACGAAGGCTCTAAGAAAATCGTCAATCTTCGCTGTATAAGGCCTCATCAATTATCAATTTCGTCCGAAGTTGTCATCGACAACTATAAATCACACGTAGATGGTTTGAAATTATGTTTCACCGAAGAGCTCCAAAGTATAGGTGAAAGTGGAACCTCACACACATAAAGAGGAATAATATACACCATAAAAATAGAAAGGAATAAAAATACACCATAAAAATAGATAGGAATAAAATACACCATAAAATATTATAGCATAACATGTAAACAAGATCAAGTTAAAAACGGGACCTCTGAAATCTTCAAATCATGATTATATAAACAGATAGATAGCTCACACAGGGAGATATTTTACCAATTAAAAAATCGCGAAACTCGTTCAAAATAAAATTAATACAATTTCGTAACTGGAAAAAACTAGCCAGGGGATACAATAAGAACCGAAAAATTCACGAATTAGGTTAATAAAGCTGAGTTACCTTGTGAGAGCTCAACGATACAGAAAAGGTTCAGTGGAATAGATAATTTTCACAACAAGGTGAACAAAAAGAAAAAAAAAATTATGTAGGTCCTGTAAGTAGCTCCACAAGGCTGGGATTGTCATTAATAGAAAATTTCTAAATAACGTCCGCTTTTTGAAGAGTCCAATCAATTAAAATAATAAATAGGGGGACTAGATTCTAATGCAGGGGTGACTAGAAAGGGGAAAATTTAACCTTAAAAAGCTCGTTGGACATGAAAAACTTTTTTTTTTAAATTGAAAAAATGAATTTTTTTCTAATTTTTTTTTCTATTTTCCAAAAAAAATTTTTTTAATGTCTCCCAAGCCCTTTTAATGTTTTCTATTTATTTGATTATACAATTCTATTTATTATTTTAATTTATTAGACTCTATGTTCAAAAAGCGGACGTGTTTTAAAAATTTCCTATTAATGACAATCCCAGCCTTGTGGGCTACTTTCAGGAGCTAAAATTTATGAAGAAGATGTTTCCTGAAGAGGACTTGAAATATAGAATGCTCGAAATATAGAAGTTCACAATAAGATAACGTCGCGGCTTTCATCTCAACTTCATCCCTACGTCAAATCAAATATGTTGAGTGTGACAAAAATAATAAAAATCATGTGACATTCGGTTAACGCTAAGAACAATGTCCTCGGCGTTGAAATATATTGGTTTTAGCATTTCTGTAAAAATCAAAATTTTGTCAATATGCAAATAACGCGGAAATACGGTGTGTGACCCAGGCGATAAAAATCTGGCGTCACTCAATCGCCCTCTCTAACACTTAAAAGACTTTGAAACTTCAAATATATTGGTTTTTGCGGCGTGTAAAAATCAAATGACAAAATAAGCACTAGTGAAAAAACCTCATACGATTGAAGTACGCTGTGTGAGCCAACAGACAAAAAATCAAGCCTCATTTGCTCGTCACAACGATCAATTTGAGACCCCAACCTTCGAAAAATATTGACTCTTTATTCCATGGAAATTGTTTTTCTTTCGAATTGTTTTCAATAAATTATCACCCTAAACGGATTTATTATTTACTGTTGCAGAAACGGCGATGGGAGTTTCATTGAATTCACAGAGCTCCAAGAACGTTGAGTTCTCAAATGCAGTGCACAGGTTGTTACCAATTTGTGCAAAGAATATGAGTAAAAGATTTCCCATCGAATTTTTGGGCAAATAATTATCTCAGAAAATTTTCAATTTACGTCGTATTTTACTTGAATCAATATATATAATATATATTGTTTAATTGATTAATTTAAACGAAATTTCGTTAATTATTTTAACTATAGGCCTTTTCCGTTTAGCTACGAAAAATTATTTGAAAAAGGTCAATTTCAAAATTGAAATAAAAATATCAGCATTATGGCGATTAAAATTATAGTCAACCGTAAATTGATTGTGAAATAATTATATTAAAAATTAATTATTTTCAATAATAATAGTTGTTTATAATTAGCAATAATATGCTATATTATAATAACTATTATTATAATTATAGAAAATTATAAACAGAATTAAATTTTTTAAATTTATTATTTTATTTATTGTAGTTAATTTATTTTATTTTTAAATTAATAGTAGAAAATTATAAATAGTATAGCGATCTAAGTTATTTGAAAAATGACTCATCTTACCAACTGCAAAAGTATCCATATTCTCGCCATTTTTCGCACTATCAACTCTCAATTTCACTTCTTTTATTATAGAGTCCTAGAAGCGCTTTTATTTCGATTGACGAATCCCTACCTGAAGAGTGATTGGATGTGGAAACTATTGCCGATCGGACTACACTGTACCAAGGATATCAGTTTCCTTCGGAGCTTCAGTAAAAATGTAAGTCGCACATCACGATCGAATATTTGGATTTGATCGAATATTGAACATGTGGATTGAATTTGAATATTTGGATTGAGGCGAGACAGAAAGAAAAGGTTCTTTCATTTTAGGATTTATAATACGAACATGTGAGTTTGTTCGATTTATGTGTTTAAGAAGCAATTCGAAGCTTTTCCCTTACAAAGCCACCAACAGAATGACATATTTTTACTGCTGATTTTTCACGCTGAACACTTACTTTTTATCTTGCTTCAAACCCCTTTTTAATTTATATTATCGAAGTTAAATACATGAAATACATTTTTGTTTTTTCAGCCTGACAATAGTTCAAGTTGTGACGCTTAGTTTTTTTTTTTGCTATGCATAAAAGGAAGAGAGGAACCGATGGTCCTATTTGTAGGCAGATTGTATGAATAAATTCTATTCAATCAATCATTATTGCCGAAAAGTTTTTAGCGAAAAATGAGTTAATAAAAAGCAATTTGTTCGGCCAACTCTGTCAAATCTTGGTCAGAGACGAAGTCGAACTGTAGCGAAGGTGAATTCTCTTAGTGGAAAAAATAAATACAATCAAGACAACCGGCGATGTTCATGTGTTGATTCACGGCAGTAGTACGTGAAAAATCTGAAGTATTTTACAGGTGAACAGTTCAAATATTTCAGGTAGTCAGGCAACGGATGGAAAACTACACGCCAACGAAAACGACCGACCAAACAGACCCGGAAGAGGGCGCTAAAGGTGAGGGAAATAATATCAAATATACGAGGAAAAAAGTCAAATGCTATGTTTGCAACAGAACTTCGCACGAAAGAGTCAACTGCGATATAGATCGGAAATAAAAATATGAAAAATAAAATTGAAAACTTGTTTGACAGTTAAAAAAAATTTGAACAAAATTTGATTAAAAAATTGAAGGAAATTTGATTAAAAATTATAGGAAATTTGATGAAAAATTATAGGATATTTGATGAAAAATTATAGGAAAATTTCATTCTTCAGGGAAAAGGCTGCAGCCGTTTTTAGACAAATTGATCGACCTCAATCATCAGTATCCAGGCAGCTGGAAACTAGAAGACATACACGAAGAAGTCAATTCGGTGATGTTCGCTGTGAGTAAATTACTAGAAATCGAGCATATAAATTCACGTAAGAATGCCTTTTCTAATTTATTGCCAGTGCGAAATCCGAGTAACCTTTAATATACTCATAGGGCCACGATACATCGTCAGGAACATCGATTCTCGCACTCTGGACACTGGGACACCGGCCCGAAATCCAGGTAAGCCCATAAACACAATTATTTTATTACTCATGGAAGAAAAAACAATTTTACATGCTATGGAGAAAAAAAATTTCGTCCGCAGCAAAAGGTGTACGAAGAGTTGTACGATATATTCGGAGAAGACGATAGAGAAGCGACTATGGAAGACCTGCAGAGGATGAACTATCTGGAGAAGGTCATCAAGGAAACTCTACGGTTGTATCCCATTGTACCAGTTTTAATCAGGCAGCTATCTCAAGATTTACACCTGGGTTAGTACAAGTCAAGGTATTCACGGTCGCCATTGAAATTATAGTTTTGACTCCAGTTAACATTTACATAGATTCGATCAAGCTCAAAGTCGGAGTCAGTTTGTGGACGAATCGCGCTTTAAATAAAGTACCTTTATATCCATCGTGATCATGATTCAACTCAACAACGGAGATTAAGAATATTCTATATTTGATAATTATCGACCGAATTTTTAGCGAGAAACAGCGGAAATTTCCTCAGGCAAAATAGCATCACAATTGGTAAACAATATAATATACAATATCGATGGCTACAGGACAACATGTGCTATAAAAATTTGGCTGGTTTTCAGGAGAGAGAAAAAACGTTTTAAAAATAATGGGACAATTAGTGTTATGAAGAGTGCAGAAGTGGGGCAACCTGTGATATCTTGCTATATGCTTTGGAATTTAGATAGTAGCTCAATTCAGGAAAAACCTTGATAACACTTGTTGCGGACAAGAATGGTATATATAACACATGTTGTTTAAGCGGGAATAATTCATTCCCAGAGCTACCAACAAAAAAACTGAGGCGACCACGAGATTTGGCTTGAAATTCTGAATAAAAATCATCCAAAACCTCAAAACCCATTTTTTCATATCTTATGTTGTCTTGTAGCCATCGATATATACCATCGTACGCATTAGACAATAATTATATTTCTGTTAATCATTTTTCAGAAGGGAAACCGCTGATACCAGCCGGTGTTAATATACTTATAAGCCCTGCGCTATTGCACCGCAATGAAATGTTATACCCAGAACCGCACAAATTCGATCCGGAACGCTTTGGACGCGACGAATGCGCAGCTAGACATCCCTTCGCATACATTCCTTTTAGTGCTGGACCGAGAAGTTGCATAGGTAAAACTTGTTTGTAGGAAAAACGCTGCAAATGATTGTAAAGTGGTTTATTATTCCTTCGCTTCAATATTGATTTGAGAAGACTATCCATTTGTGATTGTAATTATTCCGAACATTTTTGAACGTTCCCACGGGAAAACCGATTGGTAACTATCGGGGAAAATTCCGTAGCAACTATTGTAATTTTAATCATTTTCATTTTTCTTAATTTCCTCATTAAAAGGTAAATTTTTTGCCTAACGGTACAGCTGGGGAGTGTTTGACGACCATTCCAATGAGTATAGAACGATTTTCATAGCTCCAAGAACTCTCGAGTTATACCCTAATGTCAAATTTCTGGAAATCTCCCAAATTCGACAAAAAGCTGCGATAACTCGAGAGCCAATAAAGCTATCGACCCCCCGATGGTCTCATTCGATTCAGCGTCCAAAAATCTATAGAAATTGATACCGAATACACATTTTTCTGGAAACATTGGAAAATATGAACTTCCCCCTCAAAACCCCCCAAATATACCCTTAAAATTGAGCTAGAACGTTGGTTCAAGAATTGGGCCGTCGTAGGACCGAGATTGATTTTTGATGAAAATTTCAAGAATGTAGCTATTATAGTTTGGCCGGAAAACTGCTAACGGCGTACGGCGGACGGACAGAATTTTTTTTAATTGGATATTCGGATTCTACATGCCTTGAAACGTAAAACGTCAAATTTTGAGGGGGGTTTGTCTTTTTTTTTCTTGGGCGATTACAATGGTTTTTTTTGAATAATAAACCAAATGGTAAAATGGTTTCTACAAGGAACCAAAATGTTTTATTAAATATTTGAAATCCACATTTACCATAATATCATGGTGATATGTTAAGGTGAAATGAATACGAGGATTAAAAAAAATAGGAATACAGGGCCCTGTATATTTATCCTTTTTTTTTTGTTTAAAACACACCCAGTTCCCCCTTTTCTAGTCAAAGTTTCCCCCAAATCTCCACTTGAGACCTGCCAACACTGGACGAATGAAGTAATAAAAATTGTCAAGCACCTAATGAGCAGTAGAGTAATAAAAAATTGATAAAGGGAACTCTATCAGACCAGGGGACTCTATAGAGCATAATTATATGCATGTCTCCTCGATTTTGTTATGCTATTAAAAAGAGTAGTTTTGATTTATAATAAAGCATGATTTCTCTCTCTCTGCAAATGATTGTACGGTGGTTTGATTATTCCTTGCTTCAATCATTACCAAGACCATCCACTTGTAATAGTACCTAGCACAAATTCTCGAGAACGTTTTTACCTACATATTGGTAAATAATGGCAAAATCTTTGGCAGCTATTGTAATTTTGAATATTTTTCTCAACTTGAAGTAAAATTAATTGCCAGCTAGCTTTTGAAGAGCTTTCCAATGAATATAGAAAGGTGTTTATAGCACCACAAACGATCGAATTATCTGACAAAATATCTCAGAATCCCAAAAATGTCACATAAAACAGCGTCAACTCGAGAACTCCTAAAAGCATTTAGTTTTTGTATGCCATATTTGGTCCGACTACTACCAGATGAGATGATGGAGCCTTCCGATTTCATTCGAAATGTGTACAAAAAAGTTTTCTCGTGGCTGATTAGGAAAGGCCCCGTCGACTGTGCCAATCTGTTAACCAGTGTTGTATATGTCAACTAAATCTATTGTACAGTTGGTACCATGTAGCTGTGTCATGTCGTTTTTGTTTTATTTTGTAATTCTTCGAGAGCAAATGTATTCTGATAGTTATTATTTAATATTTCCAATTATTTTGAGCTTGCAACCCCCCCCTTATGGTTCCATATAAAATAAAAACGCTACGCAACTACGTACAATCTTTGCATTTTCTCATCATTTGATTGGCTAAACCACGATATTATGACTGCAAGTCAGAACACCACAAAGACACAACTTTGCCATCAAGTCGATTCTCCAGTTAATGCAGATCAGTAAATGAATTAAATATTTCTTTCAATTGCTATCCCGTTATTGATTCGATTCTGCTTTTTTTTTCAGGCCAAAAATTCGCGATGCTCGAACTGAAAATGATTCTTTCGACAGTGATGCGGTTTTGTAAAGTGACCTCACTTACTAAAGAGGAAGACGTGAAATTCATCCCAGCGGTGACACTCCATTCAACGATACCGTTGGAAGTGAAATTGGAACCAAGGATGAGCGCATGACTTGAATAATAATTTCAAGATTGCGTGTTTGGACAATTTCGACAAGTTCGGTTAACAATTATGTTCATCATAAATGTGATATCGCTTAAATCGAATGATAACGTTTTTCACTGGATGCCGAGAATAAAAAAGCTTTTTGGAATGAAAAGTTTATAAATATATTTTCTATAAACAAGTCACATAATAGTCACAAATTCTCTACAATTTGTAAACAGAATGCATTCAAATTTTTTCGTCGATAAATAAAATTAGATATAAAAAATCGGTAAATTAGCGCGAGACAAGCGTCAATTACGTACAATTTCAAATAAACGAAAAAATTAAACGCTCGAAGTAGGGCAAGTTCTGTACAAAGTACGTGTTTCGAAGCTAGATACGAAATAAAATGTATATATATCAACAGTTCAATTTTTCATAATTGTATGAAGGTTGTCATCCCACTGAGTTTGTGTGCCTGTTCCCTATCCAAAGTCGAAACTAGAATCGCACTAATTTTCAGTCAAATTAGTCATTTTTGGAGGGCATTCATCTGAACTGAACTTTGTGTGGAAAATTATGTCTCGCGAGGGCATCAACTTCAATATTCCTTGCTTCGGACGAGGAAATGACTGGGAAGTTATCAAACGTATCGTTCCCTTATTGAGAGGTTTACAAAGTTCATTAATTCAGAATATAAGTACTCGTCGTTTAAGAACTGAAAATAGGATTGCTATATATCAATATTGATGAAAACCCTGCATCACTGTTTATCAGTGTTAACAACATGAACAAAAAAAAAAAAAATCCCTAAACTCCGCATCAGACTCAGGGCTGTTGAACAGCAGGTTATTACGTGGCATAACGTTTTGAATCTTCCAGTAACCTTGAACGACACAATGAACATCAAATGTCACTCCGCGGGATCCCTAAAAATAAAATGGCGTTGCTAGCTATTGCTCAAAGAAATAGACGATGAAAATGGTTGGAAAATATCGCATAACGTTTTCAAAAATAATGTATTTCCTTGAACAAGTATCGGATCCAGCAATGAACTAAATTGACTGAAAATCGCGATCAATTAGGACAACATTCTTTCCTCGATCGAATTTACAAATTTTACAGTTACACTGTAGTACAGTAATTATAGTTCGTCTAGAAAGTCGAGCACAGAAATTGGCATAAATAGTGAAACAAATTAGGCCTTTAAAAGAAAAATCGTTGTGGCAGGTGAGCGCAGAGCGAAATGGCATATTATCGTCAGCAAATTTATTCCCCGCAAATTCAGCAGTACTTGAAAGGGAAATTCTGAAAAGGAAACTTCTCCTTGATGACGAATATTTCATAATTTCGACGACGACAGAATTGCCTTCTGTTTTGTTTTGGTACAATATTTCCACTTTTTGCGATGCACGTTTTGAAAAAAGTAGTTCGCAAGACAAATTTTGTACCATCAATTTATACTCCTAAAATAATTAACATGGAAGTAAAAAAAGGAAATTAGATGAAATAATTCACAACCAGAAAAAGAGAAAAAACGAAAAAAAATAAAAAATTACTCATTGTAAGCAAATGTGATATCGACTGAAAAAACCAAACAGAAAGCAATACTGTCCGATGCCAAAAAAAAGAACGACGAAAAAGAGGAGCGGTTTTCTTGATCATTTCGCACTAACGCAATAATAAAAAGGAATTCCTAATTGTAATAACGAAAAACAGATAAGTTCAACACACGGAGACGTTTAATCAGAATACCTTGTTGTAATACGTATAGATAAATGCTCAGCCGTCACCAGTAATGTCAGCACTTTCAGTTAGAAAGTTTTCTCTCTAAAATAAAATCAATTCCGCAATTAGGAACTTAACAATCGAAACTATTCAAAAAACACGGCGATTTTAAAATTACTTTCTGAGCTCCGTTTCGAAAATTAGTGCATAAATAAAATGTGCCGTTATATTTACACCGGTTATAAAAAATGCGGGGCAAGGGGATAGACCAGACTTTCACCGGATGTACCAAAAGGAAAGTAGTTACAAAACGATATGAAAAAATGTATTTTTTCTTAGGCTTGTAATTTCTTCAGCTGGGAATGTTGGTCCCTGTTTTTCTTGGGGGGGAAAAAGGAAATTCATCACGATGATGGTGAATCGGAGAGGGCGTTGAAGAAAAAATACCTCGTGCATGGACAGATGATCGCAGAAAAGGTTGCCGTTTGCTAAAACAGATCAACAACTACTTGACCCAAACTAAATTCAAAATCTGCGGAAAACCCAATGCGTTCATAGAAATTAACACCGCCTAATCTTATCGATCTATTTCTTTCTCGTGGCACTTTTTAGAAAAACTCTGGAGCCCATAAAATCAGTAACTCTGAGCCACAAGAGTGACACGCAGCACATCAAAGCTGAACACACCCGATAGAAGCTAAATAAAATAGAGAGGTACACCCGATGAGCTGTTTGCGAGTAGACAAGAAATCGCATGTACAAAATGTGAAGAAAAAAGGTGCGGAACGGAGCGTCGTATTACGATTGACGTCAAATTTGTAGTTTCTATACAAATCACTTAGTTAGAAATTAAACCACAGACAAACTTGTAAAAATTAAGAATTAATCACCCACCGGAGAATAAGGGACAACTTCGAGAAAAAATCGCTGGGTATGGAATCGATTAGGACATCGATAAGTTAGCATGCAGAGTGAGCCAAGATGGTGACCGGATCTCAAGATGGCTACCAAAAAGGCGAAAGGTTTCCAAGATGCCTGTCGTGTGATTGTCTTTTATCAGATGATTCAGTGAACGATGATCGATGACCATTGATGATGTAGGAGGTGGAAATGTAGAAGTAGAAGAGAGGAGGGTCAGAGAATGGAGCATCTCATCAGCCAATTGGTTGGTTTCCGACTCGGTTCGTTCGCTTTGATCTGGTGGCCTCCTTTTGGTGGATTGCTCGCTTCCTGAAGAGAGAATGCATTCTAGTATAAAATAAAATAAAGGCTTGAATGCCGTGGGTTTAGTCATTCAGTTCATTGCCAATGAAATCAGGGAAACATTACCACGTTTTTTGCTCCTAGCCTTCAGTTTCACTACTTCACTGCTCCCACAGTGTCTCACCAGTGTTTAGTTAAACTGACTCACGTCTGACCCATTTGTTGTTGCGTTCAACTCAATTAACATCCAAAATGGATTTAATTTATTTTAATATGATGTATTTAATAGTTATCTACTAATTAGTTCTTTCATTCCTGTTCCTATACCAAGTTGATTTCATTTTTAGTAGTAAGGGTAGTTCATTTTATTCATAATAGAAACAAAAGGATAAAATATTTCATTTTTTAGTTTAAATAGGTAAATGTTATTCTTTCTACTATTACTTAGTTTATTTTTTTAATTTATATAATTGAATTATACTTAAAGTTCTGATGACCATTTTACATTATTATTATTATTATTATCGTTATTTATAGCACCTGACAGCGAATAAATTAATGGGGTTATACAATTTTCTTGTTTTTATTTTCCAAAGTTTTTTATCCAATATAATTAAAATTATTTTATCCAATATAATAATTATATTTTTTTGTAATTTCATTACTTATATTTAATATTATTTTCAAATTGTTTAAAAAATATATTTAAATAAATAATTAATTACTCATACATGACATTCCAATCCTCACTATTAACGAACATTGATAATAGAAATAATAGAACGAAACATTGGCAAAAACCTAACCTATATTCGTTTTTACGTGTAAAACTTCAAGCGGTGTCCTCACTCGGTTAACTCGTTTGGCTGTTTTCGACAACAGTCGGACGCTGTAAGGGCACTGCGTTATGGGTAGTCAAAAAAAGCCAAAACTCTCTATTGTAAGTTGAAAACGTAGGTAAATATGATGGTAACCGTTTCAACTTAAATCCCATGCAAATTCGCCAAAATGATGAAGTCGGAACAGAACAAATCACAGCACAGATTATAACTCGCACATAATTATCATACAAAACAAACCGCAACAAAGATTTACGCTACGATCAACACCGGAAATTAAAATTTATAAATTTTCAATCACAGCAGGCTATGGTCACTTTGAAAAAGCGACTTCAAGAAGCACTCGAAAATTATATTTTCACACTCGACGGATTCTCTTGCTAAGGTTCTATAAAAATCAAACCCTCGCGTAAATTATTTTCTAATTCTTTACCTTGCAGTTCTGAATCTGTACGAAAGAGAAGCTTTCGGGAATGTGCGACTGGTCTAGCCTAAAGCTCCTTTTACACGAGAACAACAAAGACATGCACACCTGTAGCGGAGAGTATACCTTGCCATCTTAGTCGGGCAAGAAGATGAACGTAGGCAGGGAAAGGTTTGAAGACCAAACCTTTCAATAATTTGGTATCACATGAGTTCAAATATTAGAGAATTTATACTGATTGTGCAGTCGGTATTATGATCACAATGGTAGAAAAAAACATGATACGAAAAAATACACTCTAAATCCCCAATTTCGAACGAATAGCACGAATAAAATTGATGGATCATGCTGAAAAAGAAAAACATAGAAACTCATGCTGCATCCAAAGAAATACATGCGTTGATTTTCATTTTTACCTTCTGTTCGTCGAGTACGGCCATGAAAATTGAATAGAGCAAAAATCATTAGAATAATGTCAGAACGCTTCAAATTAATGTTATTGCGTAGTGAAAATATTTCTCAAATGAATTGAAACAGACCTACATTTTTACCAATACCCAATAAACTTAATTTGACTTAGTGAGCAAAGGTACATCTAAAACTCACTAGTTTCTTTTCCGTTTTCGCCTTGATATCGCGTGCAATGCTGAAGAATGCTGTTTCAACGTTGATCGAATCTTTCGCACTCGTTTCCATGAATTTGATGCCATACTCAACCGCCAGCTGTTCGCCCTTTTCTCTCGAAACCTGAAAAAAACAATTCATACTAATAATCTCTGAGAAAAACCAGTGGTGTAGCACTTAATACTGTTATACTTGTTTAAGTTTGTAGCAGGAATATCTAATTATATACTCAAGAAACTCATACAAAAGCTGAAACTTACTGACCAACAATTGTTATTGAAAAACTAACCAGGCAAACCAAAAATAGAAACACGCACGAATTCGGATAATGATGCAGAATTCGAGAATGTGAGCCTAACGATTGAGTCCAAGTTTCTGTGAAATTGGATCATTTTTATAGCAACGACCACGCTCAAATAAAATAACTGAAAATGCGCTTTAAAAGGAAGTCTGTGTGTTACACAAATAATAAAAATGAAGCGACGTTTAGCTGACATAAAGACAAATTTGAGCTCCCCCTACAGTTCAAACATATTGAGATTTGCGGCCTGTAAAAATCAAAATACAAAATACAAAGCGAAAAATGCTCGTAACGTGGAAGCACTGTGTGTTATCCTAAATCTGGAAATTTCGCAAATTGAAAAATATTACCTGAACTATGGGAAAATATTTCCTGAAAATGTCATTCAATTAAATTAATTTTTCGGGGAGATATGAGTTCGGAAAGTGTTTTTGAATACGGCACCATAAAATTTCTTTCAATTTCACTTCCATCTGACTTTTCGGACAATCGCGATACTTCCATTTACCACAAATATCGTAAATAAAAAAAGTAAGTAAGTAAAAAAAATCCTAAATAATTAAAATTGACTGTGAATTGAAAAAAGGGGGAAACTTCTTGAATAATATAAAACCTCTTTCTCAACTTCCTGCTCAACTATGATAAGAAATAAGAGGGAGTCATTAGAGATAAAGCACTGCGACTCATGAAATAAACATCTTCGATAACAATGTGATAACTATGACTTCAATTAGACACAAGAATCAAGCTGCTTTCCAGAAATATTTGCATGGCAATTATAGAGAAAATAAATTGCCAGGAACTAGGTACCTAAATCAGCACCTTAAATTAAATTAAAAAATATAGTGATAAAAAAAAATCAAAAACAAGATAATTTTATTAGTTTTTGTCACTAATATAGAAAAACTTGATGGTATGGTTGATATTTTTTGTTGCATAGACAACGACATCGTCTCAATTATTGAGTTCTACTTCGAAGATGGTTCTCAAGAGTTAATGGAAAAATGGTTGCATAATATAGAGTATCTTCACCACTCGTTTATCAGCGGCGTCGCATTTATTGCCAAGCAACATCTTCTCAACATCGGTTGTCGCGTTTTCTTCAATGTTTCGTATCCAGTTTTTGATGTTGTCAAAGCTCTTTTCATTTGTGATGTCGTAAACGAGCATTATACCTGTAAAGGAGAAATGACAATCAGGGTCAGCTATGGGTAGAAAAAGAACGTAAATAATTATGATCAATTTCAATCGATTCTGTAGGGCTCGATAAAAAGAATTATAAATTTGACAACTTGGATTTGCACATGATTTTTGTTTATCTATTATTCAATAATAAACCATTGTAATCGCTGATAAAAATATATATATATAAAATAAAAATATACTGAAATTTAAAAAACAGGTTTTTTTAAACCTTTTTTTTACTTTTTTTCTAAATTAGGATGGTTCCTAAGTTTCCCTTCTAGCTACCAATCTGTGGTTAGGTGGCCAAACGTTCAGAAATGTTTGTAATAGTTACCATAAAAAATGGACGGTCGTCTTAAATCGTAATTGAAGCAAATAAATAATAAGCCACAGCACAATTTTGCAGCGTTTTTCGTTCGTTATTCAATAATAAACCATTGAAATAGCTCACGAAGAGTTTCTGACTCCCCTTCAAAATTTGATGTTCTACGTTTCAATGCATATAGAATACGAAAATCCAATAAATTCAGTCTGGCCACCGTCAACACTTTTCTGAGGAATCTATAAAAATTACATACAAGACATTTTCAAAATCATTCTTGGTTTGACAGTGACTCAATTTTTCAGCCAGATTTTTTTAGGGGGGAATTTTAATTTTTTCATGGTTTTTGAGTAAAGGAGTGTTTGGTATCAATTTGTACAGAATTTCGCACGCAGAATCGAATGAGACCATAACGAAGTCAATAGCATTGATGGTTCTCGAGTTATCGTTGTTGTAACGTAACATTTTCAGGATTTTGAGATACTTGGCAAAAAGATATAACTTCACCATTTGTAGGGCTATAAAAATCGATCAATAGTTGGAAAACTCGTCTAACACTCTTCAGCTATATTATTTGGCAATTAATTTTTCTTTAAATTCAGTAGTTGAGAAAAATGAAAATATTTCAAATCACACTAAAAACCAATACGTGTTTGTAGGTGGAAACTTTCACAAGAGTTTGTCTTAGGAACTACATTGGTTTTAAACGGAAGTGGATGGAATTTTAATTAATGAATCAGTTTGGTAACAAAATTTAAACCAATAATATTCGTTGAAAATTACTGGCCTACTTTTGAAATTTGTTGTCATTAAACGTACCCATAGCGCCACGATAATATGCAGTCGTGATAGTTCGGAATCTTTCTTGCCCTGCCGTGTCCCAAATCTGCAGCTTGATTTTCTTTCCGTCAAGTTCAATGGTCCGAATTTTGAAATCGATACCTGCAAATTTAGAATTAATTTATTTTTAATATAGTTCATAGTATGAGTGAATTTTAGTAGCTTAGTTGGACTTCGAATTTCTGCTTTACCAAAAATACGTTACATAGAATCAACTAACGAAGAATCGCTCACGAAAAAAATTCCAAGGTTTCTGAAACATAGGTGTGCTTGATATCAATTTGAATGAATTTTTGACGCCGAATCGAATGGGACTATATTGGAGTCGATAGCCGATAGCACTAGCAGTCGTTGTTTTTATGTGAAATGTTTGATTTTTTTAGGTATTTGGCAAAATTGTATAACTCGATCATTTGAGTAGCTATGAAAATCGTTCTACACTTGTTGGAAAGCTTATTTTCAGCTGTATAGTCAAGCAAAACATTTTATTTCGATGTTAATTAATTGGGAAGAATAATATATTTCAAATTACCATAATTGCAAAGAATTTCGCCCGTAGTTTCCAATATGTATACAGGTGGAAACGTTCATGAAAGTTTTGATTAGGGTCTATAACAAGATATGGTCTTTCCCAATCATGATGGAAGCAAAGGAATAATAAACCACTATAAGAAATAATGGCCCAATTGTAATCGAACAAGAAAAAAATTCCAAACCCTCATTAAAATTTGATGTTTTACGTGTCAAGGGATGTAAAATCCGAATATTCAATTAAAAAAAAATCTTTTCGTCAACCGTCAACACATTTCTCACGAAACTATAAAAGCTGAATTGTTGACATTTTCACCAAAAATCAATCTTGGCCTGACAATAGCTCAATTCTTTAATCAATTTGCTAGCTATTTTTAGAGGGGGAGTATTTTGTAACGCGTTTTTAAGGTATCAATTTTTAAGGTATTAGGTTTCAGGTATCAATTCATATAGGTTTTAGGACGCTGAATCGAATGAGACCATTGCGGGGTGAATAGCTTTAGTACTACTTGAGTTATTGGAGCTTTCGTGTAGAATTTTTGAGATTTTGAGAAACTTGGCATGATGGTATAGTAATTCAATTGTTTTCGAAGCTATAAAAATCGTCCTATACTCGTTGGAGTCGTCGTCAAATAATCTCTTCAGCTGTACTGTTATGCGAATAATTTCAGCTTTTCATTTGATAATTAAGAAAAAGTAAAACAGGTACCTAATTAAAATTACCATAGTTTTCCCTTACTAATCAGTTGTATCATTTTGTTTGTTATTATCTTCTTCATATCATTATTGAAGCAAATAATAATAAACCACCGTACAGTCATTTGGAGCGTTTCGATTCTGGCGAAGATTTTCACCTTAGAGATGATTTCGTCGGATTTAAATTATTTCGAATTGGACAATTCAAGTGATTCAAGATCACGCGATTCAATGACATGATACAACCTGGGATAAACAAATTTAAAACGTGACCCCGAAACTTTCGACCGAACGTCAAATGTCCGAACGAACGAGTCATAATCAACGGAATGAAATTGCTAATCGAGCACACGCATTAAAACGAAGATCGTATAAATGAAACAATACACTTAATTGAGCATCGGGAATGACGTAGATTGACTAGCGGAAAAAAATGACTGCCCATATTTCGAAATGACGAACGTCGACGGAAAAAAATCATTAAAACTACCAGTACCTGAATATTACATAATCGTGAGCAGAGCGCGATTGATCGAATAATAATAAAGCAGATTTCACAGAAGGGGAAAAAGCAGAGACAACAGACACTCACCAATAGTCGAGATGAAAGTATTGTTAAAAGCATCTTCAGAAAACCGGAAAAGCACGCAAGTTTTACCAACGCCCGAATCTCCGATTAGCAACAATTTAAATAGATAATCGTAAGATTTAGCCATTTTCTACGTTCAATTATGCGCGAATACCAAAATAATTGCAAGTGGAGAGCAACAATGAAAATAATGGGTTAACTTGACAACTCCGCTTCCACCTCGAACGTCTAGGTTCATTTTCTTTGGGTGAGCAATGCCTTTTCGATTGGTTACAATCAATGTTGCCAACAAAACATGACATTTAAAACTCGATGCCGTTCGATGCTAATTTTGTTTTTTGGATTTCTCCACATTTATACTCATCGATCAGAATAATTGGAATAACAAGTGTCATGGCGTAAATAATATAAACCGAAGGAAGAAGAATCCGAATGGAAGATAATTATAAATTAAGTATCGATAGTTATCGAACAATAATCGATGAGTTTTTATCACCGTAAAAACCAACGTTGACTATTGAATCGATAGATGGTCAATCGATTGATCGAACATTGAGTTGACTGAAAAAATTGAAATTATAACGATTACCTCCCAATTCTTAGGGCTCGAAGAATCGAAAAATTTTGATCCATTCTCCCATACCATCGGTAGGTTGTAGAAATTATTGTGAAAATTTATCATTATGATACTTTGATAATATATATGTCGAGCGCCTTATAGTTACATTATTACAGGGCATGATTGCCCGTGTTTATATTAAATAAATTACAGTGGAATAAAAAGAAAAAGTAAAAAGCAGCAGATGATATAAGAGTGGTTTATATAACTCCTTTGCTTCAGTACAGATTTAAAAAGAACATTCAACATACTTGTTGCAACGATTCCTCATTAAAACAGATTGGTACAATAAAGAAAAAAAACTGCGGTAATTCCAGTCATAATTATTTTTCTTATTTTTCAAATTAGGTACAAGGTAAATTTTTGCCTAACGGTACAGCTGGAGAAAGTGGAGTGCATTACGAGTATTACAACGATTGTTATAGCTCCAAAAATGATTAATTTTTACCCTCATGCAAAATTTTTGAAAATCTCAAAAATTCGACACGAAAGCCGCTAAAGCTATCGGCCCCTAGATAGTCATATTTGATTCAGCGTCCAAAAATCTATTGACATTGATACCAAATACACCTTTCTGGAAAACGTTGGAAAATACGAATGTTCTACTTGTCGAATCCCCCCAAAATACCCTAAATTGAGTTAGTGGTTTGGTTAAAGATTTGAGCCATGGTCAGGCGAAGGTTAATTTTTGATGAAAATGTTAAAATTTAGCTTTTATCGTTTCGTATGAAAAGTGTTGAGGGCGTACGGTCACAATTTTTTTATTCAATATTCGGATTCTTGAAACGTAAAACGTCAAATTTTGATTGGGGTTAGAAAGATTTTTTCTTAGGCGAGTGCGGTGGTTTGTTATTGAAAAATAAACTAAAAGCGGAAATACGGTATGTGACACTAGCGATAAAAATCAAGCGTCTTTTACTTTTCGCGGAGTACGGCACTTTTTTCAATTTTTGACCACTGAGAGACGGACACACTGACTCACGGACACAGAAAGCCACATACACTTGTTTAGGAAGTGTTTCTGGGAAATAGTACAATGAAAATCACTTCCAAATTCGACCTTTCGGACTATCTCAACACTTTTATTTACTACGTTAACATGGGAATAAAATGGGATCTGATAAATTTCGGAGAGATAGGTAGCCAAAAACTGTCAAATGGATTTGAAAATGATACTGAACACATGATCAGTACGTAGGTAACTATTTTTTTGCTCACACTACGGTTCTTATTTCTATCAACTTCCTATCACCCACAGCTCACTTTTACCTAGTGGGGGACCCATTACCCTCCCCGGAAAGGCAACCCCAATTACTTTGAAGTAATTGCTCGTCCTCGATGCCTCAGCAAGCCACCACTTTCCTTACCTTCCTCAGACCAATCCGCCACTGCTTTCTACCCCAGACTGCGACACTTTTACTAACTTCGTTTCACAAGGCTCCGTCGTTCATTAAGGTTCATCATCGAGTCAACCTACCTTTCTAACGGAAGCTAAAGTAAATCTCCGATAGATAGAAAAAAGCTTGTCGAAAGAGAGCGGGTTCGATCTGGTGTGCGACGCGTTCCGATCAACCGTTCTAGCAAGTTTTCAAGGCGTATTTTTGCTTTTGGGTTTTGAAGAAATCTTGACCTAGAAAAGGATGACACTATCAAGTTAAACCCAGTTGTTAGAGTCTCTACATTCAGCAGCTGCTTCAAGTTTCTCAACGATGACTCGAGTGTTGTGACTTGTGAGCCTTTCTCTATGGCCCCTACTTAGATGCCAACATTGGGATATCCCTCAAGAGATTGTTGGCTCAGGCTTGGGCTCAGGCTAGGATGGAAGGTGGGCAATACTATCGACTCGGCTATGGCCATAATCGATTCAGCGTACAAAAATCTCTATTGAGTGGTTTCAAACACACCTTTGTCTGAAAAATTTTTTTTTGGAAAATATACAAAGTTTTCCCTCTTTTTGAGACCTTTCAAAAATACCCTTAAAATTGAGATAGCGATTTGATCGAAGAAGCGCGCCATTGTTGGACCATGAATGGTTTTTGGTGAAAATGTCAAGATTTTGTCTCAGACAAGTGTTGACGGCGTACTGCGGACTGACAGAATTTCTTTCATTGGATATTTGAATTCTGTATGCCTTGAAACGTAAAACATTGGAGGGGTTAGAAACATTTTTTTTTACTATTGAATAATAAAGCAAAATCAATTATTGTGGTTTATCCTACCTCGAAGTTCTCTTTACTTGCGGTGTATCAAACCGTTCCAATTCAGCGGCTCAAAAGGACGTACATATTTCGCATCTCTCCGAAAAGCCCATTAAATAATTTATGACCTCTCCGATCCATCGAATTTCAGGTTTTATTGCTTTCGAAAGTGTAAAAAAATCGAACGGTCGTTGAAAACGACTGGAAAGCGATTGATTGATGAACATTCAACCTGTGGTTTTAGGAGAAATACAGACAGTCGGTGTGCGAATGGCGTTTTAGTGGCCCCCAGGACAACACTGATGTTAGATGCGAGATGCTCTGACTGCAAGCCTTGATGGATTGCCAGGAAACTTCCCCGAGTGCCAACAGTGGCGATATTTTTACCGCGACCCGCTGGATTCCGCCTTATCGTTTCTCTTTTGTCGCGGTTTAGGTGAGCATCACACGTGTCCGGAAATCTTCCGGAAGTGGGCGATTTTTCAGTCCCGTGCAAAATAATACCGACTCGTTAAAATCTCCTGTTTTCGCTGATTCGGCTTCGAAATTCGCTGAGATTAATCAGCATTGAATGTGGCAGGATTAATTTTATTTCTAATTCGAGCGTTATAGTAGTATAGTTATAATAATAAAAAATAGAAAAGAGAAGGCTTTACATATCCTCTGTCATTTCGTCTTCAAATAGTTTCTTCTGGACCTATTATTTATTATTCTAAACATCGTATGGTTTTGATTCTTAAGTGCCTCCTCCGCTCAATCAAATCTTATTATTAATAAACAGTTTTATTGCTGCGTCTGCAGGTTTGTACGCTTGCAAAGGAGGACACGTTGCTTCATAATGCCAATTATAGCGCTGGTCGCTTCCAGTGGAGGATCGGGCTAACTATTGTTATGGATTACAATTAAGAAAACTTACATTCATATTTTTAAGAAGATCGCCATCGATTGGATCATCCATTTCACCATTCAATTCAAAAAATTCATTCGCAGCCTCAACGCGAGCTCGCTTGGCAACATTTGAAATTCCCCTTTTGCTATTCCTCTGCTGATGAATTTTTCTCTTATTGGCCTCGTTTTTCAAAGCTGTAATTTCGGTGAGGAGCTCCTCCCTCTCCTCATACATCCTCGGTTCCCGACCGTCTCAAGGAAGCTGCGTCCCCTAGATTGAATGAAAGCCAACTATGTAATTACAAAAAATTAGAAAGGTTGATGGACGAAAGCAAGTGTACAATAAAACTGAAACTATAGAAATTGCCACCACCTATACGATACGAACGAGTATTTATGTAGTTCGTAAATTATGAATAAAATATTCTCAACCCACTCATAAACAAACCAACACACCCGTCGTAGACAATTCATTACGACTAATTAATTGATTATAATTACTTACAGCAATTACCATTCCGTCAGCAGAAAATGAAGTAAAAGATAAACGTCGAGTAAACTATTTGCACTTGTATTGAACTATTAGTTTTGCAAGCCGAAATTACGTAATAGATTGCAGCTACTGAACTGAACGTTACTCATTTTTTTGAAAATTTTCATGTATGGATCTCACGCGGTCTCGAACGTTCCTAGCGGAGAAAGGAATTAGTGGGAATATATTCCTTAAGTCCGCGGCAATACGTTTCCACTTCTCACCTTCTTTTTTCTCCCACGACCATTTTTAGCAACACGACATCGTGCTCAGCGGCGAAATAGATCCGGCCTTTTCCATCCTGAAAAAGCCTCTGTTAGTTAGCTCTAATTTTCTAAATTCGAAGTAAATAAGTTGAGTACTAACCTGCGAACTTGACCGATTCACATTTTCCGAGGACATTTTACAAAAAATATTTTAAACGCGTTTACTTACAAACGGCGGGAACGAGACACTGCACGAAGAAATGACGAAGCAGGCGAAAACTTGGCGACAACAACAACGGCGGGTTGCGACTTGCGAGACATGAGACAATAATTCGGCTCGCGAAACTTCGACTTCACTCTCATGAGTTTTGAGTTAGCCCATAGAGAAAGGGATCGTTTCGCTTGGTTCTACGACCACCAGGAGCGCTAGTGAGGCTGCAACACCGGACGTAATTCAGATGCTCCTGTTGGGACCTGGCAACACTGCTCTGCCCAAGAAGGACTTTACTTCCTTGTCCACCGTTGTATGACGTGTACGTGCAAGGTGTATAACAATAGTGTACGTGTTCCTACAACTATTTATAAAGGCTCTTATTTGTTAGAACAAGTTGATCGTTGCGGTGTTTAAATTCCTTTATCTTCAAGAATCGAAGCGGTGTATTCTGATGAAGAACGCGGTGAGTAAAACGTTTGAATGGCAATATTAATTTATTCCAATATAATGGATACATTTTAACTCAAACGTCCCAAAAATGTTGCGGAAATAATGATTTTGAAACGTTTTATAGGAAACTTTACCAAATTGAAACTTTACAAATGCGTTTTGACCAGAGCCGGCCCGAGGGCCGTGCGGCCGCATAGGGCGCCAAGGGTTAGGGGCGAATTTTTTCTAAAAAAAAAAAAAAAAAAATTGAATAGCGATGCCGATAAGTTTACAGCCGTTTCTAGCAAGTCGTTTTAAGTTGTTTTATTAGAAATTTTACCAAATGGAAACGCTACAAATTCGTTCTCATTGAAACTTATCGAGTTCTTTGCTGATACAACGGTTCTGATACATGATTGGACGTTTCTGTTACTTTATGAGACATGTCTAAATTTTAATTTTTGAACCTATGTTAAATGTTTGTAAAAACGTTTCATATATTTGTTACAATAAAAGGTTTCTGTGATGTCGCATTGAAACGTTACTGGTCAGTTATGAAAAAAGGTTTATTGAGAAATTTCAGTGAAACGTTACAGATCAAATACTAATAAGAGGCTTAAGTGAAACGTTACAGAGCAGTTACAAAAAACTGATTTCTGAGATGTTTCTAGTGAAACCTAAAATATCAATTAATGAAACGTGAGTGACACAGTTTTCACGTCAGGAAACGTTTGGAGATGTAACGTTTTAGTGAAACGTCCCAGAAACGTGTCGAGGGCGGACATCTATAGGATACGGAAGAATTTCTGCAACAGAATAATGTAGAACTTTTTGAAACGTCTCACACTTTTGAAAGTTATCGAAAACTGTTTCAGAAACGTTTTGAAAACGTGGTGTGCATTGTGGGAATTCCCTGAACTATGTGAATTAAGCTTTAGCCAGTGCACAGTTGACGCAGCGAGGTTTCAAAACGTTCTCTTTAACCGGGATTTACCGTCCTGTCGTAGTGCAACCTCAGATAGATCCACATTCTCGGATCTCGGGTGGTGAGTATGCGAGAATGCGGATAGAGGAAGCCATTAAAAGAAAACGAATGACAACCTCTCGTCCCAACATTTCAGCCATTGAAGGTTTTTGCTGTGTGACTTTATCGTTGAGAACTTACGGGTCTGTTTGATTTAGATACATGACGCCTATCGAAATTTCACGAAATTTAACGAAAATTTTTTACTATAAAAAATAAGTTTCTCATGGTGGTATTATATGAATTGAAAATGCTGTTTTCTTCGTCAATAGCAATTTTTTCAAATGTCAGTAAAAAACAGTGGTGTGCATAAATCACAGCGCTTCCATGTTTGAGCCATCTTCCATTCAGCCAGCTTCCATTATAAAATCAAGAAACTCATATAAAGGCCACAACGTTATGTAACTACAACTGTTATAGAAAACTAACATGAATCAGCCCGCGAAAATTCTAAATACCAACGACATTTAGATAAAGCAGAAGTACGTATGTGACCCTAACGTTGAAAATCAATCGTCATTCACATGCCTTGAAAAAAAAAAAAATAATAATTTTTCACGAATTGAAACGTTTATTACATATTGATCATTGTTGCCTGTCAAAATCAAGATCCAAAATACGCACAAGTATGGTTCGAGAGCCAATAGATAAAAATCAAGGACATACATCAAACAACATTTCAACATGGGGGAACAAACATTTCATAGACCCTGAAAATGAAAAAATATCGATTTTTTAGCTTGTAAAAATTGAAGAAGAAAAACGTTAATTGTCAAATCTCGGAAGTTCTGTGTTTTAATAAATAATAATAATAATAATAATAATAATAATAAGAATAACAATGACAATAACAATAAAAAAATAATAAAAGCTTATTTTGCACATTCACTGGGAGAACATTGTCTGAAAATGTCATCGCGTTGATTTCATTTTTCACAGATATATAAAGATTTATACGTCACTTCAGGTTCAGAATGTGTTTCTGAGTATGGTACTATGAAAATTCTTTCGGAGTTCTCCTTCCAGCCGATTTCGAATTTTCGGACGATCACAATACTCCCACTTTATTTTTAATAATTTTTTTAAGCCTTACATTTAGCGCTTCGTTTGCATTTTTTCTCAGTATGTCATTCGGTTATCAGTCAATCACATACAAAATACCACCTGTCGGCGTAGGTTGAATGCTTATCGTACTCAACGCCCAATCCGATTTGCAACCACTTCAACTTTGTTCTAATCATTTTATATGACATAATTATGCACTTACGGTGAGAATACTAAAATATGGCAGCTACTCGATGTTATTTGCAGCTGAAGTTTAGCTTTGAATAAAATTTTGACGAGACATACTTATCAAAACGGATTTGCGATGATTTATGATTTTTACACTTTCTGCTATTCGAGTTTAAAATTATGTTCCTGTTGCTTAAGTTTACGGTCATCAAATGATCAATATAATATGAAGGCCTTAGGGCCTTGAAAAATTTTCTTACAGCGAATAGATTTTTGATTGATTATGCAACAATAATAAATATTGTACTCAACCAGGAAAAGTTTTTCTAACCCCCTCAAAATTTGATGTTTTATTTTTCAAAGCATGGGCAATCCGAGTATCCAATTAAAAATTTGTCGTTAAAACTTTTCTAACAAAACTATAAAAGCTAAATTCGCGAAATTTTCGCCAAAAATCAATCTTGGCATGAAAATGGCTCAATTCTTTAAACGAATTGCCCCCTTAATTTTGAGGGGTTCCGAGGGGTAAAATTCCTATTTTCCTACGTTTTTCAGAAAAAGATATATTTGGCAACCGATCAAACTATAGTGTCATTCGAGTCAGCGTTCAAAAATCTATAGAAATTGAGAAAAAAAATACACCTTTTTCTTAAATTACGCATTTTCTTCCCCGAAACCCCCCAAAAAAACCTTAAATTGAGATAGTGATTTGGATCAAGAATTGACCAAAATTGATTTTTAATGAACATTTCAAGAATTTAACTTCTATAGTTTCGTTTGAAAAGAGTTGACAACGTACTGAATTTTATTGAATATTCGGACTCAACATGCCTTGAAACGTAAAACATCAAATTTCGAGTTAGACAAATGATAGATTTATAGATAGAAATGATAGATTAATTCATAGATAGAAATTATAGATTAATTTTTAGATAAAAATTATGAATAGAATATTGTAGATTTGGGATAGAATTTTTTTTTTTTTTTTTTTTTTTGGGCGATTACAATGGTTTTATATTGAAAAATAAACCAAAAACGTTCTATACTCGTTTGAATGCTTGTCGAACACTCTTCAACTATACCGCAAGGCAATAAATGTAGTTTTTAATTGGGAAATTAAAAAAATAAAAATGATTAACGTAATAAAATAATTAAATGATTATAATTGCAATAGTTGCTACCGAGTTTTCTCCTATAATTACCAATTTATTTTCGGCGCGTTCACAAATGTTCGGGATAATTTATCACAAAAGGATAATCTTTTTAAATCATTGTTGAAGCGAAGTAATAGTAAAATAATTAGCAATAAGTATAATAACAACTCCTACACGTTGCGACGTGAAATCATCAAACTTGCAGGGTGAAGAAAAATTTACTCAACGGAGTTTTTACTTTCGAAAGAAGTTTAAATGTTATATGGGACGCAGCTTAAGCAATTTCGCCTAGTTAGACGTACCCACCTCTCCTCATAGTTGAGCACAGAGGTTCATTTGAACAAACGGCTAAAATAAACGGTTGATCCGACTTTATATGTACTTAACCCTCAAACTTTCTACTGCCAAATCCTCCGAATAGAAGTAGAATTGGAGGAAGGGAAGTCCTTTTTCTTGGGCTTCGCGAGGCATTAAACTGAGAAAACGCTGAGCGGCGCGAAGTTTGGCATTCCCAAGTTCTCATTTCAACGCCGGTTTTCGGGTGCCATTCAAAACGAGTGTCGAATTGTTCAACGAAAGTAGCTTACACGTCGATCGCTGTCGAAGTTTTCGAAACGCTTTTGTGCCAGAAATATCTATACTCGCAAACGAAATGGGAAACTTTTAAGACCTTGTCGTACCTAATGAATAGGTTCGAGTTTCGTAGGCTGAAAGAAAAATATATTATTCCTATTTTTAAGTAGTAAATGGAAGATTCCGAATAACGGAATTTTCATTGTACTTACTCTGAAAAACAGTGGTTTATTATTCCTTCACTTCAATAATCATTCAAGAAGACAATGCATTTGTGATAGTAGTTTTTCAGAATATTTGTGAACGTTCCCACCGAAAAACAGATTGGTAACTATACGGGAAAACTAGCAATTATTGTAATTTTAATCATTTTTATTTTTCTTAATTTCCAAATTAAAATCTGAATTTTTCGCCTTACGGTATAGTTGAAAAAGTGTTCGACGAGCATTCCCACGAGTATAGAACGATTTTTATAGCTCCAAGAATTCTTGAGTTACACCCTCATCCACAAACCATAAGAAACGTATTATATAATAATAAGTAACCTAAATTCCTACGTTTTGGTTAAAAAAAAAAAAAAAAAAAAAAAAAAACACACACTTACACACACTTTATTAAAAAAAAAAAACAACTTACACACAAAAAAACACTTTTATTTAACTTAAAAAAAGCTGCAACGCTGCAGAAAATTATGACGTTATGCTGAATGAATTATGAAGTTAGCTTTCGAACGAAAACCGGCCGACTTCAATATTTCAACGAACCAATCTATGAAGATGATCTTCAATTATTAAAGCAACGGTCATTAGCGATATTAAACTAACTCGTTTGCAGCGTTTTTACAAAATTCTTCGAAAACTTCGGCGGAAATCGGCACTCGAGCCGAAATTATATTTGCAGTTGCAACAACGGAAGAGCGCATTTGGTTAAAACTTGCTTTTCGTTTGATTGCGTAGGACTTCACCGCCCCCGGATGGATGAGGGCGAATGCGCGGGCTTCATGCACCCCCTCCCCCGACCGCCCGTCGCAAACTGCCGGGTTTCCAACCGCCGCTCGGTCACATCGTCCGCCGCCGTCTTGGAATGAGGTAAGTGAACAGCGCGATCCGAGCAGCGAACAATTCGCTCGGAAAATTGGCGAGCGTGCATTAGATTATATTGAATTTATTCCATTTATAAGTTAAATCTGTCTTCACTCCTTTACTCTCGTTCAAATCGGAAATCGGATCTCTCCGAGTTTTAAATTTTTTTCGAGCGAACGCAAAAAAATCTTGACCGAACAAGATTTATGACGTAATGTGAAGATTTCCAAATGGGTATTTTTGGCGATTTTCGACCGAATAGAAGCAAATGAAGGGGGAAAAAACGCTGCAAATGATTGTAAAGTGGTTTACTATTCCTTCGCTTCAATAATGATTTAAGAACACTATCCATTTGTGATAGTAATGATTCCGAACCTTATTTGTGAACGTTCACATCGAAAAAAAGATTGATAAATATTGTGGAAAACTCCGTAGCAAGTATTGTAATTTTAATCATTTTTATTTTTCATTATTTCTAAATTAAAAGCTACATTTTAGCCTTTAGTACAGCTAGAGAGAGTTTTTTACGACCATTCCAACGAGTAAAGAACGATTTTTATAGCTCCAAGAATTCTGGAGTTATACGCTTATGCCAAATTTTTGGAAATATCCCCAATTCGGCACAAAAGCTGCGATAACTCGAAAACCAATAAAGCTATCGACCCCGCGATGGTCTCATTCGATTCGGCGTCCAAAAATCCATTGCAATTGATACCAGATACACTTTTTTTTTAGAAAACCTTGGAAAATACGAATTTTCTTCTCCTCAAAACCCCCAAAAATACTCTTAAAATTGACCTAATTGTCGTTCAAGAATTGGTCCACATGTGAGACCGAGATTGATTTTTGGTGAAAATTTCAAGAATTGTAGCTAATTATGGTTTGGTCAGATAAGTGTTGAAGGCGTACGGCGGACAGAGAGAAATTTTTTATTAGGTATTCGGATTCTACCTAAAACATCAAATTTTGAGGTGGTGCACATTTTTCAGAAAAAACCCTGGAAAATATGAATTTTCTCCCACTCAAAGCCCCCCAAAATACCCTTGAAATTGAGCTAGCACTGTGGTTCAAGAATTGGGCCGTCGTAGGACCGAGATTGATTTTTGGTGAAAATTTCAAGAATTTAGCTATTATGGTTTGGCCGGAAAAGTGTTGACCGCGAACGCTGGACAGACGGAATTTTTTTTTTATGATATTCGGATTCTACATGCATTGAAACGTAAAACATCAAATTTTTTTTTCTTGGGCGATTACAATGGTTTATTATTGAACAATAAACCAAAATTCTGTCTGTCCCAATTCTTGAACCACATTTAGCTCAATTTTAAGGGTATTTTTGAGGTGTTTTAAGGGGGAGAAAATTCGTATATTCCAAGGTTTTTCAGAAAAATGTGTATTGGGTATCAACTTCCATAGATTTTTGAACTCTGAATCGAATGAGACCATCGCGGGGTTGATAGCTTTATTGGTTCTCGAGTTATCGCAGCTTTTGTGCCGAATTGGGGAGATTTCCAGTAATTTGGCATGAGGGTATAACTCGAGAGTTCTTGGAGCTATAAAAATCGTTCTATACTCATTGGAATGGTCGTCAGACACTCTCCAGCTGTACCGGTAGGCAAAAAATTTAGCGTTTAATTAGGAAATTAAGAATAATAAAAATGATTTAAATTAAAATAGTTGCTACGGAATTTTCCCCGATAGTTACCAATCTGTTTTTAGGTGGGAACGTTCACAAATGTTCGGAATAATTACTATCACAAATGGATAGTCCTCTTAAATCATTATTGAAGCGAAGGAGTAATAAACCGCTGTACAATTATTTGCAGCGTTTTTATTATTATATCGGACTTCGAGATGTAGTGAGGGGAATTTCGTGTTGAAAATCTCTCTCAATCCTTTCCCTCTATCAGCTCTGACGAAATATTGCCACCCTTCATCTTCGACAAGAGAGCTGTCAATGAATTATTACCTTTCTGGCCGCAAGCCAAACGATTTGCTAGTCGATAGAGCCCATTTTCAAAAAGCAGTTTCTCTTAGGAATGCAAATGTTTACCGCTTCTCGCCTGTAAACATTTTCAGGCTCCGTACAATTCAGATACCCAATGAGCAATACCTGATTGCCAATCGCCGTTCGCACTAAGGATCCCCGAGCATCAATTCACCGTATTTTGCTCATAAAACTAATAATTCGATGAGTGAAAGTAATTATTTTCACTAGCTTTTGAGACCCCGGTTGTTATTAAAATCGTGAGCGATTACGATGATTTATTATTGGTTGACAAACCAAAAAATTCTGTTTTTTTTTTTTTTTTTTTTTTTAATTAACATTTTATTTATTTATTTATTTTTATTGACGAAGACGTGTTTGTTATGAATTGAAAAAAGTATTCCGTTTAAAATGTTTATTTAATTAATTTATTACTATTTTTGGTTTATTATTCAATAATAAACCATTGTAATCGCCCATAATTTTTTTTCCAAGGCATGTAGAATCCGAACATCCAATAAAAAAAATTCTCTCTGTCCGCCGTACGCCGTCAACACTTTTCCGGCCAAACTAAAATAGCTACATTCTTGAAATTTTCACCGAAAATCAATCCCAGCCTAACAACGGCCCAATTCTTGAACCACATTGCTAGCTCAATTTTAAGGGTATTTTGAGAGGGGGAAAATTCATATTTTCCAATGTTTTTTTGGACTAAGGTGTGCTTGGTATCAATTTCTATAGATTTTTGGACGCTTAATCGAATGAGACCATAGCGGTGTCGATAGCTTTATTGGTTCCCGAATTATAGCAGCTTTTGTGATGAACATGGGAGATTTATCATGAACATGGCACGAAGGTATAACTCGAGAGTTTAGCTTTCAATTTGTATGTTAAGAAAATTAAAAATGATTAAAATAAAAATAGTTGCTACGAAATATTCCCTTCTATTTACGAATCCGTTGTTGGTAGGAACATTTACAAATGTTCAAAATAATTACTATCACGATTGGATGGTCTTCTCACATCATTATTGAAGCAAAGGAATAATCAACCACTGTACTATAATTTGAAGCGTTATTTCTCCCAGGATAATCGACGTTCAGTGTGGAAAGGAAATAGAGTTGTGCCATTATTCCCCATCTGAATATAATCTAAACGTTTTCAATGGAAGTCTCGTTTGTTGTCTTTTTGTCTGGAATCGACCACGTTTCTGTCACAGATTTATAGAGAATTTCGCACAATACTTCGACTGTTCGAAAGTGCTTGACTTACTGTCTTTCATTCCTGAACTCACTTCTTTGCAAAACAGTAGACCTGGTTCTCTTGAAAATACCGCGCTCAACTAATACGGAAAACTAAGCGATATTCGCCAGTTCCCTCGTTGATCGGTTCTGATCAAATAACCGATTTTACTTACGGAACGCCATTTTTATGCGAGCAGATTGGGAAACCTGCCATTGCAATGGTCGGCTATTCAGGGATCCGCGAGCTCAACAAATATTCGGCATTATCTCGGTCCAAACGTCCAATTTTACGGATGAACGTGCAAGAGAAAATCCTCTCGCGCACACGCTTGTAGAGATGAACAGAAATAGAGTATACTGCGCACGGCTACAACCGGAGCTAAGTAGGTATCCTTTTAACCGACTTCAAAAGGAAGAGATTACTATGGTTGACTTGCGGGTTTTTACGGTATGTGTTATCCCCTGGCTTTCAGCTCCTGTAAGTTCGATCGTTTTTTTTTTTTTTTTTTTTTTTAAATGTTTTTTGAAAGGGTTACAATCTAGGTAGGTTCCAATTTTTTTAAAATTGAGTCCATCCAGTAGTTACGTCCCCAGATCCGGAAAAATGCTGGAAAACGTGATTTTCGCGATAACAGCTAGTTTTGTCTTTGGGAGCATAGTAGAACTTCTAGAAAAATTGCTCGATTGTTTTGTAATTGATGTGATTTTGTTTATCATTTATCTGCCTATGAGGACCTAGCTCCGATTTTTGTTCGGAATTCTAATGTGACGAGCAGAGAAGAAAGTGTAATAAAAAACGTCATGATCCTTGAGGTTTTTCGAGCACCATACCCAACCAAGTAGAGAAAAAAATATTAACATCCTTGCACTTGAAAGTACTTAGCAAGAGCTTGCCAGAAATGATGAAAAATTAATTTTACATGACATAATAAGGGAGCAATAATTGATGTTTTTATGGACCTTTCTTTGAGACCTAATAACGTCTACGCGAAAAACGTTTTTTCATAGTTTGTAGGCTTAAATTGCTCAAGTTGAGTCTAGACGGCGCGAACAAAGTTTGGTATTGATTGGACTAAAAGTAGATAATTTTCGGTCGTATTTCTAGAAAAATTGTTTCAGAATCACGTTTGATTTGTGATTTTCGCAAAAACAGATTGTTTTGACTTACCTATAACTTATAGAAAAATTGTTCGATTGTTTTGTTTTGGTTTATTATCCGAAAATAAACCATTGTAATCACCCAAGAAAAAAAATGTCTAACCCCCTCAAAATTGTATGTTTTACGTTTCAAGGGAGAAAATTCATATTTTCTAAGGGTTTTCCAGAAAAGTGTGTACGTGGTATCAAATTATATTGATTTATGGACGCTGAATCGAATGAGACCATCGCCGGGTCGATAGCTTCATTGGTTCTCGAGTTATCGCAGCTTTTGTGCCGAATTTAGGAGATTTTCAGAAATTTGACATAACTCGAGAGTTCTTGTAGCTTCTTACCAATTGTTTTCAAGTGGAAGCGTTCACAAATATTCGGAGTACGTACTATCACGATTGGATAATCTTCTTAAATTGAAGCGAAGGAATAATAAACCACTGTCCAATCATTTGCAGCGTTTTGAAGTTCGTGCAGATGATAGTGCGCATCTATGTTCTACGTCATTTTCACTTAAAAGTGGCTAAGCGTTTCATTTCAATAGCCAAGTTCGCTTTAGACAACCGACGACGGGGTCTTTTGTTATTGCTTCACCACTCGGAACAATAAGCCTCCTTCGCAACTTCTTGAAGGAAGTTCATCGATGCGGCTTGGACGAAGTAGCCACTAGTTGGAGTTAAGGAGTTGGCCTAGACAGCTGACCGTGTTGGGATAAATTTGCTTTGACTGCGTAAATCGTCCGTGGTCTGAAGACATTTTGGTTTGAGCGGCCGAGGCAGCCTAAGCAAACCGTCCATAACAAGGAACGTCATGAGCAGGGAAAGATGTTTAGTTGTGAACAGATACTTGAAGAACTTCCTGGATATTGTTTACACTCCTGTCTTCAATGACAGCTTCAGAAGGAGCTCGGTTTATTGCGGCAACTAAGCGTCTAACTTGAACCGCTAAATTCTCAACGAAGTTCGATCCGCAAACTACAAGAGGTTGATTAAAGTGACTCGGAAAAGGCGTGATGTTTTTGAATTTTCAGCCCAAGATTTTTAAAGAAGTTTCACGTCTGATTCGGTTTCGCGATATCGAACTGTCGTGAAATCAAAGGGAATCGAAAAGTAATTCGGAAGTTCAAATTGTGTAAAAGACAAATCGGCCTATCGATCATTTGGTTCGAAATTTTATTAAACGTGAGAGGCTTGCTTTAGCTTAATTTTCGATTTATGGCGTAGTACAATAATAGTGAGAAAACCGTGTGATAGATTTTCCAACAAAACCATTTTCCCGCTATTATTGTCGTTCGAAAATTACTTGCTAGATGACAAATTGGTTTTTACTTAAAAAAAAATTATGTTTAGGTATATTTTAATTTTAATCATAAAAGCTAAGTTCTTGAAATTGTTACTGAAAACCAATCTTGTTCGACAATGGCTCAATTCTTTATCTATATCGCTACCACAATTTGGAGTAATTTTCAAGGGGAAAAAATTCGTATTTTCCAACCTTTTTCTGAAATAGGTAAAATTTGTATCAATTTCTTATTTAATAGAAGGAATTATTGACGTCACGGACAGTACTGTCTAGTACAGCGCATTTTGAATTACTTTATTGGAGCGTTCTAGAAGTTTTGGGTCTCCTGGCTAAAAAATGACCCTCTTTCACAAAACTTGTTTTGTCTAGATCACTCCCGCCTTATCTTACCTTTTAGAATGCCACGGGGTGATCCTTGTATAATAATAATAATAATAATAATAATAGGTAGATAGTAGAATAAATAATATAAAAATAATAATAATAATATTGGCGCGATATGCTATGTAATTGTTTGTAGCTGTGCAAATGGTTTTTATTTTTGTTTTTCAAGTTTAATTTTTGTTTTATTAAGATTTGAGCTAAGTGAGCACTTTTTCTTTTCCAATTTATATTTTTGTTACAGAAGAATTTGACTTGTATTTATTTTTTGTACGTGAATTTATTTTTCTGTGCAATGTGGAAGAGTAGCCCAGTTCGGGCCTAATATTGTACAGATCAAGTAATAAAGTATATTGTATTCTGTTTTTGAGTCCACTGGCTTGTTTTTCAATAACGGTCGTACTTTGCAGCCTTCTTATGAGTTTCTTGCAATTTAATATGGTTACATCTATTACCGACTCTATTACATACTATTACATCCGATACAGACTCGTACTTGAAAGTACTGCTAAGTGTGTTTTTAGTGCGGAGTACGTTAAAAATTCTTCTTTTCCTTCTCGCCGCATTTCTTGATGTCCGGGGGTTTTTCTCCACCTCACAACCTCTTGTTTTATATTTCTAGCCTCGCGAAATATCACATCAATGCTCTACACACACGCTGTTTCCGTAAAAGACAACGGGAATTGTCATCAGGTGCGAGTGTATTGGTTGTAGACTTCTAGTGCGAACGATACCTATCAAGGTCAGCACTTTTCACGCTGCTGAACAAAAGGGCAGTCGCTGTCAGTCGGCGGGAGACCTGTCCGTTCATTCAGTCGGCGACAAAAAGACTAAAAAAAAATATCGTCGTTTTCGAAAAATCAAGGGTCACAATCAACATTGAGCCATGACGTCAGAAGTTTGATAGGCATTCCCCGACCTTGGGTATCGAATTTTGGGATGTCTCTATGCACCAGTTAGGGAAGTTAAATGAAAATAAAATTGCACGATGATTGCTTAACTCCCGGGGCACAATTCCCTCCCTGATTTGAAACCACTGGTGTGCGTAGATTGCATAGCAATTCCATGTTTGAGTCCACAGGTAGATATTTTATTTATTATTAAAAAATAATACATCTATCGTTGTAACTGCAAAAATGTCAACCCGCAGAAATACCGTTTCCATTCTGGAAATTCGGCTTAATTTAGTGCCCTGCAATTGAAGCTGTTCATCCGCTTGGAAAAATTACCTGCAAAAATGATGCAGCTGAGCGTAAATGTTGACCGATGATATTGTCAACGACGGCCCTCATGTGGAAGAGTCGGAGAACGAGAGTCAGTAACGAGACGTTGACACGATTTATCTCCGGGAATCGACGTTTGTCCCTTTCACTACCTTTCTTCTCAATTTGGAAATGCGGTGGTGAGATAGAAAAGGAGACAAAAAAACGCTGCGAATGATTGCACAGTGGTTTATTATTCCTTCGCTTCAATAATAAATTAAGAAGATTATCTATTTGTGATAGTATTTATTCCAAACATTTGTGAACGTGAAAAACAGATTGGTAACAATTTATAAGGGAAAACTCCGTAGCATCCATTGTAATTTTATTCATTTTTATTAATCTTAATTTTCAAATCAAAAGGAAATTTTTTTGTCTAATGATGCAGTTGGAGAGAGTGTTTGCGGACACATCCATCGACTATAGAACGATTTTTATTGCACCAAGAACTCTTGAGTTATACCCTCTTGCCAAATTTCTGAAAATCTCCCAAATTTGACGCAAAAGCTGCGATAACTCGAGAACTAATAATGCTAACGACACCGCGATGATCTCATTCGATTCAGCGTCCAAAAATCTATAGAAACTGATACCAAATACACTATTTTCTGAAAAACATTGGGAAATATGAATTTTCTCCCCCTCAACAGCTATTATAGTTCGGCCAGAAAAGTGTTGACGGCGTACGGCGGACACACAAAATTTTTCGGTTTATTATTCACCATTCAACCATTGTAATGGTGTCAACGCTCCGACCAAACTATAAAAGCTAAATTTTTGTAATTTTTACCAACAATTAATCTTGGCCTCACAACGGCTCAATTCTTTAATCAAATCGCTTTTCTAACGAATGTATAATAGCTGAAGTCTTGACGTTTTTACCGGTAATTTTCTGTATATTATCTTGAAACGACCTATTGAAAGATATTGTGTTATAGTGATGTGTTGTAGTAAATTATAGTGGACACAGCGACGTGCGTGTTTCAGTCATAATTACCAGCAAACTTTCAAGTTAATCGTGCTAACTTCATTAAAGCTTCATAATCGGTGCGATGCGGTCGCCGCTTGTGTAATAACTCTCATCAAAATTCACTGATACATAACCGACTGGATTTTTGGTTTATTATTCAATAAAAAACCATTGTAATCGCTCAAGAAAAAAAATTGTTAACCCCCTCAAAATTTGATTTATTGCGTTTCGAGGCATGTAGAATCCGAACATCCAATAAAAAACGCTGCAAATGATTGTACAGTGGTTTATTATTCCTTCGCTTCCTTAATCATTCATGAAGACTATACATTTGCTATTCCGAAAATTTGTGAACGTTTCGACCACACAAAAGATCGGTAATTATAAAGGAGTACTCCCAAGCGGCGAATTTAATCATTTTAATTTTTCTCTATTTCCAAATGAAAAGATGAATTTTTGGCCTGACAGCTGATTTTTATAGCTTCAAGAACTCTCGAGTTATAAGCCAAATTTCTGAAATACAACTTTTTCTAAAAAAAAAAAGTTGGGAAAAATGAGTTTTCTTCCCCTCATAACTCCTCGAAAATTCCCATCAATTTATTGAATAATAAACCAAATAAAACAAGCCAATACTCAGGGAAAATAGAGCTAGATAACATTGCTTATGGTAATTTTTTAACAGCCCAGAAAATCCTTTTGGAATAACAAACGCGCGAAATACCGTAAAAAAAGTAATTTTAAATAACTATGTAAATTTACTAGTCCACGTTAATAGTATATTATTTACTAGGAGCTGAATTCGGCTTTATTTTCGTATTTTATAAATTTTGCGAATATTTCTCGGAACGAGAAGACGATATGTTACAAATGGTAAAAATTTATTCGAGTACGCGGTTCACAGTGAAGCATATTTGGCTAAAAGTTGTATGAAATATGCGCGATAAACTTCGCTCGTAAATATTGGGAGTTCCGTTCACAAAATGAAAGATCCTCAGAGAATTATGGGAGGACCGAGGAATTAACTAGGAATAATATTAATTTCATACCGTTAATACCTGTTCATTTTAAATCGTGAATACTCTCTTTAATTACGGTTTTATTGCGTTAAATAATACTACTTGGCCATGCTCTTGTCTGAATTCATTTTTCCTCTTCAACAACGGCCCTTAAAAACGGTCTCGTTTCCCGTTGAAATATGCACAACTCTCTAAGTGGTCTTTACCCCGGTGGTTGATATGGCGGGGCGTTTTTGGGTTAGCGAAAACCCAAATAGTTCAACTACTCGGTTGAAAACAGTCAAGTTGAGTTTGATATTCAATAACGTTGTTCGTAACTTTCTTCGATCGAACAACTTTGATAGGTAGCTAATAATAGCTCTTTTTGTAGATTGTTGGCTCTTTGTAGGCAAAAACTGATCGTTGGCTCAGTTTCACATTATGTGATCAACAATGTTTTCGTTTTCTTGTGGCAAGGTGGCTGGTCAAATAAAATAAAAATTTTAATCGACGCTGGATTGCAGCAGATGTTTCCGAAAGTTGAATAATCCTTCTCAAAATAAATAAATGTACGTATTAAAAAAATTATTATTTCTACTTATTATGCTAATTTAACATCTAAAACGCTGCAAATGATTTTACAGTAGTTTGTTGTTATTGTCTCAAAAAATATACATGTATTTGCTTTGCTTCAATTGTGATTCAAGAGACTTTTGTGATAGTAACTATTCAGAACATTTGCGGACGTTTCCACCCTACAGTCGATTGGTAACTAAAATGGAAAACTCGTTAGTAATTATCTTAATTTTAGTTATTTTAACCTTTCACATTTATCTAATTAAAGGTTAAATTATTCGCCTAAAGATACGACATAAGCAAGTGTTTTATGACGGTTGCAACGTGTATAGAAACACCTTTTTTACAACTCTAAAAAGTCTCTAACTATATAATTAACATCTTGTCAAATTTACGAAACTTTAAACATGCAACGCAAAAGCTGCGATACTTGAAAATCGTTAAAGCTATCGACTCCAATATGGTCTTATTCGATTCAACGTCCAAAAATCGACATAAACAGATTCACCCTGGTCCCAAAATATCGGAAAATACAAATCCCCGATAAAATACGAATAAAATCTATTTTTGGATGAAATTTCAAGTACGTAGCTTATATAATTTGGTCAGAACCCTTACCACCTACGGCGGATCGTCAAAAATGTTTCTAATCTATATTCATTCTACGTTCCTTGGAACGTATACAATTTTGAGAGAGCAAGAATTTTTTCCTGTGCGATTACAATAGTTTATTACTAAATAATAAACAAAAAAATTTTTGAAAATAATTGATTAAAAAGCGAATACAATAGTTTATTACTAACTAATGAAAAAAAAAGTTCGTGTATCATTTATAAATAAAAAGGTTGTTTCAAAAAGGTTCTTCTCTATTATCGTTGGATTGTCATAATTATTTCGACTATTGAATAAGGAATGTAACTTCATTTCAACGAAGCACTTTTTGTTATTCAAGTTCCAAACAATATTGTTAATGAGTTATTAAGTTCGTGGTATGAACATATAATATTAGCGAATGATTATATTATAAAATTAATATATTATATTCTAAAAAACTAGACACATCAGTTGCTTAGTGGTCGAAATCTCTTCTGAACAAATGCTCTGTCAAAGAGTAGCATTCGGAGCTACCTTTACGAAATTCGTTTCTAACGCGAAAACACTGGCAAGAGCAAATTCATTCATAGCGAACTGTGAACGGTTCATAGAATACCTGAATAAATGAATTTATTTTCCTCACCGGCTTCACTAGATATTTTTTATTCAATAACTAGAATGTTTTAGCTACTGAATCGAGGAGCAATTCTTAAACTCGGTTGTTGCATCCTCGAGCGAAAATTCATCTTCGGTTAGCGGCTTATCGAATTACAAAGAATCTCAGTATCAACAGTAGTTTTTGAGAGTCAAACGCGTAAGAACGTGACCCAAGTGACCTGGGCCACAGCTCTGAGATACCTTCCACTGAAATGTTTAACGAACCGTGCAAACTCGACGTAACTTTGTACACCTTGATCCGATGGCTACCAAAATCAACCAACCAAAGGTCAAGTTACCATGTAACCTAAATCTGCAATAAGGCTTATCCTTGCTGGACATGACCTGACCTGAGTATGTTTTAGAACTGTCGGGATCTTCGCGTTCGATATTGAAAAACGCTGCGAATTATTTTACAGTGGTTTATTATTCCTTGGCTTCAATAATTATTCAAGAAGACTATCCATTTCTGATAGTAATTATTCCGACCATGTGTGAACGTTCATACCAAAAAACAGATTGGTAACTATCAGGGGAAAATCCCTAGCAACTATTTTAATTTTAATCATTTTGGTTTATTATTCAATAATAAACCATTGTAATCGCCCAAGAAAAAAAAAATTCTAACCCCCCTCAAAATTTGATGTTTTCTTGATTATGATATGATGTAAGCTTGATCAAATTACATTTTCCAGTTTGAAAAAAATTAAAATATAGTCAATATGCGTATAACAAGGAAGTACTGTATGTGTGTTACGTGATAAGAATCAGACTTCATTCAATCGCCGTCTCGAACACTTCAGGACCTTTTGCGTTCATAAAAATGTTTCTTTCCGGTCTGTAAAAATCAAAACACAAAGTGCACTAGCAAAATCGTGAAAAAGGCTCATAACGTAGAGGTACGGTATGTGACCCAATACCCAAAAATCAAGCATTACCTGCACGCCATAATGAACATTCTATGATTTCGATCGTAGAAAAATATATACTCTTATAGCCTGTGAAAATCAAAATAGAAAAAACTTTGATCGCCTATATTATCTCGGAAGTACTGTACGATATTCGAAATCCGGAAACGGATAATTTTGAACAATTACCGGGAGAATATTCTCTGAAAATTTCATCGAGTTTCATTCATTTTTCTCGGAGATATGACGAGTTGTTTCCAGAGACACACAGACACTTGTTCAAAAAATGTTTCCGAGTATAGCAATATAAAAATTTCTTCCAATTTCACCTCCGTTCCGAATTCGAATTTTCGATCACAATACTTCCATTTGCTACGTAAACTTGAATGTAAAAATACTTAATAATACTTTCGCGGCGTGATAATTCTGAATATTGTCTGTAGATCTCCACGCGGTTGAGTTGTTTTCAAGAGTAGGACTCCTCCATTAAATGTAACCAGGATCCCAGTCCGGTTCGTATTGGTTCTCAACGTCGAGATTAGAGCGGGACAAGTGGTTAAGGGAGACGGCTTTCTCAACCGCGCTAGCTGTAGAATCCTGAGTTGATTAAGTCTCGCTTCTGCTACAGAAGTTAACCCGAAGGCAGAGCGGTCAACCTCATATGTCAGGCGAGGCATCAGTACCACCCCTTACTTGCGTTTGTTGAACGTTATTTGACCAGTATCAGAAAAGTACTTAACTTAGCATTAGACGACGTATATTTCTCTAATTTTTTTGCTATAATACGCGCTGGACGACGTAAATATAAATGTTCACCCATTGAACGGCGACTATACCTATGTTAAGTTGTACTATACTATCATAATTTTACCGTAATAATTTTTTTTACTATCATAGTTATACTATCATAATTAAGTAGGCTGACAGTGACCTGGCAAACGAATTCAGTGAAACCTGCGGTGTTCATCAATTCATTCGAAAGCCGCAACATTGTCGCAATGGAATATTGTCACTGAAAAACTAGCCAGGTGATCCAAAAATCCACAAATGCACGAATCAGGTGAATAGTTACGTTAATTGTTAGGTTAATTAGTTACGTTGTGTGAGCCCACGTTACAATAAAGGTTTTCCGTAAAATGGATCATTTTGAAAGTAATTTGAACTAAAAAGTCATCTTAACCCGAATAAAATAACGAAAAAGGCGAATTACGTGGAAGTACTGTGCGTGACCTTGGCGATAAAAATCACTCGCCTTAACAAACTTTTTTAGACCTCATCCACTCAAAAATATTAACTATGAAAGCTAGTAAAAATCAAAATCAAAATATAATTTAAAAAATCCCGGAAGTACTGTGTTCACCCAAATCCGAAACGGCTAATTTCGCATATTCGTTGGCAGAACATCTTCTGAAAATGTAGTTGAATTTCATTCATTTGTCACAGAGTTACGGCAATTTTTGTCACTTTTTGACCACGATAGACGCACAGTCTGAGTATAGTCTTTTTCTGTTAGTTCTCTTTCTTTTTCACAGTCTTTTTCTGAGTATAGTAATATAATATAAAAATAGGTATAAATTATAAACTCGATCAAATTTGAAGAGTACTGTAAGTATTAGCAACGAATTTTCAAAGTTGAAAACATACAAGTATGAAAATTAAATAAAATACTAATAAATATGATAACTAATATGATATAATAGAATAACTAATGAATATAATGAATTATAATAAAATATAATAATAAATAATATAAAAAAATATAATAAAATAATAAATAAAAACTAAAAAAATATGAAAAACTAAAATTTGTCGTCACATTTCCGCCGTTTTGACGTCAGGTTCGGATTCAGCGTTCAATTTTCCATAAGAATAGCTTTCAAATTCGGTTGAAAACGAAAATTTAATTTCCAATGCCAGCGGAGCTCGAAATTTCGGCCGGTGAAAAACTCGATTCACGGAAAATAATTTCTGTGGCTCTGTGTCAATTTTTTTCATCAAATTTTTTGCTATGTACGTGTGTATGGCGTTCGAATGAAGACTCCTACATAAGAAAACAATCGATTCACAAGAATTTTGACCAAGAAAAGCACGGTTAAAGGTCCATTTTTGATAGTTCCAATACCGATTTTTTTGGTCCACTTGCAGATTTTTCCGAGAATTGAAAAAAATCACAAATATACATGATGCTAATGTGCAACTTTCTTGAAAATTTCAGATTTTTATCTCTATCGAGAGAGTAGTAAAAAATCGTTAACTGATCGGTTCAGAAAAATCGCAGGGGTACCCCTTGGACTTTTCGTGAAAACTTTTTTGGTACCGATTTCGCTCAAATTTAGCATAATGATAGTTGATGATGTGTATATCATTAATATATAGTTCAGTCTTTGTTTCTTTTGCAATAAATTGATGAAAAGAACGTTTGAAGTTGAAAAATGTGATGTTTTCGTGTATATTCCACTCTTATTGTTGAAAACGTCACAAACGGCTGAAAAATGGAAAGTACATTACATGGGGAAAATGCGGACAGTTAAATTACCTATCTTTTGGTATATTCGAACATCAGAATTGACGACTTTTTGTTTTTTTGTCGACACTTTGCAAGTTACAAATCTTGGAAAACTTAATGTTGTCATGTCTACCTCGGCGTAAGTTGCAAAACCCAATTCTTTAATTCAATTTTTCATTCAATTTTTCACCCTTACCGCTGCCAGCGGAGGTCGAAATTTCGGCCAGTGAAAAACTCGATTTACGGAAAATGATTTCTGTGGCGCTGTTTAAATGTTTTTCACCAAATTTTTTGCTATGTACGTGTGTAAGGCGTTCAAATGAAGACTCCTGCACAATAAAACGATTGATCCAAATTAATTTTGACCCCGAAAATCACGGTTTAAGGTCGAAATTTGTGAGTTTAAAAACCGATTTTTTTGGAGCACTAGCGAATTTTTTCGAAAATTGAAAAAAATTACAAAAATACATCCTGGTAAGATACAACTTTCCTTAAAATTTCAGATTTTTATCTCTATTGAGAGAGGAGTAAAAAAACGTAAACTGATCGGTTTTTCGCGAAAAAATTTTTGAATTCGATTTCGCTCAAATTCAGCATAATGATAGTTGATGATGTGCATATCAATAATATATGGTTCATTCTTCGTTTCTTTTGCGATTTCTTTTAAATAGATGAAAAAGAAGGTTTAAAGTTGGAAAATGTTATGTTTTCGTGTATAGTCCACTAATATTGTTGAATAATGCAAAAACGGTCGAAAAATGGATAGGTACATTACATTGGGAAAATGTGGACAGTTAAATTACCCATCTTTTGGTATATTCAAACATCTAAATTGACGACTTATTGTTAAATTTATCCACTGTACAAGTTACAAATCTTGGAAAACTTAAAAGTTGAAACCTCGGCTGAAACTTTGCGCAGATTAAAAATGCTTTATGATAGTAAGTACAATGCAATACCCATCACTTAGATACCAAATTATCCTTTGTAATACCTTACGGTTGTACAATAAACGATATTTCATTTCATTTCATTCATTTCATTTCATTTCATAGATACCAAATTATACGTAGCAACTACTAATAATAATATCTATAGATTTCCAGTCGCATAATATTTATAAAGTATAAAAATGCCTTCCAAACTCACCTCCGTTCCGAATTCGACGTTTCGTAAAATCAGAACACTTCCATTTCCTACGTAAAAATGTAAATAAAAATACTTTCATGCAAGTGTTTACGAAAGTTTCGAGCATTTTATCACAATTCCGCCAATAGCATTCGTTCGTTTCGGAAACCGTCCGTTAAATTACTGTTCGTACATTAAAAACGGAAATGCAAGTTTTCGTGAGGAAGAGTCGAAAACAATACAATTCAAAATTACGAAAATCTAGTTTTCTCCCCAAGCCTCTCTACGTTGAAGAAAAGCTGAGAAAATCCCAAATTAATCGCCTTAATTTTTCCCCGATCCTCTTTACTCTCTGTTCAGCCTTTAATTCTCTGTCAACGGCAGTTCTGAAGGAATAAATCACCCGAGCATTACAAAGGTGTTTTGATGGTATATTTTATTCACCGATAGATGTCTTCGGTTTCAAAAATCTTCAATTATTATCATTATGTAGTGCTCTATGCCACATAATTACCGCGATTGTTATTTAACGAGTTTTAAATTAATTTCGCGCTCAATGATTTCTTGAGTACATTATTCAAAAACAATTTTGGAAATTCTTGAAGCTGTTGGGGTCGCATTAAAATTTCGATATAGAATATTTCAATTGATGGATGCAGAGGTTGGCTAAATTAGGCGAATATTTTTCTTAGTTAAATATATTTCCAAGCGAGCGCTTTCTCATATGGGCATTAAAATTCATTTACTAGATTATTGGAGTAAACAATGAGTATTGTCGTGCATTTCTGTCAGTGGTGTATTTTCTCAACATGGGAAATCATATTTAAGAAATAATGTGCGTGCATCTAATACATACGAGGGAAGGTCAACTGAATACTTTTATAGATCGATAAAAAAATTTGTTTTTCATTTATCTAGCGCACCTCGATCTTTATCGTTTCCGTTGAAAATATTCCCCACTACCCCAAGAATAAATTTCCCCTAATGTAGAGCTTTCGCACCGGCGAATCTGGCAAACAGTAAAAACGTAAAAAGCAAGCAAGATTGTACAAACCGTTCACTGTCGGAGTGGCAGGTGAATTTGTATTCCACGTTTTACCTCTGCCTCTAATCTGCATACATAACTGATGTGCATTTTGATATAAGCTGACCCTCAGAGTGGAACTTTCTCCCTTCAGGCCTTTGTTGCAGAATATTCGGCTAAATAACATGCAAGTGGTATTCGATCATTCGCATACGAGTGAGATGAACAATGTTGAGGCCATAAAAGATGAAAAATCGTTTCAATTAATATTTTGACGAGATTGACGTCTAGTGAAAAAACATCTAGTGGCATGTAAACCTAACATTTCAGTAAAATTTCTGTGAAATCGATCATTTTTACCCGAAAAGAAAAACAACACGAATAAAATAACGAAAAAACGCGTGTAGCATTAACGATAGAAATCAAGTGTCATTCCCTTGCCATATCGAAAAATTCAAGACTTTCAGCGTTCGAATGTATTGGTTTTTGGGGCGCGTAAAAATCAAAATACAATACACGCACTAGTGAAGGAGCGAAAAAATATAATAGCGAGGAAGTACGGTATGTGAACCAACAGATGAAAAATCAAGCGTCACCTGCACGCCACAACGAACTTTTTTATTCGAGATCTCAAACGATGACAAATAATTACTTTTTTATGATTTGTAAAAATCAAAATAGAACAAACTTCGAACGCATATCTCGAAAGTACTCTGTGTTAAATCTGGAAACGGCCAATTTCGCTCATTCATTTGGAGAATATTTTCTGAAAATGTTATTGAATTTCGTTCATTTTTCACTGAGATACTGTTTTTTAAAACTTTTGTCAGTTTTTGACCTCAAGCAGACGGACATACAGATACTTGTGCAGAAGTATCCCTAGCAAATTCACTTCTGTTCCGAATTCGACTTTTTGTTCGGTCACAACACTTAACAATTACAAGTAAACATGAAAGTTAAAAACGCTGCTAACGATTGTACGGTTTACATTTTAATCATTTTTATTTTTCTTAATTTCCTAATTAAAAGCTGAACTTATTGCCTAACGATGCAGCTGTGTTTGACGACCATTCCAATGAGTATAGAACGATTTTTATAGCTCGAAGAACTCTCGAGTTATACTCTCATGTCAATCTTCTGAAAATCTCCCAAATTCGGCACAAAAGCTGCGTTAACTCGAGAACCGATAGAGCTATCGACCCCGCGATGGTCTCATTCGATTCAGCGCCCAAAAATCTATATAATTTGATGCCAAGTACACATTTTTCTGAAAAACCCTGGAAAATATTAATTTTCTCCCCCTCAAAACCCCCCAAAAATAACCATAAAATTGAGCTAGCAATGTGGTTTAAGAACTGGGCCGTCGTAGGACCGATATTGATTTTTGGTGAACATTTCAAAAATTTAGCTATTATAGTTTGGCCGGAAAACTGCTAACGGCGTACGGTAGGGCAGAAAACTTTTAATTAGAGAATCAAGAAAAATAAAAATGACTAAAATTACAATAGTCGCTACAGAGTTTTCCCTTATAGTTACCAATCTGTTTTTCGGTTGGAACGTTCCACATGGTCGGAATAATTACTATCACAAATGGATAATCTTCTTAAATCATTATTGAAGCGAAGTAATAATAAACCACTGTACAATCATTTGCAGCGTTTTTATTGGAAAAAATTCGGATTCTACATTCCTTGAAACGTAAAACATCAAATTTTGAGGGGGTTACAATTTTTTTTCTTTCTTGGGCGATCACAATGGTTTATTATCGAATAATAAACCAAAAATACTTCAATATTTCGATGAATTAGACGTGTCGTGATAAAAAATTGATATAGAAATTAACAAATGAAGAGGTACCTAATAGATAAAATCATGGGAAGCGAGCCTTATATTTATTTTCCATCGAAAAGCAATTTATTAAATCGCTTCGAATCTTCTTAGTGAAACCGATTATGCTGAAATTCATTGCAGATGAATAATCTTGGCAGATGTGACATATACGCTTTGATTTGAGTTTCCGCAATTTGAATTCCACTTGGTTTCTCCTTTGGGGCAGTTTCTCCCTTAGAAGCATCGTGTTGAAATATGAATACTGCATAATTCTTAGAGACTTTGACCTGGCTTCCTGATGCAAACCAACCCCTTCTGCGGGTAGTCGTCTGCGATGCTAATTTCCAATTGAACCGACTGTTTTAAGTGCGGAAAATTCTGCACCTACGTTTAAGGGAAGTTCGTGCAATGGTAAAATTTCCCATAACAAGAAAAGGTCTTCTATTAAAAGTCCAAGAGAAGTATGTTATGTAACAATTCTAATGCAACCGGCGAAACTAGGTTTGAAATGAACGTGTGCCAAAATGATTATTAATTTTTTTCTTTCTACAAGATACTGAGCAAATTTCGCGCGTTAAAGTCAAAACGAGCACGTTCTGAGTTCGTTTTACATTCGGAATTTAATTAATTTTCCAACCGTTAAGTGCGGCGGGCTTCGTAAGCTTCGTTGAGGACTAAGTGAACGTTTTAGCGGCTTACTACGTGTTTCGATTGCCAGAAAAGGGTTTACTGTCGTTTCGCGGTTTCGCACTTTTTACCGTAGGTGTTCTAACGGGATTACCGCATCTTGCAACAACGACTTGAAACAACGATCTATTCGATATTCTTCACTTCTTCTTTACGTTCTGCTCATTGAGAACATTTCCAGAAAAAGAGATATGGCGATTCATGTCATTTTTTTTGACCGCAGACACACAGACATTTTTTGAGTGGTGAACGATTTTTGTAGCGTGGAAAATGAGGTACTTTTCCTTAGAAACGACACGTTGTAAGCGGAAATCATCATACATTTTGGTTTATTATAATAATAAACCATTGTAGTCGCCCAAGAAAAAAAATATTTCCAACCCCTCTCCTCAAAATGTGATGTTTTACGTTTCAAGACATGTAGAATCCGAATATCCAATTAAAAAAATTCTGTCTGCCCACAAAACTTTTCCGGCCAAACTATAATAGCTAAATTTTTGAAATTTTCACCAAAAATCAATCTCGGTCCTACGAGGGCCCAATTCTTGAACCACATAGCTAGCTCAATTTTAAGGGTATTTTTGGAGGGTTTGAGAGGGAGAAAATTCATAATATTTTCCAGGGTTTTTCAGAAAAATGTGTATTTGGTATCAATTTCTTTAGGGTTTTTCGAGAGTTCTTCGAGCTATAAAAATCGTTCTATATTCGTTAGAATGCTCGTCGAACACTTTACCTCTTCAACTATACCGTAAGGCGAAAAATTCAGATTTTAATTTGGAAACTAAGAAAAATAAAAAGGATAAAAAGTACAATAGTTGCTACGGAATTTTCCCCAATAGTTACCAATATGTTTTTCGGTGGGAATGTATTAATAATTATTAGTATTAATAATAAACCAAAATTCTCTGCAATTTCGAACGGTAAAAGATATTTTTGTGAAAAAATCGTACTAATGTTGCATTATCTACTGAAAATCCTCGCCATATTCATTTTACTATGTCTACATGTGTAGGGCAAGGCTGTGAGTAAGTAAGCGATAACTGTGGCACCTCAAAGAGATATTTTTTTGTCCTCATGGTAAAACAGTACCTAAAAATAAAATTACTACTATTATTCAGGTGTCCTCAATTCGACGCAAATTCCCAATAGATTAACGTCAACCTCTTCAAGAAACGTTCATCCAATTAAGATCTTGTCGGACATTTTTTGTGTGATTCCTTTGTCTATATAGCTCTACTCGTTGCTGTATTTCATGTGTAGTTCAAGCGGTTCTAAATCCCATTATAAAATTCTGGAAATTTTCCAAAAAATCTCTCGTCTATTTCATACAACGTTTGAGAACAACCTTCGTCATCTTGACGTGTTCGAAAATCTCTGCTTAAAATTTATATTACTTTTCGCTATTTATTCGATACGTTATTTATTGATATGACAACACGCTGCAAACAACCCCGACACATTTCGCGTTTCCGATTATCAATCCTACAAGACATTCGATCAGATGTATGCTCAATTTTCAAATGTCAACCGCGTTCGATGAAATTCGCCGAAAAGGGGAAATGCATTATCGTATATTACTCAAATTGCTTGTCAAAATACAAGGAACGATCGCATGACAGGAAAATTCGGCTCGCCGGATGCTACGATATTACTTTTTGACTTGTCATTCTCGCCGTTCTGAGTCAACACCTATTCAACCGCAATCCTAGTACCTATATACAAGGTTTTGCTCTTCCCCTATTTTTATTTATCACTTAATTATATTTTATTCTGGTATTTTATATTAATTTAGGTGTGTCATAAAATTTAATTGGGGTGATAATATTATTTAAAAAATAATATTTATTTTTATTTTTAGTCTTTGGAGTTTGAATTAGTCAAGGGTAGCGTTGTAATGCCCGGCCGAATGCCCAAAATATATAAATGCCCGGGCATTTATGAGTTCTGGAGTTAGATTGTTTAATGCAGCGCTTATAAATATGTTTTTGGGTATTTTAATGTGGTAATATAAATTTTAAGTCTGGTTTGTCTTAATAAAAGTATTGTTTGAGTATTAGTTATTGTTACTGGGAAATAAATAATGTAAGATTTAGACTAAAAATATTTTTTTTAAATTTATTTAATAGGGTCAATACTTCTTACAGAAATAAAGTGATAAGCAACACAAATTACGATAAATATTGAAAAAAAAAACAAATTAAGTTGTTAAATTGCTTAAAATAAGAAGTTAGCTAGTATTAAATCGCATGGACAACAAGTTAAATTATTTGAAAAATGGCTGACATTCCTCTCTCAAGTCGCACCAATGAAATTCTCATCTGTGCAAAGTAATCCCACACCTCACCATCCCACCTAGTTTATTTCACACGTCTCAATGACTATTTAAAAGTATTAGTATCTTAAAATTGTTAAATGTATGATGGAAAGATATTTTCTGTTCTTTTTAGAAAAATTCGTATTGGAAATATGATTACAGCATCTTTCAAAAATTGTCAGATAATAAATGGCTATAATTAAGAACCTAAAATATATGTTTGTTGGCAGAATATTAATAATGGTTATACTCTAGGTTAATCTCAATAAAGTTTTTGAAATGCGTAGACCCCAAGCAGTATATATTTTTGTTGTTTGCCCATTTAATTTCTATCCTATTTGCCTTTTTTGGTTTATTATCAATAATAAACCATTGTAATCGCCCAAGAAAAAATAATTTCTAACCCCCCCTCAAAATTTGATGTTTTACGTTTCAAGGCATGTAGAATCCGAATATCCAATAAAAAAATTTCTGTCCGTCCGCCGTACGCCGTTAGCAGTTTTCCGGCCAAACTGTAAGAGCTAAAAATTTGAAATTTTCACCAAAAATCAATCTCGGTCCTACGACGGCCCAATTCTTGAACCAACTTGCTAGCTCAATTTTAAGGGTATTTTTGGGGGGTTTTGAGGGGGAGAAAATTAATATTTTCCAAGGTTTTTCAGAGAAATGTGTACGTGGTATCAAATTATATAGATTTTTGGACGCTGAATCGAATGAGACCATCGCCGGGTCGATAGCTTTATTGGTTCTCGAGTTATCGCAGCTTTTGTGAAAAATTTGGGAGATTTTCAGAAATTTGACACGAGGGTATAACTCGAGAGTTCTTGGAGCTATAAAAATCGTTCTATACTCATTGGAATGGTCGTTAAACACTCTCTCCAGCTGTATCGTTAGGCAACAGGTTTAGTTTTTAATTAGGAAATTAAGAAAAATAAAAATGATTAAAATTACAATAGTTGCTACGGATTTTTCCCCTATAGTTACCATCTGTTTTTCGGTGGGAACGTTCACAAATTTTCGGAATATTTAAAATGACAAATGGATGGTCTTCTTAAATCAATATTGAAGCGAAATAATAATAAACCACTGTACAATCATTTGCAGCGTTTTTTGTTCTGTTTAGAAGACTTAAGAGCTCTGGAACAATATGCGTGGTGAATAATGAAAATGTAAAAGATAACAAAGTTAATACCAATAATTGTCATAGGTTACAAAATTGTCCTTTGATCATGGTTTTATATTTTATAAGCTCCGGTAATTATTAGAAGCGGCCAGCAGTCAAAGCAACACTTTTTTCATAAATGCCCACATTTTGGGTATTTATAACTGCCTTGGGCAAATTCCCAGTATAAATATTTTGCCTCTGGGTATTTGCCCGGCCCACACCACTAGTCAAGGGATTGATTTTTGGCTAAAGTAATAGCTATAACTGAAATTCCCGCAATCGCAGGTAACATCCTAGATTTCCCTAAGACATTCCAATTTATTCTAGTCACTGTCGAGTGTCTTGATATTATTTCATCATGTTTATTGAGCCCCGGCAGCCGTTCATATAACACGCGGAACGTCGATCGATGTAATACCTAGAGAATGTATTATTCCTCGTAGACATATCGTACAAATGAACGCTTCGCCGTATCCAATCTCGAACATGGGAAGGATGCTCGTATCTTCGATATAAAGTTTTTACGCTCAAATAAAAGCTCGATCTGCCGCTTAGCTCGTTGACGCTTTGCGAACCGGGGCGACGGAACGCCATGAAAAACGTCATCCTGAATGTAAGAATTGTTGCATTAATAAATCCTCGTTGGTGTTCGGATGGGTGGGAAAGCTTTATTGGAAAACGGATAGAATAGGAAAATACGTAAGTTTCTATAGTACATCGATTTATCCATATCGGTTTGGAGTTCGCTATTTATTTTACTTATTCGTGAGACGGGCGTGAACTCATTATACAATGAGGGAAATAATATTCGAGCACAAAGCATTCGAAGACAAAAAACGCTGCAAATGATCGTACAGTGGTTTATTATTCCTTCGCTTCAATATTGATTTAGAAAGACTATCCATTTGTGATATTCAAAACATTTGTGACGTTCCCACCGAAAAACAGATTGGTAACTATCGGGGAAAAATCCGTAGCAACTATTTTAATTTTAATCAATTTTATTTTTCTTAATTTCATAATTAAAAATTAAATTTTTTGCCTAACGGTACAGCTGGAGAGAGTGTTTGACGACCATTCCAATGAGTATAGAACGATTTTTATAGCTCCAAGAACTTTCGAGTTATACCCTAATGCCAAATTTGTGAAAATCTCCCAAATTCGGCACAAAAGCTGCGATAACTCGAGAACCAATGAAGCTATCGACCCCGCGATGGTCTCATTCGATTTTCTTGGGTGACTACAATGGTTTATACTTGAATAAAATTATTGGATATTATTGAATTGGATAATATTATTGAATAACAATGGTTTATTATTTTTTAATAATAAAATAAAATTCAATATTTAATAAATATTTAAATAATATTTAATAAATAATTACCTATTAAGTAATATTTAATAAATAATATTTAATAAAAAATTATTTTTTAATATTTAATAAATAATTATTTTTTAATATTATTTAATAAATAATTATTTTTTAATAATAAACCAAAATTAAAGAGAACGAAATCCGGAAAATTTCAGTTCAAACTGAAAAAAATAGTCTCTCCAAGTGAGTTGGAGGGTTGAAAAAATGAATAAAAATCACCTTTAAAGGCAGTTTCTCTCGTCTTGCAGGAACGTATCGTGTTTTTTACATGCAAGCTATATAAACATCGATAGGGTGTCCTTACGCTGTATGAATGGCGGTATCGAATCGTCGGGCTGTTACGAAGGAATTTTTTATGCGTTGAAGTATTGCCGTACCTCTGTTACGACCGAATTTTGTACATTTATTGCTACTTACGAGGAAAACATTCGCGCAACGGACGTTCGATTGAAGAGTAAATATCCGAGCCCTGAGGAAAAATAATATTCCACTTGCGGGAGGCTTTGAAATACGCGGCGCGAAACGTTATCTTTACACAAGGGCCCGTTCTTTTGTACGCTACTAAAAAAGGGATCCTCCCTCTCCTCTTCTAGTTGTGCGATAGGGGAAATTAATAGTTCAGCGAAGCAATAATTGAAAATTGTGGTCAGAAGAAAATTATTTTTTCTAAGACTTGTAGTGAATTGACCACTCCAGTATCAAGTCAGAGGCGTTACCATGGAAGCGCTAGGGAGAGGAACTGAGAACAGATGTTGTGAATTTTAAAATGTGAATTTGGTTGAGATGTTTTGAAGAGTTGACTGTGTAAATATAAAGATACGATTACTGTGTTCCAACAAGTTTTGCACTTAATCATCTTAATGTCCGGGGGTTGTGAGGTGGAGAAAAACCAGGCGACTCATTCTCCAATTCTTTATTAGCTGGCCGAGCACTTTCGCCCATTCGGGCATCCTCAGGGCGACGTGGAGCCATAGGGTCCACAGCCCAGTGCTCGGCCAGCTAATAAAGAATTGGAGAATGAGTCGCCTGGTTTTTCTCCACCTCACAACCCCCGGACATCAAGAGACGCGACGAGAAGGAAAAGAAGTTAATCATCTTAGTTAGATAGAAGATCATAACAGACTCTCTCTATTTTATTTTATTATGTTTTAATGCTAATGAATCAAAGGACATTTTATTTTTGAAAATTATTTGAATTACTTTGTTTTTATTGTTTCAATTGCGTATTCATCGGAGAACACTTTTATTTATTTTTTACTCTTATTTCAATTTTAAATGATTGACTAAAAAGAGGAATATTGTAATTTACCTATATGTAGCCAGGGAGAATGAAGAGAGGGCCACTGTTCCCTAATTCTCCCTGGTGGTTGAATAAACCAATCAATAAATCAATCAAGTTGAAATATTGTTTGTTTATTAAAATTTTTTTAACAATAATAAATCGTTAAAATTGTTTATTTTTATAATTTACACGAATATCTTATTGTTCTTGCGTTCAACGAATTCACAACGTTCATAGCTGGTGGTTCGTAGGTATTACTCCAGTATTTGGCACATTAGTTTGCTTACTGCTCCGAAAAACCACAAATGGATAGACTAAATTATTTCATTGATACGATAATTATTTCATTCTAACTATTGTTGTTGCTTCGTCATCCATAACCGGTAGAAAATTAATTTCCCGCGATTATCGCACCTTAAAATATTGTTCGTTTATTAACACGAAAAAATTGTGGAAAATAATTGAGGAAACCTCTTCTATCAACTCTATACGAACGCTGACAAATAACTTGATAATATACCTAACCAATGTTTCACGTTTTAATAATAAATTACGTATATTTACATAAATAAATTAATAAATAGATGTATCAAGTATTTAGCTCACAACGTTCGAGTAGGAAATTCGTCAGCCTAATAATTTTGACCGTGTCAATGTTTTTTTAAGCCTCGGGCTCCTTTTTTGACACGACCCTTTCTCATTGTGAAATATAGTCGAGGTAATCTTGCCAGTGTAAGGCGGGAATATTAGGGAAATCTCCTCGAACCAAATGTTTGCTAACTCCCTAATTGCCTTGCTGTGTGTGATGAACTTTAGAACGTTACTTAAGTGCTAACTCGCTGCCAGTTTCTACGTTTACGTACGCAGGCATGTTAGACCAGTTTTCGCGTAGAAGTTGTCTTTAAGGTTCGGTTTTGATTTTCTCATGATATAGCAAGAGAAAACTTGGAAAGGGAATATTTTGCTCGCTATGAATCGGCGATTTAGACGGGATAGCGGAGAGAATTGAATGATGTAAATGATATCCTGAAAAAGGACTGCAAATGATTATACTGTGGTTTATTATTCCTTTGCTTCATTAATGATGTAAGAAGACCATCGATTTGTGGTCAGTGTGTATAGAAGTTAATAAGTTTACTTCTATACTCTCTGTTTGTGATAGTAACTATTTAGAAAATTCGTCACAGCAAAACGGTTTGGTAATTAGGTATGAGAGGAAATTTCGTAGCAACTATGCCGAATTTAATCGTTTTTATTTTTCTTAATTTTCAGATTAAAAGCGATTAAAATTATTTAAATTTAATTAAAATTATTCACCTAACGTTACAGCTGAAGTGAGTGTTTGGCGACAATTCGAACGAATATAGCTCCAAAAACTCTCGAGTACCTTCAGGCCAAATTTCTGAAAATTTCGCAAATTCTAGACGGAAGCTGCCACAACTAGAGAACCAATAAATTTATCCACCCCGCAATAGTCTCATTCGATTCTGCGTTCAAAAATCAATTAAAACTGACAAGTACCAAAAAGTACCGTTTTTCTGAAAAACGTTTTAAAACATTTTAATTGTGAATTCACAGAGCCAAGTCTATAGCATCTCAGAATCTTACAATTGTAGGGCAATGATCGAACGCTATAATCACTAAAATTGGAGCAACGTTTTTGACATTTCATTTGAACAATTTTACTAAAGAAGAAACCGCTTTTGACGGAGTGGAGGAAAAGATAAGAGCACTCGAGAAGCCAGGCAAGTGCTTTTGAGAAAAATTCTCAACAATGGTCCTAGCTCAGCTACCTTCGAGGTCTCTTTCAATACTTGACACTATGGGCTCACTGTTCTACAACAGACGACACATTTTAACCATCCTCTCGACTCTCATTCATTGCCAGCGCGAATTGGCTGGGAAAGAAAAATCCTTACATCGTCTTTGGGATATGCCATGATGCCGTTTTCTTATTTTTTTTTTTTAATTTTATTTTTTTTTAAATTAAAAAAAAAATTGTGTGTAAAAATTTACGTTTTCAAGACGGCAGAAACTTATTCCTCGCTTCTCAATTCGAGTCTTAGGATGTTCGTAATACCTCCATTTTACTGTAAGAAATGGTTCCCTGTTTTAAGACAATATTGTCTTCCAGCACCTTGGGAAAGTTTAACTAAGCTTTCCCTCGTTAGGGTAGGAAAACTCGCCGAGAATGATGAAAAAAGCCGGTACGACGGGGCGAACAAAGGAGACAAAAGATTAGTGACTACATTTTGTCCTCTGTGTACGTTGCACTCCTCGAAAGTCGCAAATTACACTGACTCCGCCCGAGGTGAGAAACAACTCGCAAGCTTTTATAGATGCTATCTTTTTGAGATGATACCTGACGTGGATACAGTACGACTTTCCTTCTTTTGTTCGGAGGGAAACAGTTTCATTTCCTTGTTGGTTCAGGATTAAAGAGAAAAAAAAAAGAAGTAAATATTTTATTAGATGATGTGAAATTATTGAAATAGAAAAAAGAACTATTGCAGAATCAAATTTTGTCTCGTTAACAGCTTTAATCTAATCATTAACGTATCCTGTTTATTTTAAATGACAATTTCTTTTTTTTCAATAAATTCAGTCAATTTTTTATTAACTATTATTCTTGATAATTACCTACCGTTAGATGAATTTCATGTAGGCAGCGAATTCATGAAGCCCTTGAATGAACGAGTCGAATTATGTGTTGGCACGCACTATCTGCTTGGCATGTATGAGCAAGAGGTTTCGCGAATGAAAAGCGGAAGATGAGTCGCAGCAGTTGAACAATATTTCGAAGACAACAGTTCGTAATCTAATGGGACCGCTCGTTCGGAGAGCGCATTAGGCGGATTCTTTGGTTGGTTATGCTTTCCACGCAATTCCTCGAGTTCAATGCATTAGGGAGTTCTGGAAGAGAAAGGAATTCCAGAACAAATATTAATGTCGTTGAGCGTTAGAAACAGCAACAGAAAACATTTGATTAAGAAACTGTTGTTCATACTTTTCTCGATTATTTCTTTGGAGTTTGATTGAAATTCAAATGCGTTGACTTTTTTGAAAGCTAAAAACTCATAGCTAAATCGAACAGCTCCGAAAGTTTTTTTATAGCACTGGCTATTGAACGATCTTTTTCTCGCCGATTCAAATGTGTGAAATTTGTTGTAAATTATGTCAACGAATATACGGACTTCCAACTAGAGATAAATACTTTTAATTAGAAGGAGAGAAGTTTATTTAGAACAAGTGATTTTTAATTAGAATTCAATAGTTCTAATTACGATCATGGACTTCTAACATTCTGAACTTCTAATTAGAATTAAAAAACTTTTAATTAGAATTGGAGTCTTCAAATTAGAACTAGAGACTTCTAGTCGTCGTCTTCTTTTTCTTCACTAATTAGGGTTAGTGACTTGTACTAAGAATTAGAGACTTTTGCTTAGAAATAGAGTCTGCAAATAAGAATCATAGACTTTGACTAGGATTAAGGCGTTAATTAGAATAAAATACTTCTAGTTAGAATGGAATACTGGAGACGTATAATTAGAAATAGAGTCTTCTAATTAGAATTGGAGTCTTCAAATTAGAACTAGAGACTTCTAGTCTTCTTCCGCTTCTCCACTAATTAGAGTTGGCGACTTCGAATTAGAATTAGAGACCACAAATAAGAATTATAGACTTCAAGTTAATGACTTCTAATTAGAATAAAATACTTCTAATTAGAATGAGAGACTTCTAATTAGAATGAGAGGCGTATAATTATAATTATACAAATAAGAATTATAGACTTCAAGTTAATGACTTCTAATTAGAATAAATAAATAGAATGAGAGACTTCTAATTAGAATGTGAGGCGTATAATTATAATTATTCAAATAAAAATTATAGACTTCAAGTTAATAACTTCTAATTAGAATAAAATACATCTAATTAGAATGAGAGACTTCTAATTAGAATGAGAGGTGTATAATTATAATTATACAAATAAGAATTATAGACTTCGAGTTAATGACTTCTAATTAGAATAAAGTACTTCTAATTAGAATTTGAGACTTCTAATTAGAATAAAATACTTCTAGTTAGAATGAGAGGCATAAAATTATAATTAGAGGGTTTAAATTAGAATTCGTTATCTATAATAAGGATCATGGACTTTAAATTTGAATGTTGAACTTCTAGTTAGAATTAGAGATTTCAAATTAGAGCTAGATACTTCTAGTCTTCTTCTTCTTCACTAATTAGAGTTAGTGACTTCAAATTAGAATCAGAGACATTTGGTTAGAATTAGACTTCTTATTAGATATAGATACTTCTAATTAGAACTAAAGACTTCTAATTATGTGGGCTGAAAATATAGACTAGTACTACTCCTTACAGATTTATTCAAATATCATTATCTTCTATTAAAAAAATCCTATAATACTAAATATTATTAAGAAATATCTTAGAAAAGTGTTATACTAAAAAAATAAAGGATTTCATCGACTTTATGTCTCATAGGTGTTCAGCAATGATATAAACTACTACATTTTCCCTGTGGCTGAGAAAAGTAACAAATAAATTGCAAATCTATGGGGTGGATTTGCTCGCTTGAGAAATCTCCAAGAAACAAGAATGTCTCTCTGAGATAAAATATGAAGTACATTCAATGCCTTGAATTTTCTATTGTCAACCAACTGTCGGATTAGCCAACTGGCTATATCGGCTCCAAGCTAACACGAGGTACGTGACTGTACTCCAATGCTGGCTTCTATTTGAGATTTCCGCTGGAAATTTCCTCACATCTCACCGGAGTAAAATCCTCTAACAATTCCCTGTTTGCTTTTCAAATTACGACGAAGAAATCCGCATTTTTTTCAATTGTTTCACAAAAGTATTTATTGTTTACCGGTTGAACGTAAAAGTCCCTGATCAAGTATTCGCTGGTAAATTATAAAAAATGGTGCCGTAAACCAGCTGAAGATGAAGGCGATTACGAAATCGGATTGAAGGATTGGATAGTGTCCACAAACGTTTTGTTGAATTAGATCCTGGTATTTTCAAATGAACAGTGACAATTGAGCGTTTTCGTTATCTTCGGATTAAAAGCCCATCAGAAATCTAAAATAACGAGAAAAGAAAGTAAAGGGCATTTCTGAATTAATCAATCTCAATTCAATACCAATGAATTCTTAACTTCAGTTTATTAACACAGTAAACGTGATTCGAAAGTGTCCTAATAGTGGTTTTACAACTGACATGACAGGTATGGCCATTTATATAACTAATATACTTGTCGGGAGACTGCCCGAACTGCTTCCATCCGACATGATTACGACGAATCAACAAGTCGATTTTGAAAGAGAACGCCCGTTTCTTTAACGATTCTTTAATGAAAATTGAATGAATCTGAATTACAGAAAATAATTACTGAAAAACTCTAAAACAACGTTCCAACACTCGCTACATGCAGATGCAAAGTCCGCCCTTTTTTTACACACTGTCCAATGTCCGCCTGCTTCTCGTTTTCCAACCTCGCTGTTCTTCTTTTTCTGCTCTTTTTCCTTGGGCCGGCGCATAGAGAAAGGGAGAACTTGGGCCGGCGGTAGTTAGGGCTGTGGAAGACAGTTATTCTCCGACACGGCCATCACTGACGGGTCGCCCGTCCCGGGTGACTCCTCTGAAAAAGAAATTTTACCAAACAGCCATTGTGCAAAACTCGGCCTTTCTGACCCAAAATAGTAGCGTGTGACATGAGGGCCAACGCGTATGTAACCAACCAAATTACTTTCTTTCATTTTTTTTTTTTTCGTTCTTTTCTTCTTTTTCATTTGATGTAACCCAGAACGAAATTTGCATATCATACAAAAATCATACATTTGGCTTTCTTATTTAAAGTATTTTCAACTTACAGTTCTTCGGCTTGAAAACAGTTTTTTTTTTTTTTCTTTTTTTTTCAGACTTGAGATCAATTTAGTCTTCTGCATGAGACCAATACAATATCATAGTCACTTTTCACCTTTCAGTCACATTTCAGCTTTCTTATTTAAAGTATTTTCAACTTACAGTTCTTCGGCTTGAGAACAGGTTTTTTTTTTTTTTTTTTTTTTTTTTTTTTTTTTTTTTTTTTTTTTTTTTTTTTTTTTTTTTTCAGACTTGAGATTAATTTAGTCTTCTGCATGAGACCAATACAATATCATAGTCACTTTACTGCTTCTACATGAGCGTTTCTGCTTATTCTCATTTGTTCAATCTCCAATCAAATTTTTTTTTTTTTTTTTTTTTTTGTAGGTCTTCTGCCTGAGACCAACAATTTTATGTCTTCTACATGAAATTATCAATTCTTTCTTTTGTTTTAACTTTCATCATCTTTGTTTTATATTATTACATGTTCATATTTGTGAAGCCGTCTACTGCGTCTTCACAAAAACCCTTGCACCCAACAGGTCAAGTAGAATAGTTTACTCAACGGCATGAATTTATGGTTAGTATTCAAAATTAATTGGAAAAGTTGAATAACTTAATCCTTAACTAAGCGACTGTCGGCATCAAACAGAACACATTGATCATTTTCCAAAAGCACATTTTCTTCAGCAATGTCAGAATCAGTTGGACCGTTGTCAGAGTTCAAATCAGGGTTGTCAGAATCGGTTGAGTCGTCAGTCTCTATTGGTACGTCTGGAACTGGCACTTTTTTTAAACGGTCGTGTGCATATTTGTAAGTACGATTTGAGTTAATAGGTTTTAGCAAATAACGATCCCCTTCCAGCACTTCTACCACCTTGAAAGGTCCTCTAAATTTAGCAGAGAGCTTAGTCTGGTTTCGTTCATCGTTCTCAACTAGTACAAAGTCGTTGACAGAAAATTTGTGAATTTTTGCTTTGGTGCTGTCAAATCGTTTTTTGTTGTATGCTGCATTTTTTTCAATGTTCTGTAATGCACGGTTCCGCACCTCTGATAGGTCTACTGTAACGTCATCATCACTAGCAACAACTAGGTTTGATGGCCTAGCAATTTTACCAAACATGAGTTCTATTGGGGATGATTTAGTGGTTTTATTGACAGTGCAATTCATTGCTAATTGAACATCACCCAAGGAATCCTGCCAAGAATAATCCTGTTTAACCTCCACAGCAGTAAGAACACTTTTTAATGTACTCATGACTCTCTCAGCCTGACCATTCGCTCGGCTGGACCCTGTAGCGATCAGGTGAAGTTGAATATTGTGGGTACGACAAAATTCTTTGAAATCTTTTGAAGCAAAACACCTACCCTGATCAGCGATAATTCGAACTGGAGTACCAAAAAGGGCAATACTGGATTTGAGAGCTTGAATGCAATTGAAGGAGTCAATTCGAAATGAATGGAACAATAGGACGTACTTGGTGAACGAGTCAATTGAAACAAAAACATACTCTTTGGTATCACTACAACCACTAAGTTTCCCAGTGGCGTCCATATGTATAGTGTGCCAAGGTATAAACACTTTTGGAATCGGATGCAGTTCTGCTTGCACTTTACCGCTTCTTGGTTTTGAAACTTTGCATATGATACAATTTTCTACAAACTTGCGTACATATTTAGACATGCTTTCAAACCAGTAGTGATTGTACGCCTTTTCAAGGGTTTTTTCCCATCCGAGATGCATTAATGCTTCATGAATGTTATTTATAATGGGCCATCTCAGTCCACGGGGAACAATAGGAAGGCAAAGAGTCCTATTGTGCCTCTGAACTTTGCGAAATAGTATCCCGGAACGAATTTCATATGTACGTAGTAGAGCTTCATCCATCTCATTATTCTGAATTTGCGAAAGAAGTTTCAAGGTTTCCTCATCACGTTGCTGTTCAAAAAGCAGCCAGTTTTCGGGAAGTTCAGTGAAATCGACGCGTTTGTTGTTGTTGACAGTTTGAGGATCGATTGTACAAGTGGACTCAATTGGTGGAGAGGTAGGTAATGGATTTCTAGATAAAAAGTCAACATGTTTCATGCTATTACCCTTCCGATAAATGATGTCAAAGTCAAAAGCCTGAAGAAATGCCCACCATCTATGAACTCTCGGGGTAAGATCTTTCTTATCTCGAGACGCTCTCAATGAATTGCAATCCGTGACAACAGTGAATTTAAGGCCCTGCAAATACTGTTGGAAGTGTTCAATAGCGTATTTCACAGCAATTGTTTCTAACTCGTAGGAGTGGTACCTTGACTCAGCAGGTGAAGTACGTTTGCTAAAATACGCAACAACGTGTGGTGTATTTTCAATTTTATGTAACAGGATTGCGCCATAGCCCTCTGAACTCGCGTCAGTGTGAAGTTCTACCGGGTATTTGGGATCAAATATCATCAGGATTGGATCACTAGTTAATTTAGCGATGATGGACACTCTTATTTCTTCATGTTGAGGGAGCCAACTGACTGCACCTTTGGAACTAGTGAGTTTGAAAAGGGGTGCCATTATTTCAGAAAATCGGGGAACAAACCGCCTAAAGTAAGAAGCAAGACCTATAAACTGCCGAAGTTGAGTTACAGTGCGTGGAGGTGGAAGTAGAGTCAGGGCTTCGATCTTCCGAGTGTCGGGTTGAATATGACCTTCTCTGACCTGGTAACCCAGAAACTGAATGTGGTTCATCATGAACTGGCATTTGGAAATATTGATTGAAAATCCCGCTTTGGTCAAAATCTCAAGAACCACCCTTAGTCTGTGAAGACCTTCTTCAACTGTGGAAGAAACTATAGTAAGATCATCCATGTAAGATATCACATATTGATGCGCTAAAACACCAAGCGCTTTAAGCATAGCCCGTTGGTATACCGATGGTGCGTTCCGGAGGCCAAATGGCATGGTCAAGAATTCCCACTGGCCATCAGGGGTGACAAAAGCAGTGCGCTCCACGGAATCAGGATGAATGGGAATTTGGTGAAAACCGCTAGCCATATCCAAGCATGTAAAATAGTGAGCACCACCAAGACGAGATATCAGATCAGAAATTAGGGGGAGTGGAAATCGATCAGGTACAGTGTTATTGTTGAGTTCCCTGTAATCGACACACATGCGATAAGTACCATTTTTCTTCTTGACAAGTAGTGCAGGGCTAGCAAAAGGGGAACAACTTGGCCTGATAATACCTGCCGTTAAGAGTTCATCCACCAGCAATCGCAAGGCTTCACGTTCAGAAGGCGCAAATCGGTATGGTCGTCTCTGTACAGTTTTAGTTTGGTCTATCAAACGAATATGCAAGGTACCAGTCGAAACTTTAGTAGATGGAAGTTTGTCAGTAAACGAAAGGGAAAAATCTTCTAACAATGCAAGGAGTTGGCTTTTTTCGGGACCCACTAAGTCAGTTTTGACATTATCAAAAACACCAAAAGAATTTGCATTATTTGGAATTATTTGGCATTTTTCAGCTTTTCTATGTATGGTTGGTTTCAAAAATTTGCATTCATTTGTGGTTAGCTTAACATTCAAATTTTCAGACAAAATTTCTCGACCAATTATTATAGCACTGCTCAAAAATTGTTCAGGTAAAACGTGGAATAATACTGTAAGGTCAATGCCATCTATAAACACTTTGGACAAAATCTGAAAATTACAATGGACTGGCGTATTTCCTATACCGGTCATTATGACAACATTTTTGAAATTTTCACCCTCGAATCGATGAGAAATTGTGTCTCTCATCATGGAGCATTCTGAGCCTGAATCGAACATGAAAGTAAATAACTCACCCTTATGGATCAATCTTCCAGTTGGGTTGACATGGCAAAATTCAACACGACGCTCAGTCACCACTCGTTCAGCAGCTTTCTCATTTGAAGTTTTGCAATTAACCGAAAGGTGGCCCGAGATTCCACATTTGAAGCATACAGGGGGTTTCCTCTGGAGAGTAGACGACGATGGCAATGGTATGTTGGAGCGGTCCCCAAATTGCGGCTTCATTTTTCCAGGACGGTAAAAACATTCTTCGGATTTGTGGTTGGTTCGATGACAATGCGCGCACCGAGAGTTGACCGAAGTTGTGGCGAATCTTTGTCTTTTAGAATCGAAGAACGGAGAACTGGCCGTGTTGAGACGTTTGCGAAACGAGATAGCTCGCAATTCGCGAAGAAGGGCATCACGTGAGGTGATTTCAGATGTAAACGCCAACCGTTGAACACGCGAATCAAATTGAGCCAGATGAGCCAAAACGGTTGAAACAGCAATATTTTCCACACTCAGGTTGTACCAACTCGATGTCAAGTTTGTGAGCAAACGTCCAGCATAAGCGGCAAAACACTCGCCGTCACGGGGTCGGCCGTTGTTCAAGTTAACGAGCACAGCAGCTGGAGATTCCAAATAGTCAAACCGAGCAAGAAAAAGTTCGCGAAAATGAGACCAAGTTATACCACTAAATGAGACCTGCGATAACCATTGGGACGCACTTCCTTTCAGCGAGCGACTGAGTGCAATGATCAATGCACTTCCCTCGAGTGGATTTTCTGACATACACAGGTCAACAGTCATGGTCCAAGACCTCGGGTTATTATTCTCGCTCTTGTCAGGATTAAATTCTGGTAAAAAAATTTGAGTACGCTCACTTGAGGAGTTTGAAGGAAGCATTGCTTTCACAATTTCCATCATACTGCGATTTTGTGAATCAAGAAGTTCGCGAACAATGTTCATGTCAGGTAGAACACAAGGCGTCTCATTTTCGGAAACTTGAAGGTTGGATCCCACTTCTGATGTCGGGAGACTGCCCGAACTGCTTCCATCCGACATGATTACGACGAATCAACAAGTCGATTTTGAAAGAGAACGCCCGTTTCTTTAACGATTCTTTAATGAAAATTGAATGAATCTGAATTACAGAAAATAATTACTGAAAAACTCTAAAACAACGTTCCAACACTCGCTACATGCAGATGCAAAGTCCGCCCTTTTTTTACACACTGTCCAATGTCCGCCTGCTTCTCGTTTTCCAACCTCGCTGTTCTTCTTTTTCTGCTCTTTTTCCTTGGGCCGGCGCATAGAGAAAGGGAGAACTTGGGCCGGCGGTAGTTAGGGCTGTGGAAGACAGTTATTCTCCGACATACTTATACAAAAGCTAGCTTAATTGTTCCTAAGTTATTGCAGCTTATGTTAGAATTTTTGAGGTTTTCAGAATTTTGTCATTTGTCATGTCACTTCGTCTTATGTATAGTTAGGTTTATTAATCAATTGCATGAGGCATTCAGTCATCGATATCGTTATTTATAATCGACAATGTAGTACGCCGTAGTCAGTACCCATGCACAGATTTTAAAGGAAAAATCTAAATACTCGACCTCTCCAGTTGACTCGCGTTGCTAGGCAACCAGTTCTCTTTTCGGCGTTCATGTTCCAACCTGCTTCATATTATGCTTCATATTATGAAGCAGGTTGGAACATGAACGCCGAAGAGAGAACCGGTTGCCTAGCAACGCGAGTCAACTGGAGAGGTCGATTTTTAGATTTTTTTAGATTATGTTCAAAGATTAGTATTATTGTGGATTAAATTACAAGTTACAAGTCGTATTTGGCTATGGGGAGGAATTGAAGGGATGATATATTCTGACTGAATGCCTCATACAATCGAGATCAAGCTTCACTTCGGTAAGTTCGTTTGATATAATAAACCAATCTAATCCTTCACTATTTTCTAACCCTCCGTCAAAATTTGATGTTTTACGGTTCAAGCTACGTAGGATCCGAATATCGAATAAACCAGTGGTGATCAACTTCCATTTTTTAGTCGATAACCCTTTTTTTTTAGACCATTATATGTTTTATTACGACCATTTATATAACCAGTAAACTTATACAAAGGCTAGCTTAATTGTTCCAAAGTAATCGCAGCTTATATATGAGGAATTTTTGAGGTTTTCAGAATTTTGCATGAGTGTACAAATAGAGAATTTTTTAGTGCCAAACTCGTTCTAGTCTCGTTGCAACGGTCGTCGAACACTCTCCTCAGCTGTAGAATTAGGAGAATAATTTGACTTTTATTTGGAAAATTTAGAAAAACAAAAATAATTGAAATTATCATAGTTACTACGGAATTTTTCCTTATACCAGTCTGTTGTTAGGTAGAAACGTTCACTAATGTTCTGGACAGGTCCTCAAACTTATCTTGTCTATCGCCCACTTCAAGAATTAATTATTTCTAGCGCCCCCAATTTTTTCAACTTTATTACATCGTAAGGATCACAATCGCCGTCATTATTTTAATAATTAAATTATGCGTGACATGTGAAAATAAGACTTTCTGATGAAAGTAATTGAAAACACAATTTTGTAATATTAAAAAAATTTTATTCGTGTTATTAAAAAAATCAATTTGGATTTTAAAACTAATCTTATATGAAGGATGAATCTGACCAGATACCGCTGAGTAGCCTGGTCACGTTTGGCGAGTAGGCCAAATGAATTTTGAAGGAATCTGTCGTATTCTCGGAGCTAGCTTTTGTTGATACTGGCATTGGAAAATAATTTTCACCAACAACTATCGGATAGAGATGGCATTACACGAGGAACGCGCTTTACGCGTATAGGAGCGGTAAAATTAATTTTAAAATTAAAAGAAAATTGTTTTTTAAATTAGTCATCGCCCACTAAACCTGTTCAAGACCCCCCAATCTTCTCTGGGATTTTTTCCCGCCCCCCTTTCGGCCTCCAGCGCCCACTTTGAGAAAAACTGTACTAAAACAATCATGTGCATGGTCTTCTAAAATTATAATTGAAGCAAATTAATAAGAAATCAACGTACAATAATTTGTAGCGTTTTTCCAATTCATTACTGACTCACATTTGTTCCAAGTTCAATTTGCGGCTTGGAAATTACCCTTACTAGAAGCACCAGTGGCCGAAAAGTTTGTCAAATAAAAGTTATTTCGCAACATTTTCATCACTCGTATCAAAGGACACATTTCGTGTTTCAATCACGTTAGTGTCCATTACAGCCCTATCAACAGTCCACGTTTTCTAATGGAAGCGAACTGTAATTTTATTTAATGTCAACCTCGATCTCTTCTATTGATCGAGTCTCCATCTTCGGCAATTAATTTTCGCCTCCAATCGTAGAACCGCCTTTGATCATAAATATGAACAATTGATTTTGTAAATTGATTGGAAATTGAATATTTTGCAGAAACGACGTACATTCGCTTTAAACTTGAGAGTCGAAACGTTTCCGTCGTATTAAATTGGCCGAAAATATTTTAGTCGAACCTGAATTAATAATTAGAGCATTTATTTATTCATTTAAACTGAATAAGCATAATGAAGCATCCTCGCGTAAATAAAATGTAACGTATCGAGATGATCGTATTCGATTTTTAAACGCCGTATAAAATTCTCTGCGCGCGTCCATTAATTTCTTATTGCTCAACTGCTTTACAGCGGTTTGACACCTTCCTGCCGCTCTCGGTGTTTTTATAAATTCGATGATTCACTCGAAAACCTCTAGCCCGTTTCGCAGTTTTTTACTCTTTTCAGAAATTAATTACCTTCTCGTCAAGATTTTAACCTAAACTGGAATTAGCTTTCACGACCTGAGGTTGAGCAGGTTTTCAACGAGGTTTTTTCCTTTTTAACGAACGTATTCCAGTGCGCTCGGTCAAAGAATACCTCACTTCGTGGAAATTATTCAGCTCGCGCTTTCCAAAAATTTGGGAATACATCGCTGTAAAAACTGAGATACAGTAAAACTGAAAAATGTTGAAACTTAGTTAATTGTGCTGGTTAATGACCGAAAGTAATAAACTGGGTATTTCCTTAAGGTATGAAACTGACGAGTTTCCACCGTCCTCCAGAAGTTCACTGCTCGATTAATAGTCGACGAAATTCGCGCAAACAGAAAGCAATTTTTGGGGCTGATTCAAAACCAGTGATGTGCATAGATTACGTAGTTCTTCCATGTTTGATTCGGTAACAGGTGTAACCATTTATAAAATCACGTTATTACTCTACAATTGTTATTGAAAAACTACCAAGGAAAACCCAAAAATAGAAAAACGCACGAATTAATAATAATGTTGAAGCGAAGTACATAAGGTAACAATACAATACAATTTTTGTAGAATGGAATTATTTTTAATAACATCCAGCGTCAAAGATATTGTTTTTTCGAGGCCTGTAAAAATCGCATTATTCAATAAACCGCATAAGGCGGAAGTACGGTGTGTGATCCAATCGACAGAAAACAAGTTTTGTGAACTGGAATCATTTTTATAGCAAGGAGACCCAAACAAAAGTGCACAAATAAATCAACTGAAAATGCGTATTACGAGGGAGAACGGTGTGTTTCACAAATAATAAAACTCTTGTGACATTCAACTGACATGAAGACAAATTTCAAGTCCCCCAGAGTTTAAATATAATCATTTTTACAGTCACAGAAAATTAAAATATAGTCAATATGCGTGTATAACAAGGAGGTACTGTATGTGACCCACATTCAATCCCCGTCCCAAACTTTACCGTTAAAATATATTGATTTTTGCTGCCTGTAAAGAGCAAAATACAAAATATGCACTAGCAAAAACGTCCAAAGGCTCAAAACGTAGATGTACTGTGTGTGACCGAATATAAAAAACCAAGCATTATCTGATCGCCAAAATGAACATTTTATGACCACAAACGTTTAAATAAATTGACTCCAATAATTTGTACAAATTGAAAAAAACACTTTAGAAAGAAAAAAACTTTGAACGGCTCTATCTCGGAAGTAATGTGTGGTATCCGAAATGCGGAAACGGTTAATTTTGTAAATTTACTAGGACAACATTCTCTAGAAACTTCATCGAGTTTCATTCCTTTTTTATGGAGGTATGGCAATTTTTGTCACTTTTTGACCGCAGGTAGTTTTCCGAGTGTTTTTTTCTTTCTGAGTCTTTCGAGTATAGTACTTTGAAAATTTCCTCCAAATTCCCCTCCGTTTCGAATTCGACTTTTCAGACGATCGAAATACTTTCATTTACTACGTAAAAATGGAAGTCAAAATTTCGCCTTGAGAACTTTCCAAGTCACATGTTTAGCTTGGGCGAATTCCGGACATGAAAAGTCCCCTCGCAACTTTACTAATAAGAGTCTTACAATTTTACGATCTACTTTACTACCTGCAGCTGCCTAATTAGCTTTTAAAAACGAGGCTCGACTATGACGTACTCGTCTATTTCAAACGTTCTCACTTCAGTGCGAAGCTGTTGAAAAATCGTCTAGGTAGACGATAATTTCGGCAGTTTCAACTAGAAAGTTTTCAACCGGACTAAAATCAGCCGGACTTGAGTAATCAACTGGGGTGAAAACAATCTCAATAATTATTACTAATAGCTAGTGTTAATTTTTCCGTATAAACTAAAAGGTGGAAATAGTTTCGACAGTAAAAATCCTTTCTTGAGCTATAATCTTTCAACGCTTCGTTCATTTCGCTAGAGCGGTGATAATTTTTCTTCACGAAGTTTCCATAACGTGCATGAATATTCATACACTTGAAAGAGTGAACGCGCTTCATTTGTAGAATGTTATGAATTTCTTTTCCTCCGGGGACCTGTTGCTAGAGAAAGTTTTACAGCTGATATTGTACTGTTACACTGATTATATAACTTTAAGAACATTAATACGGCAACTACTTAAAAATAATTTTATGAAACGCTTTTTCTCTCATAAAACGCTAAGCTTTGCAATTCGTTTGCAGCGCGATTCATTCTCAATTGTATTTCCCTAGGGGTAGCTCATGAAAATCATCCGTTTGAAGGAACGAAGAAATTCCGAATCATAATCGGAATTGAAAATAGAAAATTGCAATCTAGAATAATGCCACGAGCGACAGATTTATTTACACACCGGACGACAGTTTACTTTTTAAAAGAAACTTTTCCAATTACTCTTTTCGCTTTTGCTCGATATTTGACCTGCTTACATTTTTCCGAATCGTCCTCAGCTTTGTAAAATCGAGTAATAATAGCGGGTCGAAATTATTTTCGAAGCGACGAGCTTCTTTGATATTTCCAACAAACGGCATCAACGATGGCTGAATCTCGATATTTTTTAAAAGTTTCGAAAGGGAAAGCGTTCAAGATTTTTCTGCTTTTCGAATATTAAAAAACCAGTTTTGTATTATGCTTGGCAGTAGATAATACAATTTATTTATTTATTTTTCTTAAATTTTAATAAATTAAATAAAAACTAAAATCAAAATTGCATATTTATGAATGATGAAATATATAAAAATGTAACATTTTTCAGAACGGCTGTATCTAACAATTAGCGGTTTGCATAGATCACAAAATGTACTTTTTTTATTCGTTAACCCTGTAATAGGCAAAGTTGGTTCCAATGGAATTTCAAAATTTTTTCTTTCTCCATTGGCAAGCTTAGGCCTCCAAAAACACATGAAAACAGAAACATTTTCAAAATATTTGAACATGTCTCAACATGTATAGTATATTACACAGTGCAAAGTAACAGGTGCCTGGCGAATCCAGTGAGCCTTTCCTTCAACTCGCATGGGGAATTTTGTATAAATTATTAGGCATTAAAATTAAAAAAAAAAAAAAAAAAAAAAAGCTGCAAATGATTGTAGAGTGGTTTATTATTCCTTCGTTTCAATATTGATTGAAGAAGACTATCCATTTTTGATATTAATTATTCCGAACATTAGTGAACGTTCCCACCGAAAAACAGATTGGTAACTATCGGGGAAAATTAGGTAGCAACAATTGTAATTTTAATCATTTTTATTTTTCTTAATTTCCTAATTAAAAGCTAATTTTTTTGCCTAACGGTACAGCTGGAGAGTGTTTGACGACCATTCCAATGAGTATAGAAAACTTTTTATAGCTCCAAGAACTCTCGAGTTATACTCTCATGGCAAATTTCTGAAAATCTCCCAAATTCGACACAAAAGCTGCGATAACTCGAGAACCAATGAAGCTATCGACACCGCGATGGCTTCATTCGATTCAGCATCCTAAAAAACTATAGATTTGATACCAAATACATATTTTTCTAAAACCTTGGAAAATATGAATTTTTCCCCCTCAAAACCCCCCAAAAATACTCTTAAAATTGATCGAGCAATGTGGTTCAAGAACTGAGCCGACGTAGGACCGGAATTGATTTTTGGTGAAATTTTCAAAAATGTAGCTATTATAGTTTGGCCGGAAAAGTGTTGCGGACGGACAGAATTTTTTTTATCGGATATTCGGATTCTACATGCCATGAAACAGAAAACATCAAATTTCGAGGGGTCTAAAAAGAAATTTCTTGGGCGATTACAATGATTTATTATTGAATAATAAACCAAAATGTATTTGCATGCAATTTTTCCCTTATTAAAAAATTTTTGTTTGGCGTAAGTAAAAATCGGTCGAATTCAGGGAAGACGACTTAGCCGAAAACGCTGGATTTTGACGCGCCTTCATAGCGAAATGAGCGCCCTGTATATTTTTCCCGCTCGAATTATTACTTAACCTTTTGAACGCTGTTTCTTTTGAAAATAATAAAAGGCCGCGTAGCGTTATGGCCTGGTACAAAAAGTGAGGCGGGATCTTTTGTCAACAAGGCTACAAGATCATGATAGGTCTGCGTAAAACGGGGAGTAGCAAATTCCTCACGTACGGAATATTCCGGGATATAGTAAGGTCGTGCGTGACATGACAAAGGTCAGAACCGTCGGCCGAACCTCGTTTCATATCAAAGAAACTTATTCAGCTCTTTAACGAACAACTACCTCAAAATAGATCTTCAGACGATGGCCAATAAATCAATTTGCCCCTATCGATATTTTAAAAGTCGGAATAAGACGTTATCCTTTTATAAACAAGCCTTTGACCTCTGTACGTTGAAGTTAATCTTGGCATTTTCGCTATTTTGGTTTATTAAAAAAATAAATAAAAAATTTTTGCAGCAAGGAGTAGCAATTTTTGAATATTACGAACATAATATGAACGTTTCCATATTTCAACAGATTGGTAACAATAAGGGAAAACCGATCATGTGTGCTCTTTTACATACCGACCATGTACAAGAATTACTTGTTAAAACAACCCAATGCTTAGGGCTGAAAGAGTCATTAATAGAATCAGCTCGGTAAAAAATATTATTGAATCAGTAGATTCAATAATAATAATATTCTTCATTATACCATCAGTAGGTTGAAGAAATCATAGCGATTATATATTACTATGATACTGTGATATTCATTGTTTAATCTGTCGAGCGTCTTATAGTTTTATTGTTATTGGGCATAATTGTATATTATTAGCATATTATAAAATTTATATTATAAATTTAAAAAAAACTCCTCGTTAACTATGGTAATTTTTATTTATGTGTTTTATTTATTTTAAAGATTTATTTTTATTTCAACTAATAATAATTTGATTTATTTTATTTTTAACGATTTATTTTAATTTTAATGATTTATTTTATTTTTAATGATTTATTTTATTTTTAATGATTTATTTTATTTTTAATGATTTATTTTATTTTTAATGATTTATTTTATTTTTAATGATTTATTTTATTTTTATTGATTCATTTTAATTTTATTTTAAAAAATCTAATTAAGAGTTAAATTATTCTTCTGACGATACTATAAGTCGTCCATTCATACACGACCATTCAGTCGTGTTTGAAACCGTTTTGAAGGAACCGATATTTATTGAGTGGAACCCTCTAGCCATATTTCTGAAAATCTCGAAAACGTCTACATTGAACTCAGAAAACATTAAAGCTATCGATCCTAGGCGATGGACCATACATCTATGGGAATTGAGACCAAATACCCCTTTGTCTGAAAAATTGAAAATAAGAGTTTCCTCCCTCTCGAAACCACCCAAACAATAACTAAAATTGAGGTAGCGATTTAGTTGAATAATTCTCCCATTGTCAGACAAAGGTTGATTTCTGGTGAAAATTTCAAGAATTTAGCTATGTCAGAAATCTGTAGACGGTAGATTTTTTCAAATTATATTCGGATTCTACATGCCTTGAAACGGAAATCATCACTTTTTGAATGAGGGTTGGAAAAAAACAACTACAGTGATTTATTAATGAATAATAAACCAAAATTCTGTCCGCCCGTCGTCAACACGTAACGACTTAACTGCTCAAGCTTAATTCTTGAAATATTCACAAAAATGAATTTTAGCCTGATAATTTGTGTGCGTGAGGTTTTTTTTATTTTATTTTATTTTTTTTATTTTGTCGGAATGGTATATTTGGGGTTTTTTAGGGAAAGAAAATTCGTAATGTGCCACGTTTTCCAGACAGAGGCGTTTTTGGTTTCAATTAAAATAGATTTTTGAAGCGTCGTCGATAGCTTCAATGTATCTCGAGTATTCTCAGCTATCTTTTGTCTTGTTCGAGAATTTGTGAAATTTGGCAAGATGATTTAACTCGATCATTACTATAAAAATCGTCCTATACTTAAGGAACGCATAGAAAACTCTCTTGAGCTGTTGATCGTTCGGCGAATAATTTGACTTTTAATTAGGTGATCGAGAAAAATGATAAAAATTTAAATGACCATTGTTGCTGAGTTTTCCCTTGTAATGAACAACCTGTTGTTGAATTGAATACAGTTAAATGTTTAAAAAAATTTATGATTAAAAAAAAATTGAAAGGATCTCAAATGTCCTTAATAGTTACTATGAAAAATGATTGCTCTTTTATTGAACCAAATGAATATTTGCCCGCAGTAAAATGATTTGCTCCGTTTTCGCACAAAATTCGCCCTTTTCCTAGTAGATGTAGGATTTATAACAAAAAGTTAATATAATTGTATTTAAGTTCAAAACATTTTCTTCTAGGCAAATTACAATATCGGCGTCTGTATATAGTAGTTGATTAAGAACATTCATACGTTGTCGTTCGCCCTTTTTTCCAAGCATTCGTACGCCAGTTCAGAGGTCGGTGGTGAAACATAAGATGAATAATGCATTCATTCCAGAGCATGTGGCACTTGTGCCCAATCTTGGCTTTCTCGCGAGTTTTCCCGTATTTTCTTAGCGCTCTGTCTCCGTTTGCCCACGAGAAGTATTTCAATGCGTCTTCTTTGAGTTTTCTTTACGATGCTGCAAATGTAAAACGTGAAAATTCCATTTTTCGCATTCATTTGTAAAACAAGTGAAAACTTTATTTATTTTAATTTTTTTAATGTATTTTTTTTAACACTTCAAATAATTAAAAATCGTCGATAGATGTGATTTGAGTGAGTAATGAAAATTATTGTCACGAGATTACGATTTCTTCATTGGCCAACTGAACTACGAGTATACAAAATAGCTAGAACATATTATCTCGGAAGTATTGTGTCCAAAATTTTCTAATTTTCTACGCTCGCTTGGAGAACATTTTCCGAAAATGTCATCGAGTTTCGTTCATTTTTCAGGGAGATATGGCGACTCTTTGGTCGTGGGTCATTCAGAAAGTGTTTCTGCATATAGTACTGAGAACATTTCTTCCGAATTCACGTTTCGAATGCTTTTCCAACGATCACAACGTTTTTTTTTACTTGGAAGTGAAAATAAATATGAACATTTTTCGAGCGGAAATTCAACCGATGGAAATCGTGATTGAATTTATTTCACGCTAAACTAGCAATAGAACGTAATTTGTACAGGAAAATATTTTCAAAAATTTCTAGAGGGAAAAATATTTTCAAAAATTACTAGAGGGAAAATATTTTCAAAAATTACTAGAGGGAAAAATATTTTCAAAAATTACTAGAGGGAAAAATATTTTCAAAAATTACTAGAGGGAAAAATATTTTCAAAAATTACTAGAGGGAGAAAAACCATCAACGAGAATTACCGATGCAACTGTTGTTTTGCGATTAATCTCATTTCCATTGTTCCCCCGCGTAATCCATAGTTAGCCAATCTACGGCGGCAAATATCTCTTTTCATCCGTACCGGCTTTGATTTCAACCATCGAAAGCATTCTGAATACGTTTTCTGTGTAAATGACTCGATCGCAGATAACGAGTCTCCCTGTAGATCCAGAAAGCCAACTTTTGCTATCGGTTGTCATTTCTGTTATCGCTTTGACTGTCAATCGCGAATTTCTCCGTTTGCAGAAGCCAAACGGACTTCTTTGTGCATTATTCGTTCATTTCTGTCCGCCCTCGCGCAAATTATCTTTGCACAAAGTAAATTAGTAAATTGATGGCAAATGTGTTGACAATATTCGGTCGGATAGTTCAACGAAAATAGCAATTCGAAAACTAGATACTCAGCAATTTTTGTTGACCTAATACCTTCGATCAAGTATTCATTTTGAATGTATTGATGGAACACTTGATCAAATTAGATTCGTAACGTCCGTTTCAAGACCTCGAAAGCCGAAAAATATTGACTCTTAAAAAAATCAAAACATATGAAAACTTTTGAACGGTTATATCTCGGAAGTACTATGTTTTATCCGAAAAAAAATAAATAAATAACATGGAAACAGCTAGTTTTGCACATTCTCTGAAGAAACATTTTCTGGAAATTTCATCGAGTTTCGTCCATTTTTCACGGAAATACGACGCTTTTTTTCACTTTTTTCTCTCGAATTTTTTTAGACGGACACGCAGAAACTACTAGAGGGAAGGTGACTAGGTAATTTTAACTATTAAAATTTTATTCATTTTTATTTTTCTTAACTTTCAAATTGAAAGCTAAATTTTTCGCCCAACAGTTAACAAGAGCGTGAGCGATCCAGCGAATATTGAACGATTTTTATAGCTCCAAGAGCTCTCGAATCCTCATGCCAAATTTCTGAAAATCTCCCAAATTCAACACAAAAGGTTGATACAACTCGAGTACCAATAAAGCTATCAACCCCGCAATAGTCTCATTCGATTCAGCGTTCAAAAATCTATAGAGATTGATACCAAATACACCTTTTTCTGAAAAATCCTCGGAAAATATTAATTTTCTCCCCCACTAAACGCCTCCAAAAATACCCATAAAATTGAGCTAGCAATGTGGTTCGAGAATTGGGCCGTTGTGAGATCGAGATTGATTTTTGGTGAAAATTCCAAAAATGTAGCCAGAATAATTTGGTCGGAAAAGTGTTGACGGCGGACGGACAGAATTTTTTTAATTGGATATTCGGAACATCAAATTTTGAGGGGGTTAGGACAAATTTTTCCTTTATGTCCGGGGGTTGGGAGGTGGAGAAAAACCAGGCGACTCATTCTCCAATTCTTCATAAGCTGGCCGAGCACTTTCGCCCATTCGGGCATCCTCAGGGCAACGCGGAGCCGTAGTCGCCTGGTTTTTCTCCACCTCACAACCCCTGGACATCAAGAAATGCGACGAGAAGGAAAAGAAGAATTTTTTTCTCGTGCGTCTGCAGTGTTTTATTATTGATAATAAACCAAAACACGAAATGCACGTAGAAAACTCACTAATTGTGGAAGTTGAAAAATTACAACGTTACTGAAAGGTTTTCCCTTACTTAACCAGTCTGCTGGTCGATAGAAACGTTCCCAAATATTCGAGATGTTCATTGTTACTTCCTGAATTACCATTGGCCCAAAGGAATGATAAACCATTGTGCAATATGCAGCGTTTTTCATTCTCGTATTACTTGTAACTTGAATTCCACTTTTCGCCGAAGGAAAATCAGTATTTTTTAGCGGTTTTAATTGCCAATCAAGTGCGAATTGACAGATAACTAGCCGACGCAAATACAAAGGAACAATAAAACGGAAATCCTTGCTGATATAATTCAAAATATCGTCTTTCCTTGGCTTCCATTCAAAAACCAGTTCGCCAATTCGCTCCCAAGTTGTAAAACAGCCCGGCGAACCGATTCGCAAATCACTTCGAATTAGCAAGAGTATTAACTAGCGTCTATTGAAGACAGATTCGGCCAAAGCGGCGCAAATCGGAATGAAACAACTTTGAAACCAACTTATTTTTAACGAGCTAAGCTCCAAACTAGTTAGGAAGCTAGCGACGAATAGAAATAGGAATGCAATTTCCGTTTTACGGAGAGAGATCTCTGTTTCTAGTTACAAACTATTTCCTCGATGTTGGTTTTCTGTATCTTAACGCGAAATTGTGTCTAGCCGTGAGCTATTTAATTTGAACAGTTTTCTTCCGTTCAATACGAGTATGAATGCGGATTGTATCAGTAAATCGCTGGCCCATCAGGTGAAAAAAGGATGAATTTTTTTCCCCGTTGTTTTTTTATCGCATCGATCATTCCTCGCTGTTGAGAACGTGGGGGAGAAAAACACGGAGACTTGTTCTCCTGTTTTTTTTACTAGCCTGCCGAGCACTTTCACCCCTTCGGGCGTCATATGGGCTTCATAGCACCATTACAAGGTATCCACGACCATATCGCAGCCGTAATAACGTCGACAAAAAGTCCACTTCGAACGGCATACCAATGAGCAATAGCTAATAATTAAATAAATCATAAAATACAACCACATCAGTATAATTTATTTTTTTCTTCAAAATTTTAATAACAACGCAGAAATATGAAAGACTTGTAAAAACGCTGCAAATTATTGTACAATGGTTTATTATTCCTTCGCTTCAATAATGATTTAGGAAAACTATCCATTTGAGATGGTAATTATTCCAAACATTTGTGAGGTTCCCACCGAAAAACAGATGGTAACTATAGGGGAAAACTCCGTAGCAACTATTGTAATTTAAATCAATTTTATTTTTCTTAATTACCTAATTAAAAGTTAAATTTTTTGCCTTACCCTACAGCTGGAGAGTGTTTGACGACCATTCCAATGAGTATAGAACGATTTTTATAGCTTGAAGAACTCTCGAGTTAATACCCTCATGTCAAATTTCTGAAAATCACCCAAATTCGACACAAAAGCTGTGATAACTCGAGAACCAATTAAGCTATCGACCCCGCGATGGTCTCATTCGATTCAGCGTCCAAAAATCTATATAATTTGATACCAAATACACATTTTTCTGAAAAACCTTGGAAAATATGAATTTTCTCCCCCTCAAAACCCCCCAAAAATACCCTTAAAATTGAGCTAGCAAGTTGGTTCAAGAATCGGGCCGTCGTAGGACCGAGATTGATTTTTGTTGAAAATTCGAGAATTTAGCTATTATAGTTTGGCCGGAAAACTGCTAACGGCGTACGGTGGACGGACAGAATTTTTTTTATTGGATATTCGGATTCTACATGCCTTGAAACGTAAAACATCAAATTTTGAGGGGGTTATAAAAATTTTTTTCTTGGGCGATTACAATGGTGTATTATTAATAATAAACGAAAAGTAATAATAAAAAAATTCAAATTTCTTAAGAAATTTCATCAATTTGACAAGTAGTTGTCCTCGGCATTGTACCTAGTTCTTGATGCTTTTAGACCAATGTTGAACGCAGCCCTCACGACCGCACGGTCTTGAGGTTGGGGTAGATTAAGATGTGGTAGCAGAGTAGTGAACCATGGCCGATTTTTTCACTGATCGAAACTGCATAATGCCCTCAATCATATTTGATGTAAAAGTTACTATGAATAATAAATCCAAGTACCGTCAATAATAGATTAAAATACTATATCGCTGATTAGGTCATAGAAAGTGACTGTCATTTTTATGAGCACATGTGTGTTTAAACCCGTCGTATGGGAGTTTAATTTTGGAAAACGTTGTCGGCCGTGGAATGGAAGGCAATAAGGAAATATGATAAGGTTTATCGCTGTGAGCACTTTCATTCCAGTGGAGCTCATTTTCCCTTGAACCTGAACGAATACAATAACAAGTTGACTTCATTGTCATGCGGCCGTGCCGTTGAATGCAGTTAGGATTCATACCTACTGTGCAACGGTGCCTACTTTGCGTCGTGAAATAATCTAAAATTCGCGTCGCTTTGCTTATCGTGAGAGTGAAAACCATCAAAAGCAATGGAACACTAGTCAATTTCCTTTGCCGGCCTTGCGCTAAAATCGCATTTTCTGTTTTGAACGAGCCATACTAACAGAATGTACATGCGCTAGTACTACATTTATGGTTATTAACGTTCTGTTTTCGTTGCAGGTAAGAGCTGTCGAATTACGAGTAACGTTCAAGATATAGTTTGTAAGTATTCCATTTGATTATACACCAACTTTTTGGGGGTACGGAAGATTTTTTTTACTTCTTCTAATATTGCATTACAAACTAAGATGGGGTTTTAATTTTTTTTTACAAAAATAATTATTTTTTTTCTAACCCCAAGAAAAATGTCGTGCTCTCAAAATCTATGTGCTGTGAAAGCTATATTTGCCAATAAATAGTCCGCAGTTTAAAACCAGTGGTGTGCATAGATCGCACAGTACTTCCATGTTTGAGTCGGTAACAGGAATAACCATTTTAAAATCAAGCTCGCAGTAAGGGCGCAACTTTACTACTGTTATTGAAATAACTTGTTAGGAGAACCCACATATAGAAAACGAAAAAATTAGGTTACTAATGTGGAAGTGAAGTCTGTAAGGTTAACATTACAAACCAATTTTTATAAAATGGGATAATTTTTATGCACCTCCAGCGTCAAAAGTTTTTTCGTGGCCTGCAAATATCGAAATATTCAATGAACCGCATATGGCGGAAATACGGTGTGTAATCCAATCGATACAAGATACGTGAAATGGAGTCATTTTTAAAGCAAGGAGACCCGAATATACAAAAGTTCACCAATACGATTTTATGCGAATTATAAGGAAGTACGGGTCTGACCCCAATAATAAATATCAAACGACGTTCAGCTGACATAAAGAATCATTTCAAGTCCCACAGCGATTAAATAAAGCCATTTTTGAAGTCAGAACAAATAAAAATATACAAAAAATAAATAAAAATAAAAAAAATATTGTCTGGTAATAAAGTTATTGGGTTGGTTTGTCCGCCAGTAAGTGAGTTAACATACTGGATGAGTTTTCTCTGGCTGATGCGTTGTGGTTGTGGCAAGCGCTTTCGGCGTGAAGACACCATTGTCAAGCCGTGGGACACGAGATCGCTAGCGGGGTTAACTTCCACTGAGGGACACTAGATCACTTCCATTGGGGGAGTTTGTGTCTGTGCTGTGCTATAGTATAGGAAAGTGAAGGGAGCCTCGAGGACCCCTTCTCCTGAGATAGGGTGAAAGGAGAAAGTAAAGTGAAAGGAACTCTGACGGGTGGGTTCTCTCATTAGTGTTTTTGGTTTATTATTCAATAATAAACCATTGTAATCGCCCAAGAAAAAAAAATTTCTAACCCCCCCTCAAAATTTGATGTTTTACGTTTCAAGGCATGTAGAATCCGAATATCCAATAAAAAAATTTCTGTCCGTCCGCCGTACGCCGTACGCCGTCCGCCGTACGCCTTTAGCAGTTTTCCGGCCAAACTGTAAGAGCTAAAAATTTGAAATTTTCACCAAAAATCAATCTCGGTCCTACGACGGCCCAATTCTTGAACCAACTTGCTAGCTCCATTTTAAGGGTATTTTTGGGGGGTTTTGAGGGGGAGAAAATTCATATTTTCCAAGGGTTTTCAGAAAAATGTGTACGTGGTATCAAATTATATAGATTTTTGGACGCTGAATCGAATGAGACCATCGCCGGGTCGATAGCTTTATTGGTTCTCGAGTTATCGCAGCTTTTGTGCCAAATTTGGGAGATTTTCAGAAATTTGACATGAGGGTATAACTCGAGAGTTCTTGGAGCTATAGAAATCGTTCTATACTCATTGGAATGGTCGTCAAACACTCTCTCCAGCTGTATCGTTAGGCAATAGGTTTAGCTTTTAATTAGGAGATTAAGAAAAATAAAAATGATTAAAATTACAATAGTTGCTACGGGTTTTCTCCTATAGTTACCATCTGTTTTTCGGGAACGTTCACAAATGTTCGGAATATTTAAAATGACAAGTGGATGGTCTTCTTAGATCAATATTGAAGCGAAATAATAATAAACCACTGTACAATCATTTGCAGCGTTTTTGCACCCGTTAGACTGAAATATCACGATTCGATTGTTATAAACTTTGCATTTATCACAACGGGCATTGCAGTTAATTAATTTATGACTATTAAACCCCGACTTGTTCGATTTCTCCTCTCACATTATACAATTATTTCCGATCGATGACCTATGAAGCAATTATTCTTCAATTTATATAGCCATACTTTTGATCGGCATGTAATATCTTCAAAATCGACTTTTCAAGTCATCGTTTACCCGCGAAAGCCCGAAACGTAGTCCGTATCATCCGAACGGTCGTAAATCGTCATTTATTAGCTCCTCTTTGGCTAAACGGATCACCGTGAATGGTAGTTGAGTCCTCAGGACGTTAGGGTCCCTAAGGAACCTCCTGGGAGGAATTCGGAGCACGTCCATCCCTTGGAAAACCGAGACTACGAGGACTGAAGCTTGAAAGCAGTACTGAAGTGGTGGTTTAGAAGGTGCCCCTTGACTCGGATACAGATGCGTGTTTAAATCAATCGGCTGTTGGAGTTAACCCGTAACCTCGACTGGAACCCCAAGCAAACACAACTCGGATCTGAAGCCAATGGTTAACTAGCTGATTGCCAACGAGGAAAGGTATATTTGGAACTCGGAAAAAATTTGTCAAACGTTTGAAAGTCTACCACACACAATCCAAAAAAAAAAAATCTGCGTAAAATATCAAATTTTGAGTGGGGGTTAGAAATTTTTTTCTTGGGCGATTACAATGGTTTATTATTGAATAAACCAGAAAGAAAAAAAAATTATTACGTACGCATAAAATAATACTACTACTAGTGATGCTAGTCCCAACCTTGTGGAGCTACTTACAGGACTGATTTAAACAAAGTTTTATAAAGAAATTGTTTCCCGAAGAGGCCTTGAATGGCGAAAGCGCTTGAAGTATAGCAGTTCAAAATGAAATAACGTCGCTACTTACATCTCAACCTCATCACCAAGCCGATTTCAAATAGATATGCGACAAATCACAACGTTATTTGTAATCAGCTTTTACGCTTGAAAACAGTTCAATAAAAACTTCGAAATTATTTTCTAATTATTAATTATATTACCTAAATATTAATTAAAATTAAAGTTAACTTAATTAAATTATTTATTAATTATTACGAAATTATTAATTAATAACTCTTGGAAAAATTTATAAGACGATTGCGAGTACAACCGTTTGTTCAAACAATATCAGTCATTTATAATCAGTGGAATTCGTGACAATCTCTGAGTCATTTATCCTAGTGAAATGGGGTTCCACAATTTCGAATAGATTTATTGAAAAAAAGTTTCTTGTTACGCCCGGTAATTGAATATTAAAATTACAATATATAATAAAATATTACAATTGAATATTGAAACTGCAGTAATTTTAATATTCGATTGTCGTGAATATTTATCAAACGTCTGTCGTTTTTATCACAACGGGCGTTTTAGCTAGTCGTAGAATAAATCCGAAATTTTCGAACTGATCGAAACCGAAAATCGTATTGGATTCTGTCGAAAATGTCCTCGCTCTACTTAATACCGCAGCATAAATTTGCATATAGAAGAAATATTCCGATTTGTATAGAAACAGGGGAAAATATCTTGTTTCTCACTGTTGGTGAAACCGTTTTCATACATTTGGCACCTTTTACCGGATAAACTTTGGCCGCAGGTGGTTTTTAAGATGAGCCAACCTTTTTTCTTTCGTCTTTTCATTCGGTCGCTGTTTTTGTTGTTTGCCGAACGAAAACGACCGAGTCAGCTCCGCCAAGCTCAGGAATGCCTTCGGGGCAGAGGAATAACAAAGAACCGCGCAATCGGTCGAATATTGAATCCTCACTCCTTTCAGCACGAGTAAGAACAAAGATGTACGGACGTTTTCTTATTTTGTCGAAACGGGCGAACGTTCAAGCGGCATCAATTGCTTGTCGACGAAAACTTCAGTCAGAAAATATCAGCACGATTTTCCATAGGAGAGTGATGCCATGGATTTTTTCAGGTACATAGATTTTAGGTTTATTCCAAGAGGAAATTAATCGTTTCGGATCTTAGAATTATTTTACTGAAAGTACACGTTGAGGGGAGGTTAAAATCGTAATAAAAAATAAACGCCGTTGAGAATCATATATTTCTTCAAGTTGAAATAGATTGAAAATTATATAAAAATAAAACGCTGCAAATGATTGTACAGTCATTATTCCTTCGCTTCAATAATAATTAAAGAAGATTATCCATTTGTGATAAATAAAAATGAATAAAATAATTAAAAAAATATATAAAAAAAGATAAAATAAAAAATTATAAAAATTATATTGATGGAAATAAAAATGAAATAATGAAATGAATGAAATGATAAAAATAAAATAAAAAATAATGAAATGAATGAAATGAATGAAATGAATGAAATGATAATAATGAAATATAAAATAAAATAATAAAAAGATAAAAACAGGTAACTATAGGGGAAAACTCCGTAGCAACTATTGTAATTTTAATCATTTTTATTTTTTCTAATTTTCAAAATAAAAGCTAAATTTTTTATTGTATAGTTGAAGAGAGTGTTGAAACATTCCAACGAGTATAGAACGATTTTTATAGCTCCAAGAACTCTCGAACCCTCTACCGAAATTTGTGAATATCTCCCAAATTCGACACAAAAGCTACGACAACTCGAGAACCAATAAAGCTATCGACGATACTTATTCGATTCAGCGTCCAAAAATCTATAGAAATTGAGAGATTGATGGCTACAGGACAACATGTGATATGGAAAAAATGGGTTTTGAGGTTTTGGATGATTATTATTCAGAATTTCAAGCCTCAGTTTTTTTGTTGGTAGCGCTGACAATGAGTTTTTCCCGCTTAAACAACATGTGTTATACCTTTCTTGTCGGCAACAAGTGTTATCGAGGTTTTTTTTTTAATTGAGCTACTATCTAGCTTCCAATGCATGTAGCATGATATCACAGGTGTCCCCACTTCTGCACTCTTCATAACTCTATCCTATTATGTTTATAACGTTTTTCCTCTCTCCTGAAAACCAGCCAAATTTTTATAACACATGTTGTCCTGTAGCCATCGAAATACACCTTTTTCTGGAGAACATTGGAAAATAGGAACATTATCCTACTCAAAACCTCTCAAAAATACCATTAAAATTAACCGATTCGGCTAACGAATTGGGCCATTGTCAGAGCAATATTGATTTTTGGTGAAAATCTCAAGAATTTAGCTTTTATATCTTCGTCAGAAAAGTATTGACGGCGTACAACGGACGGACTTTTTTAATATTTGGATTCTACTTGCCTTGGAACGTAAAACATCACATTTTGAGGGGTTAGACATTTTTTTTTTTGGGCGATTAGTATGGTTTGTTATTGAAGAATAAACCAAAATCAACGTAGCCTAAAATCTGCCTCGGGTTTAATTAGCAACCGTGTAACATTTTAGCATAATTGTGATCATTGGTTTGGTCGTGAAAGAGTAACAGTAGTTTATGCAAGAGGGTTTTATTTATTTATTTTATTTTATTTTTTTTGTAGAATTGATACAAAAACATTGACCACTTTGATTGATCGAGCGGGAAAATCTTTTTTGCTGAATAAAAATGTTGTAATTCATTATGCAACATGGTGGAATTATTCTGTGTATAATCGTATGAAATTTTGAGCGCGACCTTGCATTTGAACAACGTAAAGTCAAGTTAGAGATCGTAACATCGACTGGTAACTTTTCCTAATTTACTCGAAGAATTACATCACTTGGATCTTGCGGTGAAACGTGGAATATTTCAGCCTCCTTCGGAATACTTCGGGTTTCTTTTATTTCCAAACCGAGCTCGAGAGAGCCGAAAGGAACGGGAATAAATCAACTTTAACTTTCCCATTTTTCAGAATGTATTCTCTGCCGCGTACGCATTCTCAGCCTAATGCCAACAAGAGGTTTTGAATTCGAACGCTCAGCTGAACTCCGCGCTTTGTGATTTAGTATGAAAAATATTTCCGTATTCGGCTGTCTCAGTTTGCGGACAGTGATACATCTCCGTTGAAAGGCTGAACATATTGCGCACCCGTTTAATGAGAGCATTCCATTTACTTCAAGGCATCCCCTCGTAGTTCACTTACCTGGCGTGCCGTGCGAAATTCTCCTCGTCTGAGTCATTTGGTAGGGCCCATGTTTTGATAAAATTACCTAGATTCGTATAGTTGAGGAACGAGATACATCCGACGCCTCGACAATGAAACATTCGATGGAATTGGCGAAGATTTCAATAATTTGCGAACGCGTAGTTTGATTTTAGCGAAGACTTTCCATTTCGATTGAAATTTCCAACTCCGATCTGCTCGCATCGCGAATTGAGCCATTTGTGAGGTTACATTCGGCATATTTTCGCATAAAATCTTCTAAGTTTTTTTGTGTTTTATAAGTAATTTAAAAAAGTTATTTAGTTGATTAATTTTTTTTCTGTAAAGGGGGCATTTATTAATTTTATTAATTAATTTAAAACCTAAATGTATATGTGTATCAAAATGAATAATCATGGGGGTCGTCTTACATTTTTTGAACATGAGTAAAAGCGGAATTCCATGGTTAAATTTTACTCTCAATATGTATCATGTTTTTTACTGAAAAATATTTTTTTAAATCATTTAAAAAATTTTTATTTTGAAAAATAATTTTGCCGACAATAACATAGTTGATAGCGTTTACAATCGATTTTGTTCATTTCAAGTGCCCTGAATAAATACAAACATAGCTCATACCGTGGAAGTACTGTGGATATATATAAAAAATCAAGCCTCATCTGCTTGCCCCAACAATCATTTCAAGACCTAAACCATTCACATAATATATAGACTTTCAAGGTCTGTAAAAATCAGAATAGAAAATGTAGAAAATGCACTCGCCAGTTTATATATTTTGGATTTAGTCTTTGGAAACGTGAAAATCAACCAGACAACGTTTCCAATATCCAAGTTAATTTTTTACAGTTTAATTTCGAGAGTTGAATAAATTGCCCGACTTTGGAGAATATTTTCAACAGAAAAAAAATAGCTTACTTTTTTTGTATTTGTTTGAAAACTGCGTTGAACAATTCTCAAACTCAACCAATTCTCTTCGTATTTAACTCATTTCCTGTGATAACAATTTTTTATGCCTAGAATCTTGATTTACGGTTGACCAATCTTTTTATTTCGTTATTGATGATATTAGTCATTCCATCTATAGCACTAGGTAACCAAGTGGAATTCTATTTTTCGTATCCGTTTTTTTCTCGATTATTCCATCTGCGGATTGTGAAAACTAGATGGAAACGTAGCCCATCGGACGTTCACTGGTCGATTAGGATTTTTATCCGAATCGTATATTCACCGGAAATTCAACGACTCGCGTCCAATCCGGAGCCGATTTCCGCTGTTTTTCTTTCGTCCTATTCCCTCACTGCATTCGTTCTGATGTAGATTGAAAAACGAAGAAGTTGGTCTCGCCGGTTGGTCGATGGGAACTTTCCAACTGGTGGGCAGATGGTTGAGCAGCCAATAATGAATTATGACACATTGGTCCACCCAAGACTAGTCAATGCCGGCCGTCGCTGAATCCCAAAAGGATCGTAAATCAGGCAATAAACAAAAGCACTCTGGTGTGCTTCATAATCACTTGGCGTTAAGCTTGCATTGAGATGGATAATCTCCTGATAGATAATTTCCTGCAAGAATAAGTATAAAAAAGCAAAATAACAGCCCCGTAAGAATATTCAATGAATTTTCAAAGTTACATAGCAATATGAAAACTTTGAAAAACGAAAATAACACCGACTTCTAAATTAGTAGCCTAAAAAAAAAAAAAAATTATAATAATAATGGAAAAAATATAAAAAATAAAAACCCAGAGAAGGAAAAGATATAAAAAAATTTTCTACTCCACAGCAACTCAATTACGAACTAAACATTTTAAGGACTTCCTAATATTATGATAACTAACAGAGATTCTATTATTATATTTTACTACTCGTATTGACCTTTTTGACAGCTTACGGCGGACGTACAGAATTTTTTTAATTGTATATTCGTTTTCTACGTGCCTTGAAACGTAAAACATCAAATTTTGAGAGGATATTACCCAAAAAATTTCTGGGCGATTACAATGGTTTATTATGGAATAATAAACCAAAAACGCTGCAAATGATTGTGCAATGGTTCCGTCGCTTACATAATGATTAAAGAAGACTATCCATTTGTGATAGTATTTATTCCGAACATTTGTGCACGTTCTCACCGAAAAACAGATTGGTAACTATTGTGGAAAACTCCGTAGCAAGTATTGTAATTTTAATCATTTTTATTTTTCTTAATTTCCTAATTAAAAGCTAATTTTTTTGCCTAACGGTACAGCTGGAGAGAATGTTTGTCGACCATTCCAATGAGTATAGAACGCTTTTATAGCTCCAAGAAGTCTCGAGTTATACCCTCATGCCAAATTTCTGAAAATCTCCCAAGTTAAACACAAAAGCTGCGATAACTCGAGTACCAATAAAGCTATCGACCCCGCGATAGTCTCATTCGATTCAGCGTTAAAAAATCTACAGAAATTGATTCCAAATACACCTTTTTCTGAAAAACGTTGGAAAATACGAGTTTTCTCCCCCTCAAAACTGCTCAAAAATACCCTTAAAATAGAGGGAGCGATTTGGCTAAAGAATTGAGCTATTGTCGGGCCAAGATTGATTTTTGGTGAAATTTTCAAGATTGTAGCTTCAATAGTTTCGTCAGAAACGACGGCGTATGAACATAATTTTTTTTAATTGAATCTTCGGACTGTACATGCCTTGAAACGTAAAACATCAAATTTTGAGCGGGTTAGAAATTTTTTTCTTGGGCGATTTCAATGGTTTATTATTGAATAATAAACCAAAAGCCACTGTGCAATAATTTGCTCATTCTAACCTAAATCTAGAGGATAAGAGCTTTTTCGCATCTGGATGTGGAACGTGTTCCTCGTGAAAAGTAAAACTTGAGACACGCGAAGGAAATGAAAGCGATGACTTTTTTTTTACCTGGCCAAGTTGAAATGAAAATGTGTCAATGGAGTCTTGTGATGTTGAATATTTCCGAGATGGAAAAGAATGTAGTACTCTGTTACGTGCGCTAATTCCTTAGTCAAAAGGATCCCGTTTTTCAAAGAAGGCGTTAATTTCGCTAATTAAGCTCTAATATCAGACTGGAACAAAAACCGCTTCAGAAATTCCACATTTAATTTCTCTATATAATTACGGTCAGTAATAAAGAAGAAGATTAATAATACAGCTGCTTTCTGGAAATTAACTCGCTTTGAACGTCGTTTTACGAACGATTTTGTTAGATTTCGTAAAATATTTTAACTTAGTGACCCGGTTTTTTAGAAAATCGATCCTATACACGGTGTTTTCTCAAATAACTCTATTTCTGTCAACTTTCCACTGGTTAACGCAATTTGGCCCATTCTAAACACATTTAACAGTAAATAGTTCACTCAGAAGTAAAAGTCCGTCCATTAAATTACGCTGCGTGGATAATTTGCTCTTTTCATCGATTTCCCTCTTCTCATCGAGGGCAGCCTTGAGAAAAAAATCTCAACTGAAGTAGCTAAACGTTTCCATTTTTTTTTTTTTTTTTTTTTTTTTTCTGAAGTGAAATCCGGCATCGGAGTCGATTGATCTTTTCCTTATAAATTGTTTACCTTTCCGAATTCATCGGAGCACTTAAGGCAAAACGAATCGTAAATTCGATTAAGCTAATACAGTTCCGCGTTTCAGAGAGACGGAGAAAGGAAAGTGGAAGATATTAAAGGACGAAGGAAGGCTAAAATGTAAACAAATCTTCGAGAAAGACCTCGGCTGAACGTAACTCGGAGGGAAGTTTCTTCGGTTTTACTTCTTCTTTAACGCCCTCATTTCCGTCGTTTCTCCTACACCTAAAAGGCTCAGTAAACGAGATGTACATTCCTTGCTTCACCTCTTATCAATTAGCAACATGTATTCACTCTAAGTGTTGTCAATATTCCGAAAAAATAATGATCGCGAAAAAAAACCGAGAAAATTTTTACTAAATCGCGCTGAAATTGAGAAATCCCATTTCACAAAGATAGGAAACGTAATGATAGTCTCAAATTCTACCAGCTTTAAACGTAATACGTTACTTTTACATGCAAAAAAAAAAAAAAAAAAAAAAAACTTCAACATTATTTGCCTAAAAACAAAAAGTATATGAAAAGTAATAATAATAAAATAAATAAATAAACTTTGAAAAGGAAAAAAATAGCAAGCTCCTGCTGATTACTTTCAACTACAAGAATGGTCATATTTTTCTCAACCTGGTTGCGAATCGTTCTCGAAAACCTCAAAAAAGTGAAAATCTGTATCACGTTTTTCGTTAAAAATTCTTCTCTACACGCCATATCATGGTACCGATCATAGACTTAAATAGAGACAACTTCATCGGTGGGAAAATTCAAATTTTTTTTTTAATTAGGCCTTCATTAACTTTTATTGCACTTTAAAATTTTATGACCCGGATTTTACCTGTATTTTGCCTGTTTTTTGCAAATAACTTTTGAACCGCCCGCATAGGTAGGCGTTACATAGGTATATTACTCAGAGGTGAGAAAGAGCTATCAAATTCCTACAATTTGGTGTACCTATTTAATTATATTTTTATGTTATGTCCCCGCGGAGCTATAAAGCGCTCGAATAAAATTCAAAAGACTTTTTTTACCATACAGTAGAAATATATCTCGAAAACGGAGAATAATCACTCTCTTTTTTAAAAATAAATTCTAAAATAAATTCCCTCAATTTTATTACCTATTTTTTCAACATTCGCGAACATGACGAAAAAAATTGCAAAGTTAAAACTATAAAACTGTGAAAATCGAAAAAAAAATCGAAAAATTTTATTAATTTTTAGAATTCGATTGTTTTCACTTTGAATTTGAATTCTACGTCTAGTTTCCAGTAGTAATCATTAATAAAGCAAATTTGAACAATTCTGTAAGTATTTGCAACAGATTTTCAAAGTTGAAAATAATGAAAACCTGTAATACTGAAATGAGTAAAGTCTTATAGTTGTCGTCAAATTTCCGCCGTTTCGACGTCAAATTCGGATTCAGCGTTAAATTTACAATTAGAAGAGCTTTCAAAATCGCTTGAAAACGAAAATTTAATTTCCAATGCCAGCGGAGCTCGAAATTTCGGCCGGTGAAAAACTCGATTTACGGAAAATAATTTCTGTGGCTCTGTGTAAATTTTTTTCACCAAATCTTTTGCTGTGTACGTGTGTAAGGCGTTCAAATGAAGACTCCTGCATGATAAAACAATTGATTCACATTAATTTTGACCCCGAAAATCACGATTAAAGTCCAATTTTCGAGCTTTCGAAAACTGATTTTTTTGGACCGTTTGCAGATTTTTCCGAGAAATAAAAAAAATCATAAAAATACATCTTGGTAAGATACAACTTTCCTGAAAATTTCAGATTTTTATCTGTATTGAGAGAGGAGTAAAAATTCGTTAACTGTTCGGTTGAATAAAATCGCAGGGGTACCCCTTGGACTTTTCGTGAAAACTTTTTTGGTACCGATTTCGCTCAAATTTAGCATAATGATAGTTGATGATGTGTATATCAATAATATATAATTCATTCTTTGTTTCTTTTGCACTAAATAGATGAAATGAACGTTGAAAGTTGAAAAATGTGATTTTTTCGTTTATAGTCTACTAATATTGTTGAATAACGCAGAAACGGTTGAAAAATCTATAGGTACATTATATTGGGAAAGCGGACGGTTAAATTACCAATATTTTGGTATATTCAGACATCTGAACTGACGACTTTTTGTCTGAGTTATCCACTGTGAAAGTTACAAATCTTGGAAAACTTGAAAGTTGAAACAACTACCTCGGCTAAAACTAGGCGCAAATTTGAGCCAGGCTCTTATAGACAATTTAATTACCTATGTATAAAATGACTCCAAAAACAACAAAAAATGTGCCCTGTTTCTAGAAGTTACAATCTCGCAAAATATTGATATTTCGCGAAAATCGCGTTTTCCCGCATTTCTCCGAATCGGTCGTAACTGCTGGATGGATTGAAGTGGAAAAAATGTTGAGACCTACCTCGATAGTAACACTTTCAAACGAAAAATAAACCAACCCGATCGGACTGAACGCCAGCGGACAACACATACAGAAAAACACCCACAAGTCAAATTTCTGAACACTGACCAAATATGAGTCCTGGTCGGTTAATATTAATTATTCCTTGGTTAATTCGTCCCGAAATTCCGTCAATTTTGGTTTATTATTCAATAATAAACCATTGTAATCGCCCAAGAAAAAAAATTTTATAACCCCCCCTCAAAATTTGATGTTTTACGTTTCAAGGCATGTGGAATCCGAATATCCAATAAAAAAAATTCTGTCTGTCCGCCGTACGCCGTACGCCGTCAACACTTTTCCGGCCAAACCATAATAGCTAAATTCTTGAAATTTTCACCAAAAATCAATTTCGGTCTACGACGGCCCAATTCTTGAACCAACTTGCTAGCTCAATTCTAAGGGTATTTTTGGGGGGTTTTGAGGGGGAGAAAATTCATATTTTCCAAGGTTTTTCAGGAAAATGTGTACGTGGTATCAAATTATATAGATTTTTGGACGCTGAATCGAATGAGACCATCGCCGGGTCGATAGCTTTATTGGTTCTCGAGTTATCACAGCTTTTGTGCCGAATTTGGGAGATTTTCAGAAATTTGACATGAGGGTATAACTCGAGAGTTCTTGGAGCTATAAAAATCGTTCTATACTCATTGGAATGGTCGTCAAACACTCTCTCCAGATGTATCGTTAGGCAAAAAATTTAGTTTTTAATTAGGAAATTAAGAAAAATAAAAATGATTAAAATTACAATAGTTGCTACGGATTTTTCCTCTATAGTTACCATCTGTTTTTCGTTGAGAACATTCACAAATGTTCGGAATAGTTACTATCACAAATGGATAGTCTTCATAAATCAATATTGAAGCGAAGGAATAATAAACCACTGTTCAATCATTTGCAGCGTTTTTAACCCTAATCTAGTCACCTTTTCATGTATTTTTTTCATTTTTATTTGTAATATCCGAGGATTTTCATGTATAAATGATTATTTTGACAAACCATAAAGATATTGGTATTTTTTATTTTATACTAGAAATATGAGCGTCTTTCGAATTCGGATAAAAATGAGTGGAATTCGCGGCTATCTATTCGTCTCTTATCCTTCTAAAACGCGAGTAGTCCGAAATTGATCCGTACATTGTCCTCATCCGGAATCCTCCAGCTAACTCGTGATATTCTTCAGCTCCTCAAGGATTTTCAGCGTTCCCATTTCGAAAAACAATCCAACCCGTCATTTAGCAGACACCTGGAAAGTAACTGATAAGAGATGCCTCTCTTTTGGAAGAAACTTGCCAACGTTTTGACGTTTGGCGCCCTTGATTTGAAGAGAGAATCCTTTTCAAGTGTTTCGAGCTGAGAAATTTACTGTACTACAAATGGAAAGTACATTACATGGGGAAAATGCGGACAGTTAAATTACCTATCTTTTGGTATATTCAAACATCAGAATTGACGACTTTTTGTTAAACTTATCCACTCTGCAAGTTACAAATCTAGGAAAACTTTATGTTGTCATGTCTACCTCGGCTAAAACTTTGCGTAAGTTGCAAAACCCAATTCTTTATTCCTTTCTGCAGGTTGAGGGGGAGAATAACGAGACTCTTCTCCATTTTTTCTTCTTTTTATTACGCCGAGTACTTTCGCCCGTTCGGGCTTCTTCAGGGCATTATAGGACCAAGGGTACCTATGGCCGTTATTCTCCTCCTCAACCTGCAGAAAGAAGTAATACGACCACCCGGAGAAGAAAAAAAAAAAATTTCTTTATGATCCTCCGAATCCTTATGATACCGTATTATAGTAACTACTATAATAATTATAGATTCCCACTCTCCATACACAAATAATAACTACTTTATATAGTAGTGACAAGGACAAAACCCCTCCAAAATTTGAGGCACGACAGGAGGGGCGAAGCCCCTGACGGGTCACGCCAGGGTGAGCGGAGGCGAAGCCCCCCGCAGGGGGTTCAGGGGCGCTTAGCCCTTAGTTGAATAATAAACCAAAATAAATATTTCTCATTTCCCATATGATTTAACGATAGCGTAAGGCGGACAGATAGAATTTTTTTCATTGGTTTCAACATGCCTTGAAACTTGAAACATCAAATTTTGAGGGGTTGGAAATTTTTTTTTAGTGGGCCATTAAAATGGTTTATTATTGAATATAAAACTTATATAAATCACGAGCGCAACATCACTCACAATAACGAGGAAGCGGCGATTTCGTATTTTAATCGCCGGTGGGAGCGATTGAAAAAGTCCTATTCAGAATTGAGATGAATCGGAGCATTGGCAAGAGAAATGCGTTCTCATTTACCCTCGCGCTTCCGTTTTTACAACAGGGCATCCAGAAATTTCGAAGCAAATTATCTTAACATGAATAAAATCCAATAAATTTTCCTGTCCTTTTTCAAACGTTGATTTCCTTCCGATGCTCAAAATTTAATTGCGTCCGATTAGAAATTTTTTCCACTCGCCATTCTCCCGAATTTCTCGGCTCGAATTCGCTCGAAAAAATGATTCCCGCAAAGTACGAAAAAACCGAACCGGTCGAAAAAAAAGGAACATTGTTCTAAAAGGTGAACTGTTGTAATAACAAGCGAACCCGTCGAAATAAGCGAAATGTTCCAATCGAAAGCTGAAGGAAGGAACGTGCGGAAAAACTTAAACGTTGCTTTTCTTTTGATAGACGGCCAGATTATTCCCTTCTTTTTGGAAAAGCGAATAAAAACTTCCGCCGATGAACTGAAAAACGAACCCGCAAAATCCAATCGCTTTGTTGTATAGGTACTGCGATTTCAAGCAACAATCGTTTTGTACTAGTGAAAGCGCGGGGAACGGGAGGAAAATGAGGATAAAAAGAGAACAAAAATAGCACGAGTCGAGGCATTCCGCTAAAAGGTTTCGAATCGTGCGGGAATAACTTGGTTTAGTTGAGTTAGAAATCGGCTAGATAAAAATCTAAGGAAGCGTTATTAAACGAGGTAGGCTTTAAGAATGAAGGGAAAAAAGAATAAAATGGCTTCAGAAGCGGTAAAATTGATCCTCTCGGATTAGAGGAACCTTTTGACCGCGAAAAAGCTTTTTTCGCACGAGATTGGCGATAAAAGAAATATCAAGCTCAGTTGTATGGTGTTATGGCTATTATACTACACATATCCCTACCGACGTGCGGTGCGTGTAATTTTTACGGGCTCTCTTTAATTCGGGAGTTATCAAGCTTGAAATATAGAGAAAAAGAACCGCAGAAAATTCTACGAACCGGCTAAAAGTGCGACCATCTTGGGTAAATCTGTGGTTGTTACGTTTCTCTTTTTATTCTTCGTTTTTTAGGCGATGGAAGTATTTGATCCTCAAAAAAGTCGAATTTGGAAGAAACTTTCAAAACAAGTCAAAAATTTGGTTTGGAAGAAACTTTCAAAACAAGACAAAAATTGTCATATATCTAGGAGGAAAACGAATCAAACTCGATGAAACTAAGTGAAGATGTTCACCCGATGAATGTGCTTAATTAGTATTGACTAGTTTTTAATAATATTCATATTGTTTTTATTTTATAGTTATTTTTATTAACTAGTTTTTGTTAATTAGTTTGAGTAACACTGTATCAGAGAGAAAGCCGTTCAACATTTTTCCGTTTGGATTTTTCCTGGCTATATAAGTCTTTTTTTTTAACGTTCAAGGTCCTAATTGCTCGTTATGACGAGCAGATGACCCTTGATTTTTAATCAATTGGCTCGCACGCCGTATTTCCACTTTATGATCTTTTTTCGCGATTTCGCAAGCACGTATTGGTTTATCATTCAATAATAAACCATTTTAATCGCCCTAGAGCAAAATATTTCCAACCCTTTCTCAAAATTTGATGTTTTTCGTTTTAAACCATGTAAAATCCAAAAAAAAAACTGTCCGTTCGCCGTACAAAATTTTTCCGACCAAACTACAATAGCTATATTCTTTAAATGTTCACCCAAAATCAATCTTGGTCTCAAAACGGCCCAATTCTTGAACCACATTGCTAGCTCAATTTTAAGGGTATTTTTAGGGGGATGACATCTCATTAATTCCTTCCTTACGCCAATGTTTCGTGTGCCGGCTCTTCGCTCTCAGCACGGATAAGATTGTGCGAGATTCAAGTGAGGTCTCTGGAAACCGCACATAACTACCTCCTTGGCTCACCACTGACCCGTATGTTTCTTCTCTTCCCATATCCTTATCGTACAACATTTACAGGATTCGAGTCTTTAAATTGGACCCTCTCGGCGGCTTTGTTGCGTAACGAGCTCTTTCCCTCAGCCCTGATAGTGTTCCTGCCGCACTGGCTCTTGCCGGTCTATATTGGCCTCCCATAGCAATTTCGCCAATGCTGCTACAAACGCGGTAAATTCCACCACTACCGTATTTTTTCCCAACCACTTTCCCTGTTCATCAGAATATTTGTTATTTTGATATTAATCTTCAGTAAAATCTACGGAAGGTCCAAAATTCAAAAAAAAAAAAAAATTTGTTGAAATATTGAAAAAAAATAGTTTGGCCAGATTTTCAATCTTAGTGTGTGAGCCGAAGATAAAAATCGAAAGTCGTCTGCTTGCCATAAAGAACATTTTATGACCTCAACCTTTCAAAAATATTTACTCTTATGGGTTGTAAAACTAATATACAACATAACCAAAAATAAAAAATAAAATTTAAAACTGCCTACCTGTCTGACAGCTGTCTGTTCTTTTTTTCTTCTTTGAAAATGGGCTCGTTCCGTGTCCTCATGAAATAAATAAACTGGAGTCGAGAGTTGAGAAAATGTAGTGAAGATATTCTTATCGATTCGCACAATTCGTACCATAAATCTCTATTATTATACTCCTATTTGTCTCTATAGACTGGTTCGTTTCAGAACCATGAGTATTGATGAAAGTCAAAATGAATGGATGAATGTGCACGCAGAAGATGACCGTATAACGGATTATTGTGTGATCGAACGTTGAGAGCTTCGACGTCGGGAGAGAAGAAAATACAGCTAGGCATTGAAAGAGATAAATCGTCTTGAAAGGACATCGACTGGTTGTATAGCCATTCGACGCCGCGAGGGGACCATTCGGGTGTAGCGCTTTTCAAAAAATGCTCCCACCCGAATATACGTCTTTTTTCGCGGCCTCTTCAAAGATATCCTGGGACATCAATGAGCAGATTCCTAGGTAGTCCTAACGAAGATTCTCGTCGACGCTGAATTTTTTTTAAGTCAGCAAATAATCGGTATTGTAAGATAGTGAATATACAGTCTGCAATTGGGGCGAAATTTTCGAATCATTGAGCATTGGAAACTCGCTGCAAATGAATGTACAGTGATTTATTTTTCCTTCGCTTCAATAGTGATTTAAGACGACTATCTATTTGTAATAGCCATGGTCTCATTCGATTCAGCGTCCTAAAATCTATATAAATTGATACGAGAAAGCAGTCATAAAACGTGTTAGAAAATACGATTTTTTCACCCTCAAAACCCCCTAAAAATACCCTTACAATTTGAAATTGAGGTTATAGATTAAAATTGGTTAAAGAATTGAGCCTTTGAACAATCATCAGGCCAAAGTTGATTTTTGGTGAAAATATAAAAAATGCAGCTTTTATAACAGCTTGGTATAGTCTATGGAATAAACTCCATATGAACTATTGCCATTTTAATCATTTTGATTTTTCTCAATTGCCAAATCAAAAGCTAAATTCTTTGCCTAACAGTACAGCTGGAGAGAGTGACGACCATTCTAACCAGTATAGAACAATTTTTATAGCTCCAAGAACTCACGAGTTAGACCAAATTTTTTATATACTCCCTTGTTCAACGCAAAAACTCAAGAACCAATAAAGTTATCGATCCCGCAATGGTCTCATTCGATTCAGCGTACAAAAATCTATAAAAATCGATATCAAATACACCTTTTTCTGAAAAGTATTGGAGAATATTAATTTTCTCCCCCTCAAAACCCCCAAAATTTTCTTAAAATTGAGATTGCAACAAGAATATGGCCGTTTTGAGACCGAGATTAATCCCAAATCCACATTTATTTGGAAAACATTGGAAAATACGAATTTTCTCTCCTTCAAAACCCCCAAAAGTACCCTTAAAATTGACGTAGCGATTTGGCTAAAGAGTTGAGCCATTGTCAGATCAAGATTGATTTTCGGTGACAAATTCAAGAATTTAGCTTTTATAGTTTTGTCAGAAAAGTGTTGCTGGCTGACGGATAGAATTTTTTATTGGATATTCGGATCCTACTTTAAACGTAAAACATCAAATTTGGAGGGGGGTTTGAAAAATTTTTTCATGGGCTATTGCAATGGTTAATTATTGAATATTAAACCAAGATCTGATGATTTCCAGGTTGACTTTGTATAGTGAAAATTTGGTCACCATTAAATTGAGGTGTATGCAATATTTATGGCTGTGATTTCTCGTGTTTTTTAAAAAAGTTTTTGGTAATTTGTCGATTTCGTATAAGGATTGTGCAATACTGTTTTGGTTTATTATTATTCAATAATAAACCATTGTAATCGCCCAAGAAAAAAAATTTCTAACCCCCCTCAAAATTTGATGTTTTACGTTTCAAGACAAGTAGAATCCAAATATCCAATAAAAAAAATTCTGTCCGTCCGCCGTACGCCGTACGCCGTCCGCTGTTAGCAGTTTTCCGGCCAAACTGTAAGAGCTAAAAACTTGAAATTTTCACCAAAAATCAATCTCGGTCCGACGACGGCCCAATTCTTGAACAACTTGCTAGCTCAATTTTAAGGGTATTTTTGGGGGGTTTTGAGGGGGAGAAAATTCATATTTTCCAAGGTTTTTCAGAAAAATGTGTACGTGGTATCAAATTATATAGATTTTTGGACGCTGAATCGAATGAGACCATCGCCGGGTCGATAGCTTTATTGGTTCTCGAGTTATCGCAGCTTTTGTGCCGAATTTGGGAGATTTTTAGAAATTTGACATGAGAGTATAACTCGAGAGTTCTTGGAGCTATAAAAATCGTTCTATACTCATTGGAATGGTCGTCAAACACTCTCTCCAGCTGTATCGTTAGGCAATAAGTTTAGCTTTTAATTAGGAAATTAAGAAAAATAAGAATGAATAAAATTACAATAGTTGCTACGGAGTTTTCCCCTAAAGTTACAATCTGTTTTTCGGTGGGATTGTTCTGAAATGTTCGGAATATTTAAAATGACAAATGGATGGTCTTCTTAAATCAATATTGAAGCGAAATAATAATAAACCACTGTACAATCATTTGCAGCGTTTTTGGATATAAAAATATTCCCAAGCCAGCAATGAAAATCACAATTGAAGAATTAACAACGTTTTTGGACGGTGGTCAATTCGTTACTGCATAAGCCTGTTTCTAGCTCTGATGAATGATTTATTGAAAGCATGGCGATGGAACGACGTACACCCGAATGACCCAATCCCTGATTAATTGACTACATTAAATTGGAATACTCGGTTTCGGAGCGGTTCCCATCTAAAACGCGATAGCTCGTTTGGTCATTGGTTATTATTCAGATAACCAACGATGTACGTGTTTGCCCGGACGTCGGTGCCCTAAGAAGCGTGATTTCCCCTGGGTCAGTTCATGGAGAATCTAAGAAAGGACCTTATCATGAGAAATGTTCCTCCGCTGTTGACTAACTTGTTTAAGAAAAGCTAATTCGCACGCCCCTGGGAGCTAATTCATGAACGTTGAGATGATTGGGCTGTCCCATGAGGAATTTTCCATCTCGTTCTCTCTTAGTACGTTTCGCCAGTGATTCTTCTGTCTACGAGTCACGTAAATATCATTGGTATTTTTTATTGGCATCGTAGGTTTATTGTAGCTTACGATTACGTTACGATGACTGTGGCCTGCAGGAAGTCTGTAAACTCTTCTGATCAAAACTTGATTTTCATTCATTCTCATTTTATTAGCCATATTGCTAAAACAGTAGTGTGTTTAAATTTTAAGGGCCGTGTTAAAACCGCTGCAAATGATTCTACAGTGGTTTATTATTCCTTTGCTTCAATTATGATTTAAGAGAACATCCTGTGATCGTACAGAATGCGGCATAAAAGATGGACGATTTTTAAAAAATCGTAAAATCGGCAATTTTTATTGTAAAACAAATTTATTTGCAGATTCGATTTTGTAATTGAATTGAGTTTTCGGAAGTTAAGTGTGGAAAATCACGTCATTCAAATGGTGTCCATTCGACGACAAGGAAAAGGTTAAGATTGAATAAATCTCAGACGATCGAGTAATACTAAAGTAAAACCAATTGAAAATAGATATTCGAATATTTAATTACATTTGTCGAATGCTCGAAACGCAGCGAGGTCTATTAGCAATCAGCTGTATCGGCGCACTCAGTTCTAATGACTATCATCTCTCAATCACTAAAATCCTCTTGCTTGAAACGGTGAGACAGTTGCAGATGCATTCAACCGAGCGATTAGGTTGATACGAAGCCAATCGGTTTTGATGGGTTACGATTGAGCCGAACTAAGGAACTTACAGACAAACCCGAACGGCTATTGACCGTAATGATAGATGGCCACTTGAATCACACTGATGAACGGGATTCATTCTTCGAGAGGGATTAGCGATCTCTCGAGCAGTGGAAATCAAGACGATTCAATAATGGAGAGTCGAACCTATGCTTGTACGAGAGATATCCAGAAAATAAGGTTACAACTGCTGCCAAAAATCGAAAAGTGCATATATTTTAACAAAATTTACAGGTTATGTTCCAAAAAATATGTTTATTTTTCGACATAATCGCCATCTCGATCAATATATTTTTTCAGCCTCGGCACCAGCTTTTGTATACACTCGTCGTATACGCTTTGCTCCACCTTTGAAAGCAAATTCTAGACAGTCTCCATCACCTTCTCGTCGTTAGAAGAACGTTTCCCACCTAACTCTTCCTAAGAACTCTTCCAAATTAGTGAAAAAAAAGAAGAATTTAGTGAATTTAGTGAAAAAAATTTAGGTAAAAGATTCCAATTTAGTGAAAATTTAGTGAAAAGTGAAAAATTTTAATGAAAATCTGAGGGTGCAAGGTCCGGAGAATACGGTGGGTGGCTCAACCTCACAAGAAAATAGTTGTGTCTTTTCGTGTCTTGATTTTCCAATTTTTTAGGACTTCAAGTTCATCTTCAATTCATATTATTCGATGGTGTATGCACTAGATTACATCACATCTCACCTCGTTAGATTCGTATCCGGATTCCTATCTTATTTAATCGTGATTTCGCCTACTTGACGGTATAAGGTTGTTGACGGCGTCACCGAACGAATGATTAATCGCAAAGTGCTCGGTTCGCTCGAGTTTGGCTGAAGGGGCGAGTTTATTCGAATTCCCTTTGCAATTTCAACACTCTCAAGATTGCTCGTCTCCGGAAGGGTAGAAAATGTCAAGGAATTACCGTTTCGTTATAAGCAGACACGAATCCGTGTCCATTTATTGCGCAAATCGTCTCAAATTATGTCGCGATTGGAAGAAGCTAATGATTTTTCCTTTCGTCTATAGAAGATGAAAAACATACCAGCAAAAACATTCAATCCGTCAACATTTCGCGAAGTGTAAAAATAAATTTAGTAAATATAAATTAATTGCTTCGGACTACTATTGTGTTTTTTTTTTTTTTTTTTTTTTTTTTTTTTTTTTTTTTTTTTTTTTTTTTTTTTTATGTTAGATAGTCGGCCGTAGATCTAGTTTTTGGTTTGGTTTGATCGGGATTCGGCCAGTAAAACAACGAAGTCCTCCTCAGTAATCCATCCTTTTAATTTGCGACGTTTCGGAAACTACTGTTTCCCTCATCAGGCCATAAACCAAGCATCACAGCCATCAACAGGACATTAAAAATAAAAATAAATATGGGACCAATATGGGTGATGGGACCACAATGTGCTAACACTTACTTAGACTATAAAAATTACAAACTAAAGCTTCCAGCGGATTTGTCACAATTTCGTCGTCTCAGCAAACTGTAAAAAAAATAGCGTAGAAAAAAAATAATAGAAATTAAAAGCAATGAGAATAATTTTTGCAGTTTTTATGTTAAATTTGTGTTATTCATTTTAGTGTTTAGGATCTGTATGGTTTTATCGTTTTAAATTTTTAGTACCTGACGAAGCTGATGGTAGGTAATCTTGTTGACATGTTTCTCATTGCTTCTAATTTATATATTTTTTTTCTACATCCTCAATTTTTGATTCCCGAATGAATACATACAATTTTTTCTACGCTATTTAGAGTTTGCTAAGACGACGAAATTGTGACAAACCCGCTGGAGGCTTTAGTTTTTAATTTTTATAGTTTTAGTAAGTGTTAGCACATTGCACTTTAATTAGAAGGGTTTGTAAAACCGGAAGGCGTGAACATACTGCCCAACTTTTCACAAAACTAAAAATACTCCCACTCTCAAAGCTGATCATACACAATAACATAAAGCACATTATGAAAACCAAACATTACAATCTCCCAACACATATAGCCAACACTAGATTCAAAACCGATTATAAAATTGAGCTTCCGCTTTTCCACACCTCATTTGCACAAAAATCATATAAATATACAGGCCTGCAAGCTTTCAATAACTTTCCAACCACTCTGCGAAAAAAAAAACTATTATATAACAAATTTACCGGACCAATTAAAGGGCAGCTGATGGAGTTCCTTCTTAGTGAAATTTAATTACTGAATATATTATGGAGAGTAAGACGACGAAAGCCCTGACTCGGAATTAAGAGAGAATAGCAGGCTGTTGAACAAACTCATCTTCCAACACGAGCTACGTCTCATATGGAAGATTATTTCCTTTGAAATTGAATATTGAGCCTATGTGGTAGATACAACTTTATTGTTAGCGGTGTTTAACGCCCAATTCAATGTATAAATAAAAATATTGTTTTTGTTTTTTTGTATGGAAATAAATAAATTCTAAATTGTGGTCCCATATTTATTTTTATTTTTAATGTTCTGTTGATGGCTGTGATGATGCTTGGTTTAGGGCCTGATGAGGGAAACAGTGGTTTCCGAAACGTCGAAAAAAGGATGAATTACTGAGGAGGACTTCGTTGTTTTACTGGCCGAATCCCGATCAAACCAAACCAAAATACTTCTATTGTTCGTTTTCAAACGACGCGATTTTATTTCCCGTTTTTCTCTCACTCTAGCCCGTCGGTTGAGTCTTCCGTTTCTGAATGTGAATATCTTATTCAAGTTTCATCGAATCGGTCTCGAAATGAGCAATCACCATTCATCCCTCTTATCGGAGTAAAATCAGCGTTTTGCCGGAATCCGACGAGCCGGAAATTTCATATTTGCGCATTAGTAGGGTAAAAGGTTGCTGGTCGGGTTGGGCCAGCTCGATGCTAATGGTCTCTCATTAAAACCGTTGCCGAAGAAGAGAGAGATCTGCATCCATCCGGGAATATGCTGCGCTATGCCGGAGAAAGATAGCGAGTTGAAAAGCTGCTATACAATCTCACTCTCTCCTAAGTTTCAATTAAACCTTCCAACCTCTTGGTTCTTCCATTGCCGCCCAAATTACAAATTACTCGCGACGTTCAGGAAATTGACTGCGCGGTTTTCTTGCGATCATTGCCATTTACGAATTGACAGTTCATTAATTGGAAAATTTCTGCTTGAAGAGATTCCGCAAAAAGTACGGTCGCAATTTCGCAATATAAATGTAATAGTCGCAAGCTTCCGAACACATCCACAGAAATAGATTCTTTCTTTTTTTCTCTTGTACTTGGAATAATTGTATAATTTAAATCATTCAGCCTTTCTATTTTGCCGTTGTTGTGGCAACTCACACTCCTAAACACTAGCAATTGCTCACATTGGAGTGTTAATTTCCAGGAAGTAATGTTTGTTTAGTTTTAATTAATTTTATTGGGTGATAAATTGTACTTGTAATTCATGCCATATACATGTGATTGGAAATAAATAGGTATATATTTATATATATATAAATTTTTTTTTTTAAATTGGAGTTCGGAGCGAAACTGGAAGAGAAGACTAATTATTTGGAATTATTGTTGAGGTGTGAATTTCTTGTACGTTTTTTCTTATACGATTCTTCGGCAAAACGTTTTTATTCAGTTTTGGGAGCTGAGCTGTTGAGAAAAGTGATTAAAAATGTTGTTGTTCATTAGCCGGGTTATTTTCGGTTAGAGTGTGGCGAATGAAGCTCCCCAAATGCGATGTCGTTGAATCGTTTATAATCGTGTTCTGGACGTAGAATGTCGTCGAAGTGTCAGTAGTTTTAATGGGTTTTTTCTCAGGATCGTAAAAACTGCATATTTTTTACTTCCACGTTCAATTAGTAATTGGAAGTAATGTTATCGTCCGAAAAGTGGAATTCGGATTTTTATCTCCGATAAAAAATTGATGAAAATCAATGAAATATTCAGGGAATGTTCTCCCGGGGAATGTGCAAATATAGCCGTTCCTGGATTTTGGATAACACGCAGTACTTTCGAAATATTCAAATTCGTTCAAATTCTTCTCTATTTCGATTTTTACAGGCTATATAAGTCAATATTTTTTTTTTACGTTTGAGGTCTTAAAATATTAGTTATGGCAAGCAGATGACTGTCTTTTTTTCTTTTTTTTTTGCTCGCACACCGTATTTTCACAGTATGAGCGACTTTCGCTATTTCACTGGTGCGTACTTCGTAATTTTATTCTTTACAGGTCGCCAAAATCAATATTTTTGAACGCTCACGGCCTTGAATTGTTTAGAAGGGCGATTAATGACGCCTGATTTTTATCGCTAGGGTCACACACCGTACATCCATGCCACCCGATTATTTTCTGTATTTAGAATTTTTCACAGTCCTGAAGAGTATGGATGTATTTTATTTGAATGTTAAAGGCCGTGAAATGTTTTCTCAGGCGGGTGAATGACAAATAATTTTTACCAACAGGATCACATGCCGTACTTCCGCGTTATTCAAATATCGTTTGTATTTAGACTGTTTTCGGGCTGATTCATGCGTTTTTCCATTTTTGTGTCACCTGGCTAGTTTTTCAATAACAGCTGTAGTGCTAACGTTCGGCGTTTGCATGAGTTTCTTGATTTTATAATTGGTTCTACCTGTTAACGACTCCAACATGGAACTACTGTGTGATCTACGGACATTACTGGTTTTTAATAAAGGTAATTTTTTATTAGACCGTTTTCCATTTTCAAAAAATATCGCTCATCTCAAGAAATAAAATTTTTCTTCGCTACGTTCTCTGGATTTTCAAGTTTTCCCAAGCGTTTTCGTACAGTGAAAACGGCAGCAATCGATTAGGACGTCCTTTCCAAGTGAAAAATCCCGCTGGCTTTCTGCTCCTAAACTAAATTGAATGACTCTTGAAAACTGAGTTAAGGGCAGTCGATTTCAAGCCAGGAGATTCGCAACGTTGCAGACAACATCGAGTTCTCTTTGATCAGTGATTAATTTGTGACAAAAATGCGTGCCACGATTATCAAGGTGAAATTTCGTAATGTGATATTTCGTAATCATATCATTCTATCTCTCCGTGTGGTTAAATTATTACCATTAAGATACATTATAGTTGAAATTCTCATCGAGCGAATGAAGTTTTCCAACGGTCGGATAAAAATTTGTATGGATGCAACGTTGAGAAAAAGAGAGGGAAGGAATTGAGAAAAATAGTACAAGAAAATTGGCCAATCTATAACCTCCGGAGTTAGGAAGATTTTTTTTTTTTTTTTTTTTTTTTTGTGCTATTGACAGGCCCGGATTAGCAACTATTTACGCCCTAGGCCAGATTTCTACATTACGCCCCCTCCCAGCAGACGTTGGGGGGGGGGGGGATTTCGGCATATTAAATGGTGCGCCCTACCTTTCCCAATTTTTTCACTGTCCCAGAGAACCTCTTACTCTCTTCTGTTTTCAATTCAGCCCCAGATGGGCGTTTTTTTGGTTGGCTCATTTCAATACCTACATAAAAACCACGACATTATTAGTACCTCATATAACAAGGAATTGGAACTGATTTGACTTTGAATGTAATGTATTCATATTTTCATATACTGTACTCTATTTGGCTTCGTCCTGTCCAAACTGACCGACTACCTAACTCATACATAATAAACGCACAGTACAGTATTATTTTTTAGTTGGCAAAACTGAGGCACAAATTTGATGAATTCGTCAAAGACACATCAAAGACTGATTTTATTACTATTATAATTATAATTATTATATAAATGTAATAATTGTATATAAATGTATTTTTATAGTAGGTAGTACTTAGTAGTATTTGCTATAATTTGGTATGTAGTTGGTGGTGTTGAATGTACTTGGTCTCATAAAGTATTGGGTTTTTCAACTGGAGCGAAGTTGTAGCAGAATTAGATGTAACAACTTCAAGTTTTCCAAGAATTGTAACTTGCACAGTGGATAACTCAAACAAAAAGTCGTCAATTCAGATGTTTGAATATACCAAAAGATAGGTAATTTAATTGTCCACATTTTCCCAATGTAATGTACCTATCCATTTTTCAACCGTTTTTGCGTTATTCTACAATAATAGTGGACTAAACACGAAAAAATCACTTTTTTCAACTTGAAACGTTATTTTCATCTATTTAGTGCGAAAGAAACAAAGAATGAACCATATATTATTGATGTACACATCATCAACTATCATTATGCTGAATTTGAGCGAAATCTATCTCAAAAAAAATTTCGCGAAAAATCCAAGGGGTACCCCTGCGATTTTTTTCAACCGATCAGTTAACGAATTTTTACTCCTCTCTCGATACAGATAAAAATCTGAAAATTTCAGGAAAGTTGTGTCTTACCAAGATGTATTTTTGTGATTTTTTTTATTTCTCGGAAAAATCTGCAAGTGGTCCAAAAAAATCGGTTTTTGAAAGCTCGAAAAATGGACTTTAACCGTGATTTTCGGGGTCAAAATTTATGATAATCAATTGTTTTATTATGCAGGAGTCTTCATTTGAACGCCTTACACACGTACATAGCAAAAAATTTGGTGAAAAAAATTTAAACAGAGCCAGAGAAATTATTTTCCGTAAATCGAGTTTTTCGCCGGCCGAAATTCCGAGCTCCGCTGGCATCGGTAATAGTGAAAAATTAAATTTTCGTTTTAAAGCGATTTTGAAAGCTATTCTTATAGGAAATTTAACGCTGAATCCGAATATGACGTCAAAACGGCGGAAATTTCACGACAACTATCAGTTTTTCCAGTTTAATACTACGCCACTCCTACGTTTTTCAACTTTGAAATTCCGTTGCAAATACTTACAGTACTGTTCAAATTTGATTAATTAATGATTCCTACAGGAAATTAGACGTAGAATTCGAATTTAAAGTGAAAACAAACAAAATCGAACAATTAATAATATTTTTTGAATTTTTTTCGATTTTCATACTTTTGAAGTTTCAACTTTGGAATTTTTTTTCGTCACGTTCCCGAAATGGGAACGATTAGGTGCTGTGGAAGAAAATGAAGGAAATTTAACGTAGAATCGATTAAAAATAAGAAAATGGCTAGCGTATATGATAGCTCTCGAGATATATTCCACTTTATGTCAAAAAACGTGTTTTGACTTTTCTTCAAACGTTAATAGCTCCGCGGGGACAAAAAATATAATTAAATACACCAAATTGTAGGATTTTGATAGCTCTTTCTCGCCTCTGAGTAATAATTTTATAAATTATAATAAAATATTATAAAAAAACAAAAAACAAAAAAACAATGAGTTGTTAAAATTAACTGACCATGGCTGGGATCGTACCAGGAACTTTTGCACTACAGGCGAAGACGCTTAGCAATGAACAAAATGAACGAACGCTTACACTCTCACACACAAACATAATAACTTTTTTATTTCTACTGTACTTGAGGGATAGGATTTCGCTCACTTCGTTCGGGCACCCCCCACCTACACTTCACTTATCTTTCCATGTAGCGCCAGACGCTCGCTACTGACGCTCGTCTAGGAAAATAAAAATAATATACATTTTTTTGCCATCCCTTGCCTTGCGCCCCCGCAAGCTTGCGCCCTAGGCCATGGCCTAGGTTGGCCTTATGGGTAATCCGGGCCTGGCTATCGAGCTCGAAGTTTGTACGGTCGGTCGGTGTCAATACGATCAATCGAAACTGCCTATCAATTCAAATGTTATCCGTCTCTTCGTCTGACGATTTCCCACCGTATGCGAAAATATTGATATACACGTTCGGACTTGTTTACGAGCTTCGGTATGAATGAAATAAAATAACTGCATTCCCTGAAGAGAGAGAGAGAGAGAGAGAGAGAGAGAGAGAGAGAGAGAGAGAGAAACAAGCACCTATACCCTTTTTATATTCCCCCTCAAAAATTGTTCGTCGAGAATTGCGTCGAAATCGAATAGAACCGGATGAAATATGCGCAAAGTTTTCATTTAATAAATGTGGATTTTGGGGATTTAAAGTCACACGCAGTTCTTTCATGATATGAGAGTACGATGCGTCTTACTGTTCGTTATTTTTTTTAAAAATGGCAAAAAAATAAAAATTATAATTGATGAAAGTTTTATAGAAAAATTCTGGACAAATATATGATGTAAAAATCGAATTCGATTAAAAAGTATAAATATAATATAAATGAATAAAAAATTAATCTATTTTTATATTCGTCATTATATGTATAAGCGCCAAAGTAAATAAAAACTCGAATTCCGAAAATTCTCAAGTTATACCCTCATGACAAATGTCTGAAAATCTCTCAAATTCGACACAAAAGCTGCGATAACTTGAGAACCAATAAAGCTATCGACGCCGCGATGATCTGGTTCGATTCAGCGTCCAAAAATCTATAGAAATTGATACAAAAATTTCTGAAAAACGTTGGAAAATCGAATTCTCTTTCCCTCAAAAATACTTTTGAAATTTAGGTAGCTATTTGGTTAAATAATTAAGCCATTGTCAGACCTAGGCGATTTTTGGTGGATTTTCTAGAATTTAGCTGTTATAGTTTCGTCTGACTGCGGACAGAAATTTTTTTATCCGATATTCAGATTCTACGTACGTTGAAACGTAAAATATCAAATTTTGAAAGGGGTTAGACATTTTTTTCGCGAGCCAATACCATGGTTTATTGTTGAATAATAAACAAAAAACGTGTGCGCTTGTCTCTCTGCTACCACTTTAGATGAACATCCTAGAGCTCTTTGCTCCCAATCTCCGCTCCGCGCTCTACGCTTTACTCAGCACGTTCACTTAGGGCGACTGAAAAAGGAGCCCACACTTGTTTAGCAGTCGGCGAGGCAATAGGGCTTTTGATTTTCGGAAACCGCGAACGCCCGGTAATAGAATTCAATCGGATGCTAGCGGCATTGAATTTGGAACCGCGACAATCCTCCAATGATCGCGATGCGTCTGACCGACGGAAAACGGCGTCCAAAGCGAAGGACAAGAGGCCGTAGTTAGCCGACGAGGGATGTAAATTAATCAGAGCAGACTAACAGAGGTGAGTGCGAGCGAGAGGGTGTGAGAGAACGAGGAGCGAATGCAAAGCGGAGTAAGGGAGAAGCGAGTATAGTGAACGCTGTGACAATGAGCCGTATACTTGATTCCGATTCAGAGTCTACGCTATCGATGAGGTGCATATCAGAATCGCCGAAGGATATCCCATTTTCGAAGGGTAAATACAGTTGCAGCATATGTACATAATGTATTATGTACTACTGCTGATTAAATCCGCGGATCAGAAATTTCCGACAATAACGATAAAAACAGTTGAAATTTCAAGGGTCGTGTTAAAATCGCTGCAAATTATTGTACAGCGGTGTATTATTACTGTGCTTCGATTATTATTTAAGAGAACAACACTAGCAAACATTATAAGCTAAAGGCGAAGTCCTTGGCGACTATCTTAATTTTTAAAATATTTATTTCTCTCGATGAAATTTTCAGAGAATGTCATCCCAGTAATGCAAAATTAGCCGTATCCGGATTTTTGATAACACACAGTACTCCCAAGATATAACCGTTCTAAGTTTTATTTTCTATTTTGCTTTTCACACGCTATAAAACAGAATTTTTTTTTTATTGGATATTCGGATTCTACATGCCTTGAAACGTAAAAAATCAAATTTTGAGGGGTTATGAAATTGTTTTTCCTGGGCGATTACAATAGTTTATTATTGAATAATAAACTGAAAAAAAATTTATTATTGAATAATAAACAAAAAAAAATCTGTCTGTCCTCCGTACGCCGTCAACACTTTTCCGGACAAACGATAATAGCTAAATTCTTGAAATTTTCACCAAAAATCAATCTCGGTCATACGACGGCTCAATTCTTGAACCAACTTGCTAGCTCAATTTAAAGGGTATTTTTGGGGGGTTTTGAGGGGGAGAAAATTAATATTTTCCAAGGTTTTTCATAAAAATGTGTAATTGGTATCAAACTATATAGATTTTTGGATGCTGAATCGAATGAGACCATCGCGGGGTCGATAGCTTTATTGGTTCTCGAGTTATCATAGCTTTTGTATCGAATTTGGGAGATTTTCAGAAATTTGACATGAGGGTATAACTCGAGAGTTCTTGGAGCTATAAAAATCGTTCTATACTCATTGGAATGGACGTCAAACACTCTCTCCAGCTGTACCGTTAGGCAAAAAATTAAGTTATTAATTAGGAAATTGAGAAAAATAAAATTGGTTAAAATTACAATAGTTGCTACGGAATTTTCCCCGATAGTTACCGGTCTGTTTTTCGGTTGAAACGTTTACACATGTTCTGAATAATTACTATCATAAATGGATAGTATTCTGAAATTATTATGGAAGTGAAGGAATAATAAACCACTGTACAATCATTTGCAGCGTTTTTTAAATACAGTCCGTTTTATTCGAAGTCATTTTCAATTCTCGTCTCTTACCTCGAACCACTAATTGAGGAAATAATTGGTGTCTCTCAAAACCACCCCTTTTCCCAAACACACAGATTTTTTTTTTTTTTTTTTTTTTTTTTTTGTATTTGAGGATAATATAAATTCTACTTCATTTTTAGCGAGGGCTTTCTTCAAAGATAGGTTTTTACTGGATTTGATTTTGGATTTGATTTGATTTTCGCAACTTGCCTTTCAATTTTCTTCGCGATTGAACCTGAGAGCTCTGGTTAGCCAGTGATGACGATTAAATTTTCGATTCTCCCCTCTGCAGATGTACTCTGATTATGGAAAATGCCACGGATTCGGGAGCACCCGAACGAAGCGAAGGTTTTGTGCCAGAACGCGGTGAACCTATTAACATAAAATATGCCTGCATTAACACGAACTCCGCCAACGGTCTCGCGATTTATTTATCTCCGCCCCTGAGGACCAATCGTTCGTTGCGGATCAGGTTGACAGTGTCGAGTGAATAATTCACAAGGCTCAATAGTGTCATAGCGATGATGGCGTCCTTCCAGCTCAACTATTACTCCCGAACTGAAATCCTGTCGAGGATGAACTCGTCAACAGTTGGCGATGCGGTCATTACGAACCTCTACGATTGATGTCACTGCTGCCATTTCTGAAACGCTGATCTTTTCGCCGTGGAATGCAAAGCTTGACTGCTCGTTGACCGAGTCGTTTATAACGATGATGGTTCATTTTTTCTTTTTTCTGCGTTCTGTTTAACGAAGCGAAGTGATTTATTTTTCGGCTGAAAAGTGATAAAGCTGTCATAAATAAAAAAACTTATTAAAAAAATAATAAAACCGACTTCAAAAATATTTGCCTATAAAATAAACTCTGGAAAGGAAAAAATAACGAAAATTCCCCACAAATGTTCGGAATAATTACTATCACAAATGGATGGTCTTCTTAAATAATTATTGAAGCTAGAATAATAAACCACTGTACAATCATTAGCGGTGTTTTTAGTAGGGGGAAAAGGCCGGTACGGCAACAGTCAGGCTTGCCAACTGTTGTAGGGAAAGTTTCCCCGATAAAATCCCAGACAGGGAAATTAAGCGGGAAACTTTCCCTACAACAGTTGGCAAGCCTGACTGTTGCCGTACCGGCCTTTTCCCCCTACTGTTTTTCGTTTTTACAATTCAAAATAAAATATGAGCAAGTACAGTTTTTAAAAACGCTGCACATAATTTTGTGAAGGTTTTTTTACTGCTTCAATTATGATTCGGCAACACCATCCGCTTCTAATAGTAGGTACCAACTCTTCTGAACGTTTCCACTTACATTATCTTGGTAACTGAGGACGAAATCCGTGGCCACTATCGTAATTCAAAATATTTTAATTTTTCCCAATTTTTTAATGAAGTAAAATTATTCACAGCTAAAGAGAATATTTGACGAGCATCCCAACGAGTATAGAACGGATTTTATAGCTCCACAAACTCTCGAGTTATACCCAGAAATTTTATTCCTGCGAATTCTCTCGTTACCCCTGTTCATATCCAACCAGAATGGTACTTTCTATTGGCATATATGCAATTTTACGATCCATTCCTAACAAACTAGGAAGAGTAATTGCTAATATGTCTCGATTACTATTATTCTGATTTTACCCCTAACTAATAATCCTAAATTCCAAAGGACAAATTTTTACCCGCTAAACAAAATCATATTTCGAACATGTAAAATTTTTGAAAATTTCACAATTTCAACGCGAAAACTGCGATAACTCAAAACACCGCAAGAAGAATTTAGCTCCAATCGTTCCGTCAGAAAAGTGTTACCGTAGGAAATACATTAAGAAATACATTTTAAGGTGTAAAAATGACGAGCATGTAAAAAATTGTCCTACTCAATTTAATCGACGTGAATTCTTGTGCAAATCAATTTTCCCCCAAAGATTTTTGATTTAGCGAACTTTTACTCAACATTTGACACAGGTAAAAATTTGATATTTTCATATTTTCCGCCAAATAATGCGTCCATCAATTCGAGAGCGCTGTTCAAAAAATAATTCCGCGCTTAATATCTTTTTCGTAATTAGATCACGTTAGAATGGCCGATAACGAAAATGTATACGGTTTGAATCCATTTAAATTCGAACTCGAAGCCGTAAAATAGAAATAAACTCAATGAACGGCATAATGGCCGGGTTTATTTTCTGAAAAGGATTAATAGCTATCCAATTAGAGTAATACCTCGGACCCGCATCAAAAAGTGAAAATGTGCCGAATGAAAGAGTTGATCCCGGCTTCAAACCTCGTTTCAAGCCGAAAGAGACCGCCGACACCTTTTCAAGGGACTAAGCCGATTAAATGATTAAAGTCATTACTCGACTACGTTCGATAGGGAGGAAAATAAATATACGAAACTGAACAATTATTATTCGATAGAACGAAAGTCGTATCCAGAACAAAACTGTTTTTTTTTCTTTTTTTTCTGAAATAATGCCCAGGCATAGTTTTTACCTCCTTCGAATAATTTGAAAAAAAAAATAAATAAATAAAATAAAATAAACTATTGGATGAAAGGGTTAGGGACAGACGTATACATTTTCCTATACGTACGAGATTTCTCGGGGAGTGAAAAAAAAAAAAAAAAAAAAAAAAAAAAAAAAAAAAAAAAAAAAAAAAAAAACGACAAAAGCGACATAAGGCGGTTGCGAGAGCGTACAACGAGAGTGCAAGAAAATCTCGTGCAACTTCCCAACTTACGTAACGAGATTTGGGCGGATTTGGCCCGAGGAGAGAGCGTTAGTTTTAGAAGCGTTCGAAGGGATCACCTGCCGCGAGGAAACCTTTTGGCGAGACTGAAGAAAAGAATCCAAAAGTTTTGTCGAGGTAGATGTTACAACGATTTGGGCAACTTATAATACGAACGGCCTTGGAAATTGCGAGTTTCACGCGGCGAATTTCTCGCGATCTGTTTCGAAATCAATGGGAGTTTCAGGTTTTTTATAAGAAAATCTTGGGTCGGAAAAAGGCAGAAAAAAACTCTACGAGTAAGTTATAACGTAATATGGGCTCTATTCCATTATTTTACTTATTGAATGTCCTTCCTCCTGTTTACTAACTCTGACGTCGCATTTCCACTTCAACTTACACGACTAGTTCGAGCCAATTTATGTCTCCAATTTATGTCTCTTTATATAGTTTCTTTTCTGTATTTTTTAGCTGAAATTATTTTTATTTTTATTTTAGAGCGGTAACGTGAACACTTGTCATATTTTATAACTCTTCTCCCTAACACAGACCGTGGTCTACATAGGGGAAAATTTTCCTAAAAGCTTAATTTCGTGTTTTTTTTTTTTTTTTTTAAATTTTGTATCTTTACTTAATGAAAATCGAATTTAAAAAAAAGTTATGACAATCGCTTTGGGATATAAGAGTTAACCGACGCAGAAGCGCTTAGAAATTCGAGTTTCGGCTCAACTTAACTACTCTTATTAACTTCTTAACTATTATCAAAATACCGAATATCGGTACCGAAAATTGTAATTAAGATCTCGGATCATATCAACCCAAAGTGACGAGTTCCGAATATTTTGAGAAAGTACTCTGAAAATTTTTGAGCAGCGAAAATTCGACATTGCGAGACCATCGAGATTCGCTTAGCTCCCCTATTATTGGTTTATTATTCAATAATAACCCATTGTAATCGCCCAAGAAAAAGAAATTTCTAACCCCCCTCAAAATTTGATGTTTTACGTTTCAAGGCATGTAGAATCCGAATATCGAATAAAAAAAATTCTGTCTGTCCGCCGTTGGCAGTTTTCCGGCCAAACCATAATAGCTAGTCTTGAAATTTTCACCGAAAATCAATCTCAGTCCTACGACGACCCAATTCTTGAACCACATCGCTAGCTCAATTTTAAGGGTATTTTTGGGGGGTTTTGAGGGGGAGAAAATTCATATTTTCCAGGGTTTTTCTGGAAAATGTGTATTTGGTATCAAATTATATAGATTTTTGGACGCTGAATCGAATGAGACCATCGCGAGGTCGATAGCTTTATTGGTTCTCGAGTTATCGCAGCTTTTGTGCCGAATTTGGGAGATTTTCAGAAATTTGACACGATGGTATACCTCGAGAGTTCTTGGAGCTACAAAAATCGCTCTATACTCATCGGAATGGTCGTCAAACACTCTCTCCAGCTGTATCCTTAGGCAACAATTTTAGCTTTTAATTAAGAAATTTCGAAAAATAAAAATGATTAAAATTACAATAGTTGCTACGGAGTTTTCTGTTTTTCGATGGGAACGTTCACAAATGTTTGGAATAATTAAAAACACAAATGGATAGTTTTCTTAAAATCCTTATTGAAGCGAAGGAATAATAAACCGCTGTTCAATCATTTGCAGCCTTTTCGAAAAATAAAATGCCTCTCTTGAAAAATTTCTCTTTTGTTTCGCAGGATGTCGCTTGAGTCGTCCGTCGTGCTGGCATGTCTGGTGGCTGTGAGCCTATGCCAACAAGATGGCCACCATATGGTGGAATTTCAAGGCAAAAGCGAAGCCATCGGGTCCGGTTCAGCTGACGATATGCAGGAATTCAAAAGAGCTCCAGCGATGGGATTTCAGGTACATAATTTTCAGTATGTTCTTCATTCTTTACCTTCGAAGGCGTAGCTAATTTTTGCCTTCTCTAGGGAGTTCGAGGGAAAAAAGACGACGCCATGACGAGTTTGACTGATGACGACCTGATGGGCATCGAGGAATTCAAACGTGCACCTGTTGTAGGATTCCAGGGCATGCGCGGCAAGAAAGCTCCTCAAATGGGGTAACCGAATGCCAATTAATTTTTTAATTTTGTGGAAAAATTATATCTGCGGTGAATGGAGTCGGCGTCCCTCAAGAATAGCAGGGTTGATGTGATAAATATTAAAATAGCTCCTTGTTAGCCGTGTCTTTAACTTTAGCGATCGAGTCAAATTTTAAAAAGATTTCTCGACACCAGCTTTGAAGGAGTCAGCCTCCCTGCGTACGTTTTTTGTGCCACAACAAACAGTATTACTGATGATCGGAGAGAATCAAACGACTGGAGAAAAACCGCAGCTCAAGCTTCAAATGTCAATTTTCGAGAGTTCAAAAACCGATTTTTTCGGACCACTTGCAGATTTTTCCGCGAAATAAAAAAAATCACTAAAATACATCTTGGTAAGATACAACTTTCCCGAAAAATTCAGCTTTTTATCTGTATTGAGAGAAAAGTGAAAAATCGTTAACTGATCGGTTAAAAAAAATCGAAGGTTTAAAGTTGAAAAATGTGATGTTTTTATGTATAGTTCTACTAATATTGTTGAAAACCTCACAAACGGTTGAAAAATGGATAGGTACATTACATGGGGAAAATGTGAACAGTTAAATTACCTAACTTTTGGTTCATTCGAACATCTGAATTGACGACTTTTTGTTCAAATTATCCACCGTGCAAGTTACAAATCTTGGAAAACTCATATGTTGGACTGACTACCCCGGCTGAAACTTTGCCCAAGTTGAAAAACCCATTACTTCATGATACAAATTACATTCAAACACCTCCACCTACGTACCAAATTCCAACTACTGATAATAATAACTATAGTTTCTCACTCTCTATAGACAAATAATAAACTACTACATAATAATATATAGAAGTGAAAAGGACACTACCCCCACCGATTTGCAAGGCGTGGAGGAGGGGCGCAGCCCCTCCAATGGGCGCCGGGTGTGTGGAGGGGAGCCCCCACCCCCAACCAGGTGGTTGGTCGGTAAAGCCGCCAGGGGCGCTCAGCCCCTAGTCCAAGATTCGGCAGATGAAATCGATAAACGCGTTCGAAGATCGCAGCAATTCATTATTGTTACTGAAAAACAATACAGGCGACCCGAAAAACGAACGGCGAAGTTACGGTGTGTGAGCTTAACGATACAGAACCTAAAGGTGCTGCAAAATGGATCATTTTTACAAAAGAAATGATTTAAAAAAAAAAATCAGAGAGGGATAGAAAATAGTTTTTTTCGGACAATTACAATGGGTTGTTATTGAAAAAAAAATAAATAAAATAAATAAAATGAAAGAATAAAACTAGGAAAAATACAAATCAAGAGGAAGTACCGGCGTCATCTGCTCGACACAACGAATATTTTGAGATCGTGAACGTTTAAAAATATTGACACTTATAGCCTGTAAAAATCGAACTAGAAAAAAAACATTGAACCGATAGATTTCGGAAGCACCGCGCGTTATTAGAAATTCGGAAACGGCTGATTTTTCGCATTCATTCGGAAAACACATTCTGAAAATTTCATTGAGTAAGTATTGTTCATTTTTCGCGGAGATACGGTCACTTGTTTAGAAACTGTTTCTGTGTATAGTACTGTGAAATTCCGAATTCGACTTTTCGGACGATCAGGATACTTTTTCCATTTTCTACGTAAACGACGAAGTAAAAAATTATTATAAAAAATTGAGAGACGTCGCTAGCGACATCCGCAAATAAAATTACTTCCATTTACTACGTAAACATGGAAGCAAAAATGTACTCGACTGATTAAAATCGCGAATAAAAATTCTATTTGAAAAATATACCGATTGTTCTATCGCTTGAGTGTTGCGATTCTTTTGAATAAAATAGCGTTCGCAATTCTCGTTAGTCTTCGCGTTGAAAAGCTTCTAAAGCCATTGTCGGTTCTCAGTTTGGCCGTGTGAATAAAGAACATACACGAAAGCCGACTTTTGTTCATTTTGTACCGTTGTCTTCCGCTCTGAAACGGTTTGCGTTTAATTGCCGCCGTGTCGAGCGTGTAAATTAAATAAAGCAATCAAGAAAATTGCATGAGCGAAAGGGGGAAAAAATCGGCGGAATCTTGTCGGCAAATGAGTTCAAGTCAATGAAGGAAATCGATCGGTGATTGTGTCGAAAATATCGTAGGTGCGAGAGATTCCGTAAAACAATTGGCCGAATTCAACAACGGGAGAACAATCGGATGTAAAGCGTTTCTGACAGTTTCGAAATTCAGAATAGCGAAATTGAGAAAAATTGCGCACTGTTCAAATTGGGAAAAGATGCTTTAAACTTCGCTGAACTATTAACAGATCTCATCGTAGGCATTTTTATTTAGCGTTACTTCTAACAATTATTTTATTTTTTAGCACGATTTTATCTTATTTCCACTTCTATGTTTACGAAGTAAATGGAAGTATTGTGGTCGTCTGAAAAGTCGAATTCGAAACGGTGGTGTATTTGGAAGAAATTTTCATAGTATAGAATACAAGTTCAGTAGAATATAGTACAATAAAATATAAATTTACGCTACAATTTACAATACAAACAGTACAATACAATAATAGTTCTAAAAAAAATAATAACAATAATTTGTATTGCATTATTATAATTATTAGTATTATTATTATTGTTAGTGTTAGTATTACAATTAAAATAATAATACAATGCAAACAATTTGCAATTCAATAAAAAATTGCATAGTACAATATAGAATGGAACGCGTCCAATAGAAATTTTCATAGTACAATACTTAAGAAAAAAAACTTTCTGTACAAGCGTCTGTTTGTCCGTGGTCAAAAAAGACGAAAATATCCGTAAAAAATTATTGAAACTCGATGAAATGGCGAATGACTTTCAGGGGTAGGATCACATATTGTACTTCCGAGTACATCATCCAAAAATACCCGAATAGCGTTCGTTTTTAGAATATTCACCGGCTGATTTATGCGTTTTTCCGTTTTCGGGTCCCCTGGCTTGTTTTTAAATGACAGTCGCAGATTACTAACTTTGCGGCCTTTGTAGTTTTGGTTTATTATTCAATGATAAACCGTTTGTAATCCCCCAAGAAAAAAAAGTCTAACCCTCCCTCAAAATTTGATGTTTTACGTTTCAAAGCATGTAGAATCCGAATATCCAATAAAATACAATTTATTCCAATAAAATAAATTGTAGGTAGTTTTTGACTTTTTTATGTCTTTGCTATGGCACGCAAACTCGAAAAACGTTATGAAAAATCATTATAAAAACGCTGCAATTGATTTTACAGTGGTTTATTATTAATTCGCTTCAATATTGATTTAAGAAGACTATTCATTTTTGTCATTTTAAATATTCCGAACATTTGTGAACTTTCCCACCGAAAAACAGATTGGTAACTAAAACGAAAACTCCGTAGCGACCATTGTCATTTTAATCATTTTGATTTTTCCTAATTTCTTAATCAAAAGCTGAATTTTTAGCCTAACGGTACAGCTGGAGAGTGTTTGACGACCATTCCAATGAGTATACAACGATTTTCATAGCTCCAAGAACACTCGAGTTATACCCTCAGGTCAAATTTCTGAAAATCTCCCAAAGTCGGCACTAAAGCTGCGATAACTCGAGAACCAATAAAGCTATCGACCCGGCGATGGTCTCATTCGATTCAGCGTCCAAAAATCTATATAATTTGATACCAAATACACATTTTCCTGAAAAACCTTGGAAAATATGAATTTTCTCCCCCTCAAAACCCCCCAAAAATACCCTGAAAATTGAGCTAGCGATGTGGTTCAAGAATTGGGTCGTCGTGGGACCGAGATTGATTTTCGATGAAAATTCCAAGAATGCAGCTATTATAGTTTGGCCGGAAAACTGCTAACGGCGGACAGACAGAATTTTTTTTTTTTTTATTCGATATTCGGATTCTACCTGCCTTGAAAGGTAAAACATCAAATTTTGAGGGGGTTAGGAATATTTTTTCTTGGGCTATTACAATGGTTTATCGTTGAATAATAAACCAAAAATAATATTCTTGGTTGAGTCGTCGCATCTCTCATTGTACTGGGTTGGTGAGTGGTAACCTATGGTTCCACATCGCCCTGAGGATGCCCGAAGGGGCGAAAGTACTCGGCCAGAAAATAAAAAATCGGAGAATATGGTTCTCTGGTTCTTCTCCCCCTCACCAACCCAGTACAAAAATAATATTACCAACGCTAGCGGGATCAAACTATTATCCGACGAAATTAGATGGTATTTCCTAACGAGTCAGCAAATCGAAAAAGGCGGTCGTGAATATATGCGTAGCAGGGCGAATATAATTGAGCCGGTTTTTGAAATGGCATGATATCATCAAGCGATAGCGATGAATAAATATCAGAACAACGGTCGACTCTTAATGGGATTGAACATTACGAGATGGGCTTGAAGAGCGATGGAGAGTTGCAATCGACCGATTCGAAAGATAATCGGCTTTTTCCCACTTTCCCTCTGTTTCCGTAATTTGCGCTTAATTACGTTCTGCTGAACGAAATTAATCCTTTCCTTGGCAATAACGGAAATCACATTTCACAGGTAAAATGAAAGGGATTGAAAAAAATAGCTGTACGAATATTTTCCAAATCGCGAACATTCAGAATAGTGAATAATTTACAAATAATGAAAAATGACGTTATTTTCTTGCGTAAAATTACTTGACGATCGTCGATCATCGGCTGCGTATGGTTGAAAATCGAGAAGCGGCATTTTATAAATCGATATAGCAATCATCTTTTCGGCTTTCCATTTCTCCGCCGAGTTTCCGAGTTGAGAAAACTGAATCAACTTCAACGCAAATTAGAAAATGTTGGAAACGTACGAATTCAGTTCAGATTGTTCCCAACTGATATGGAAAATAGAAAGAACGAATGTAAACGAGCCCGAGTGACTCGGCGGATGTTCTCCTTCAAAACGAGTTTTTCACGAGCTTCTCCTCATCGCGAGACTTTTCTTATTCCAGGGTCGGTAACTCGTTTTCCGAACTTGCCCTTCAACGGACGATTACTATATAATTTCCACCCGAACAAACCGGGGAATATTCTCGAACGTAATACGAGTATATCGCCGATTTTACAAGCGAGTTAAAATTATTTATCGCCTTTGAACACTGACCACTTTTTTCGCAATATCGCCAATCCGTCCGAAAGCGATCCTTGATATGGCGTGACTTTTATTTCAGTGTTAACGTAGTAAATGGAAGTATTGTGATCGTCTTAAATTTCGAATTCGAAACGAAAATTTATTCGGAAGACATTTTCATAGTACTATTATAATCAGAAACACTCCGTAACTACGTAAAAAATTAATGAACCCATAATTTCCACCTTTTTTTTTTTTTTTTTTTTTTTTTTTTTTTTTTTTTTTTTTTTTTTTTTTTTTTTTTTTTGAGTCAACGTTTTTTATCTTTTGAAGTCTTAAAATATTCCTTATGGCGAGCAGATGACTCTCCTTTTATTTTAAATTTGTTCACACACCGTACTTCCAACTGGCTCGTATCTTTCGTTATTCATAATAAAATTCATAATAACTAATTAAATGATTCATTATAATAATTTATTATAATGATGCATAATTAATTATGATAAATACTATTATTAATTATTATAATTAATCAATCATTAATCATAGTTAATTAATATATAGTTCATAATATAATTCGTAATAAATAATATAATTCGTAATTCATTATAATTTAATTCGTAAATTATTTACTTATTTTTTTCCAATGAAACTGTTGTGACTGTCGAAAAGTCGAAATCGGAACGGCGATTAATTAGGAAGAAATTTTCACAGTAAAATACTCCGAAACACTTTCTGAACAGGTGTCTGTGGTCAAAAAATGACATAAGCCGTCATATCTCTGTGAAAAATTAATAAAACTCGATGACATTTTCAGGGAATGTCTTCTCATCGTGCAAGATTGGACGTTTCCGGAATTGGGATAACACACAGTACTTCCGCGATATAACCGTTAACAATTTTTTCTATTTTTATTTCTACACGCTGTAGAGGTCAATATTTTTCTACGTTTGAGGTCTTAAAAAATGTTCGTTATGGCGGTTAGATGACGGTTGATTTTTTTGGTATCGGGTCACACACCGTACCTCCACGTTATGAGCGTTTTTCACGATTTGGCTAGTGCGTATTTTGTATTTTGATTTTTACAGGACGCAAAAATCAATATGTTTGAATGAAGTCTGATTCTCATCACATGGGTCACATACAGTACTTCCCTTATAAGCGTATTGACTATATTTTGATTTTTCAGACCGCAAAAATGATTATATTTAGACGATGAGGGACATGAAATGTTTCTTAATGTCAACTGAATGTCGTTTGTTTTTTTTTGTTAGTGTCATACACAGCACTTCCTAATAAATCGCATTTTCAGTTATTTTAGATAGTTAGAGTTATAAAAGCTATATTATAGAGCTATAATAATTTAGCTTTAGGAGTGAAAATTAAGAAAAATAAAAATTATTAATATTACCATAGTTGCTATTGTCTTAGTAGCTATTCTCTTATAGTTACTAATCTGTTGTTAGGTGCAAACAAGTTACTATCTCAAATGGATGTTGTTCTCAAATAATTGTTGAAGCAAAGGGATAATAAAAAATAATTTGCAGCGTTCTTAGTCGAATACGTCTATTCAAGTACCTAATATTTTTGTTCACCTTTTTTTTTGGCTTTGCCAGGCCTTTTTTGGCCCTGCTTGAACGTTAGTATTTCAACTTTAGCGTTCAACTTTTATTCCAGATTTTCAGCGATGAGAGGCAAAAAGGAGGATTACTCGATGGGCTACTGGGGTGCAAACGATAACTTGCAGCTGTATAGTCCCAACGGTCTCAGCTACTTTTACGATTCCAGGGGCAAAAAGGTATTATAGTCGATATTGAGTGAAATTCGATGTCGTGATAATCTAATTACATTTCCACTATCTACCTATCAAATAATTTTTTATTATGTATTTTTGTTATTGTGATTGTCTTTTTATTTTTTATTATTTTATTTTTTATTGTCTTTATTTTCTTTATTTTATTTTTTATTTTTTCACCGTTGTTGATGGCTTTCTCCGACATTTTCAACGGTCCAATCAAACATCCGGTTATTTTCCAGGCGCCTTCCGGATTTCTAGGAATGCGAGGTAAGAAGATCCCATCTTTTTACGGACTGCGAGGAAAAAAGGCGCCATCGGGCTTCATGGGCGTTCGAGGCAAGAAAGATGGTCCGGGAAATGAAGAAGTAGAAGCACTGTTACAGATGATCAGGGAGTCTGCGGCACGGCAAGGTTAAATTGCAATATTATTTTCAATATTGTGCGTTTTGGTGGCAAACGGTTACAGTTAATTTTTTTCAGATAGGAAAAAATCAACCTCTCGAAACGAGTAACGCTTGAAAATTAAAAATAGAATAAGGACTTACCTACTATTTTCCCCACTTCAGAATTGGGAAGTAAATAATTTATCTAAACTATCAAGAGCACTGAATCGTTGATAATTTGCATTTTCATTATCATGATCATCGTTCCAACTATAAAATTTAATTATTAGTATTTTATTTTTACGGAGTAGTCAGCCACTCACTCTCCAAAGGCTTAGGCTGTTAAAAATAATACTATGGCCATCGCTCGCTTATCTTACATTGTTAAAAATTACCAGCCACAATTTATACACACACTGATATTTTTTTATATATTTTTTTTCAGAAATGGAAGAAATAATGGGATCTCGAGTGAAGAGGTCAGCATTCCCCGAACAGTCTTACCAACTTTCGTCTGACGATTTCGACCTAGTTTAGAAATAAATACACCCCACTATACGCCCTCTTTCCCTCCTTTAATATTCCTCCTTGAAACTATGATAAATCTAAATAGAAAAACAATAAATGTTCAAAACTGCATAATTTCTCTCTTTCTGGATTCATTCTAACGATACAATTCTCTGTTGATTAAAAATCGGCCCACCGCATACGGAAAACCATTTGGAAAATGTACAATTCGTATATAAAATATTTATTACTGTATAAAATTATATAAATATATATAGAATATATTTGAAAATTTCTCCGCATTATCGTTTCGATACGTGTCTCACGAGGTCCAAAGTATTTTTTGAGCAATTTCTTTATCGGAAGATGAAAATTTAACGAAAAATCTAAATTGGAGACTATTTCTGTAGTTAGGCGTTATCTGCTGTCTCTGTACCCTGGTATAACCCCTTTTAACTGCTCTAATAGAAAAAATGTATATTGTTAATCAAGTGTAAACATTTTCAGTTAAATTTTTTTTTTTTTTGTGAACAATTTATAAGGCAATGAAATGGCATGTGAAGAGAAAATCGATGAAGAAAAGGAATTTTCAATCCTGAGCCGCAACAGAAAGAGACATTTTGACATATCAGAGAGGAAAAATAATAAAATGTGCACCCCGATCCCTGTCTAAGCATTCATTGGGTCCTTTTGTTTTTGTTGACAACCCGAGGGTACCATTTTGATCATCGAATTTAATAGGGGAACATGAGACGAAGCTCTCTTTCAGCAGTTCTTGGAACTCATTCACAAACGTGGACGCCGATGCAAACGCTTTTAAAAATAAACAGTCTATAATTTAGATCAGGTTATAACAAATTGGAAACTACTGATGGGAATACATTTCTGACGTGGGGATGATCGAAAAAATTTGTTCTCGCTGGATTTGAATTTCATCGGCCGAACTCATGAATGGCCTTTCTTCAAAGTGGTGAGCATGAGCCGAATCATGTTGCCGACGCCATCATCGATTTCATGGTATTTACCGTTGAACATGTACGCAGGAGTTGAGTATATGTTGTTATCACGGTCAATGCTGATTTCGTGCACTTCCTGCAACAGATGCGAGGAAAAAGGGAAATTGTAGTATTGCACTCACTACAGTCTTATTTATATTAATATTATATATAAGGTGGTTTCCAAAAAACAGTTGGAAATTATTGATTGATAAGGTTGCAATTCTGATAAAATAATCTATACTGATTCTTTGTTCGAAAACAATTTATCAATTCTAATAGAAATTAACCATTTGAGTCAAGCTGTTTCCCAGTAATAGTATGAAGGATTGAGTTGAAATCGAATTTTAGTTAGAAAATAGCAAACCTTATACTCGAGGATGGATCCCATGCATTTTGCGGCCTCAATGGCTGCTCTGTGTGGCCAATCATCAGGGGCTGAAATGAAATGACGCAGCCATAAAGTGTATAATTCTACTTCAGTTCCAAGAATTATGGAGCACTTATTTCTAGAGGTGGGCACTTTTTGGTGAACTGTTTAAAATAACATACGAGCGAGAAAAAAAACAATCCCTCCACAAACAAACGTTTCCGAATTTTTTTTCATCCAGTGATGTCACCCATAAGCAAATTTTAGGTTTATTATAAAACAATGAACCATTGTAATGGCTCAAGAAAAAAAATTCCAAATCAAAGCTATGTTTTTCGCCTAACGGTAGAGTTAGAGTGTTCGACGAGCATTTCAACAAGTATAGAACATCAGACAACAACGCTTATCTCGCTTTACTTTTCATCATCTGATCTTATCACTCTGTATTGATTCATTTTTGTAATTCGTTCGGTAGCTATTTTTCGCAAACATTTTTCTTTGAGAGAAAAACTGCCTAAGGGTTTTCGAAAAACGGAAACTTGTCCAAAGCTGCCATGGCAACCAATGAAAATACAAGGCAAGGTAGACTGAGAAAACAGCAGGCGACGCGAAAACTGGAGGATATGTATGCGGAAGAAGAGGGCGACGATCCTGCCAATGCCATTGGCCCTATGGCGCGGGTCTTCACTGACGCGCTCGACACACCCAATTTTGCCGACTTCAATGATTTATTATACCCACTAATGTTGCGAATTTTTGAACGATTTTTTTTTTAACTGACCGTAATATAGTTTTTCCTTTGAAACTATTTTTATCAAAAATCGAGTTTTTTGGTCGAAACAATGTTCTCCTGCCCTTAAAACGAACAGATTTCACTTGTCAACTAACGCTAAATCAACGGTTTCCCTATGTAGGAGAAACGCAAACCTCTAATTATTTCCCGACAGTTAATGAACAGCTAAGATTATTTATTATTTTGGAACTAACGTGTTTCCTTTCCGAGGGTAATAGTCACATTGCAGAGCACTCTAGCCGCCAGAATGGGAGCAATACAAGCGAATCCCATCATAATTTTAGATCGGTGGCAGTTCTGAAGAATCGACACCACATCAGGGTGGACAGTGCATTTCTGTCCATTCACGGCGAAATCCGACCTGAGGGAAGAAACCAACATTAAAGAATAATACGACTATTCCGGAAGAAAAATCATAGAATTAGTTCATTTAATTTTAATTATAATAATAATATAATAAAATATGAAATAAAAATAATATAATAATATATTATAAATATGTAATAGGTATATAATATAATTATTATTATTTCATTCATTTGGGAAAAGACCATTTCACATCACAGGGCAGATGGCTTACAAATTTTTCGCAGCACCGAAACCACCAGGGAACACGACAGCGGAGAAATTTTTGTAACCTTCCACAAGCTCGCACAGCGGTTTGATGTCACCCCTTGAAATACGGGCGCTTTCCGCAAGAACATCCCTCTCAGATGTTTTATCTTCTTCGCCCTGCAAACATTCAACCAATGTACTCCAATCAACTCTGATTGGAGGCTGTAAACCCATACCTTCGGACGATATGAACCTGATTAAAGATATTGTCGTGTAAGTTTAAACCTCGTAATTGATTTTGGTTTATTATTAAATAATAAGCCAAAAATTCTGTCCGTACGCCGTCAACACTTTTCCGGGCAAACTATAATAGCTATATTCTTGAAATTTTCACCAAAATGCGGTCTAAAAACGGCCCAGTTCTTGAACCACAGTGCTAGCTCAATTTTAATAATTTTTTGGGAGGTTTCGAGGGGAAGAAAATTCGTATTTTCCAACGTTTTTCAGGAAAAGGTGCATTCGGTATCAATTTCTATAGATTTTTGGACGCTGAATCGAATGAGACCATCGCGGGGTCGATAGCTTTATTGGTTCTCAAGTTATCTGGCAGCTTTTGTGTCGAATTTGGGAGATTTTCAGAAATTTGGCATGAGAGTATAACTCGAGAGTTCTGGGAGCTATAAAAATTGTTCTATACTCGTTGGAATGCTCGTTGAACACTCTTCAACTATACTGTAATACAAAAAATTTAGCTTTTGATTTGAAAATTAAGAAAAATAAAAATGATTAAAATTACAATAGTTTTCCCCAATAGTTTTTCGGTGGGAACGTCCACAAATGTTTGGAATAATTATAATCACAAATGGATATGGGTCATTTGCGGTTTTTTTTTATGAATGCTTACCAAAAAATGGTTGATCGTGTGCATCTGGCTCATCCTCGGGGCAAAAACAAAAGGAATACCATCGTTTCGTGTAATGTGAGATAGGACGCTGACGGCTTCATGGATTTCAGAACCATCGTAGACACCGCAACCTGACAATACCTGAAAGAATAACAGATTCTGGGTAATGGATGAATGGAGACATTTCGACAGCAGTCAAAGGGGTAACCTCATGTTATCACAGTCGTTCTCTATACTTTCATGTCCTGAGAAAAAATTATCGTGGCCCTGAGATCCAACAAAAATATCTCCGAAGATTCCAGTTCCCAAAAATAATGTGCCACCGAATAAAAAAAATGAACAGTAAAAAACTTACTATTGGAACGCCTCTAGTACATGATGGAACAAGCTTAAATAAAAAATTGAAACCTAAAACGAAAGCATTAATAACGTACATTTTAAAGACTCTTGATGCAATTAAAATACACACTTCATAATGAACAGTAAAACTTTTTCTGGATGTGCTATTATATACTTTCACATTGTTGCTTTATCGTTCAAAAATTTTGAATAGCCGATATACCTACAGTAATTAACAGAGTTAAATTCAGCTTTGATTATTCAATTATAAACCATAGTAATCACCCAATGAATTGTTATCTACCCTCCCCATAAAATTTTATTATTATGTTTCAAGGCATGTAGAATCCGAATATCCAATGAAAAAAAATTCTGTCTGTCCGCCATACGCCGTCAACACTTTCCGGCCAAACTATAATAGTTAAATTCTTGAAATTTTCACCAATCATCAATCTTGGCCTGACAATGGCCCAGTTCTTTACCCAAATCGCTAGTTCTATTTTAAGGGTATTTTTGGGGAATTTCCAGGGGTAGAAAATTCGTATTTTCCAACGCTTATAAGAAAAACTGTGTATTTGGTATCGATATCTATAGATTTTTGGACGCTGAATCGAATGAGACCATCGCGGGGTCGATAGCTTCATTAGTTATTGAGTTATCGCAGCTTTAGTGTTGAACTTGGGATATTTTCAGAACAAGAGTGTTCTTGGAGCTATAAAAATCGTTCTATACTCGATGGAATGCCCGTCGAACACTCTCTTCGACTATACCGTAAGGCGAAAAATGCAGATTTTAATTTGGAAATTAAGAAAAATAAAAACGAATGAATAATAAACCACTCTACAATCATTTGCAGCGTTTTTGTCTATAACTATAATAAAATTAAAACTTATTAAGGTTTACTAAAATATTGCTAATCCATCATAAGTGAATAATTAGCTTAAAATATTTCCATAATTTAATTAATTTATCGGCATCGCTATTTAATCTTTTTTTAAATGATTTTCGGTGGAGAATTTATAATAATTTTTATTTTTGTTTAATAATAAACCAAAATCAGACGAGAAAGGATAATGGCAGGATTTTTTCGATGGACAAAATCGAAGGTTTTTCAAACTATTTCAGTAAAAAATAATTCCGCATTTCCCGAGTTCAGTGCTGTGCAAATTTCTTCCAAATTCGCTCCTCTTCCGAATAGAAACTTTTGGACGATCACAATAATTCCATTAACTAGGTAAACCAGGAAATAAAAACGCTGTTACTTGGGAAAACTATTCTAACGTAAATAAGTTTGACGCGTTCGTAATAAGTTACAAGTCAACACGTTTATAGATATTTTTTCGTTCGTCTATCGTACCTCGTCTCATTTCGCCGATTTAAACGAGATAAAACGAATCTCGCAGCTAATACAGCAGTATATTACATTTTTCTCGACCTTGGTCAGCTAATCTACTAAGTCAACAACGCGAGATAAACTTTACAACTGAACTAAGAAAACGTTTGAATCTTGCCTCAAACTCCTTCCAGTTTCAACGATTCTGTCGCTTTCGGAAGAAAAATATCCCGATCGAAGCTACTATCAGGTACGTGTGAAACTTCCTGGAAACTATTTCTAGACAAATCTAATTATCAACAACAGACATCACAATAGGCGGAGAAAATCGTGTCATCGATATATGCAAAATTATTTCCACTATTTCAGCGAGGACGGGTGATAAGTGGCAACAATCAGTAAGCTAATTAATTACAACTATGAAATTATGATCTTCATACAGAGAATCATTTAAACTTACTACTGCAACGTTGGTTCTATCGCAGAGTTGCGAATATTTGGCCGAACGAACTCCGCAAGACCCAGCGAGTAAAATTTTTCTCGACAAAATTCGAATCATGGCGAAAAATTTGATGGGTCTGCTAAAAATTTATTTCTCACGTTCGGCTTGACAAGTCAACAATCCTAGGTAACCGACCGGTTGAAGAAGGATAACAGGCGATAAGATATCAATCATATTAAATATCGATACCTTAGATCCGATATTTTTGTATCGATGTTTGAATTTCGATATTTTCGAGACATCGATAACTCATTCGATACTATCGATTTTACAAAAACGGGATTATTATTTTTAGCCAACAGCAAGCAATCTCAAATTTACATAGATTAATTGGAATTTTCCTGAACATCGGGTTTTTAATAGTATCGATGTTTTTCTTCCAATGTTGACATCAACATGGATGTTTAAATACCGAACATCGATCTTGTAAGGCATCGATGATTTCTTCCAGTCTTGATACTGACATCGATCTTTTAATTCTGAACATCGATAGTTTGGCGAATCGATCATTTTAACAATCGATGATCGGAGGTCGATGTCACATCTTTGGAGCGCACTAGACAAGGATTCTTAGTATCGATATTAAACTATTTATTCGAGCTCAGCCGTTCTGTATTTTATTTATTTATTTATCACTCATAGTAACTTTTTGAAAAATGTTATTGGCCTTTTTGCATCAATTTCATATAATTGTACGACGCGCAATTTTTTTCTGAATTGTTTTCCAAAAAAATTGTTTCCACCAAATAAGCTGTAAATTTTCAACTCGGTTTTTGCAAAAGATTGAACGATCTTTACTAATTTATTTCACCTTTTGTTAAAAAAGTATTATCATGATATTTTTTGACAACTTTGCACAGTTTTGTGCATCTAAATAGACTTTTTTCGCACTCAAAAGCTTTTCTACTATTTTTTTCTCACAATGTTACCAATACAAATGTCCCAAATTTATTACAATTTTTTGCCAATTATTACTCATACTTGTGCTCGCCAAATTTAACTGATTTTATTGTAGCTAGTAGCGGTTATTCAGTTTAATCAGCAGTTCTCTAACTCAATCACTGTTAATTTGCATTATGCAAAAAAAAAAAAATAAATAAAAAATAGAAAAATGCTTGAAATTCATAAAAAATTTAGCAGTCTAGCAATTCAGAAAAAAATATAATGAATTAAATTGAAAAAAACCTTCCTATTTTCTTAACTCTGGCTCTTATCAAATCAGAGCACGTGAGCTTTATCAACAAACAATCGATTCGCGTTCTCTTGTTGATGTTTTTAAATGTATCATTCTCAATAAAAGCAACGGCTAGATTCTTGCGTTGTCGACTCAAACCGATCTCTCGCTGGAATGGATTTTATGGTAAGACCGTCCAGTTAATAATAATGTTGTTTTGCCAGTATTTTCGTCCGGCTCGACGACTCGTGATCGGAATAGTGAGGCGAAACAGGCCATGAATATTCCGAACTAACGAATGCTAACTGTATTAGCTTGAAACGAACTGCGTTTATTTTCTGAGCCTTCAGTTAGTTCCAAATGTAATACTGTTGATCTGTAAGTGATTTAACTCTTCACTAATTATTGCACTATTTCGAATCTTTTGCATTTTGTTTATTATTTGAAATAGTAATATATTGTGATCACCCAAAAATAAAATTTTCCAACCCTCCACAAAATTGGAAAAGTGTTAATTTTCAAAGCTTGTAGGTTCCGAATATCCAATATTAAAAATTCTGTCCGTTCGCAGTTGACAGTTTTTTTTACTATATTTATTTTTACTAGGTATATAAATACTAAATATATATTTACTATATTTTATTTATTCACTATTTTTATTTTTACTATGGAAGTAAAAATTCTTGAAATGTTCACCAAATATCTATCTTGGCCTGACAATGGCTTAATTGTTTAACAAACTCGCTATACCTCAATGTTGAGGGCGAGAGAAAAGTAATAAATAATATATTATATTAATGAATGAAAAGTAGTATATTATAGGTACTAATGAATGAAAAGTAACTATATTATATTACTATCTCAAATAATAAACCAGAATGCAAAAGATTACAATAATATTGTATCCACCCTAGAATAAAAATGTCCAACCTTCCTCTAAATTGGAAGTGTTAATTTTCAAAGCGTGTAGGTTTTGAATATCCAATAGTAAAAATTCTGTCCGTTCGCAGTTGACAATTTTTTTTAATTTTTTTTTATAAGAAACTATAAAAGTAAAAATTCTTGAAACGTTCACCAAATATCTATCTTGGCCTGACAATGCCTTAATTGTTTAACAAACTCGCCACCTCAATTTTGAGGGCGAGAGAAAAGTAATAAATAATATATTATAAGAATGAATGTAAAAGTAATATATTATAATTACTATTTCAAATAAGAAACCAGAATGCAAAAGATTACAATAATATTGTAATCACCCAAAAATAAAATTTTCTAACCCTCCTCAAAATTGGAAGTGTTAATTTTCAAAGCATGTAGGTTCCGAATATCCGATGGTAAAAATTCTGTCCGTTCGCAGTTGACATTTTATTTTTCCATTTTTATTCAGATCTGTATCGTTTGTCACAATGAGAAAAAAAAACACTCATGGACGTTCATCCTGCAGAAGTAGAGCCGCAATTAGCTCAAAACCTTTTACTCCATTCTTGTCAGCATACCTGCATTTTTTCTAGTAGTTTATCTTTTCATAATTTATTTTTGACACCCAATTATGACTTTGTGGCAATATTTTTGAGCATCCTTAAGATATTCACAGTGTTTGATAATATTTCCTGAAAGAAGCCAATAAAAAATTAAACCTTTTCATTCGATCAAGGTGGCGTTGTTGCTTCTTTCATCCGATTTGATCCGGAGGCCAGGAACAGTTCAGCTGAAATTCAAACCCGGCTGTTGGCGAATTCTGTTTCAAAACCAGACGCTTGCATATTTTAATTAGCAATAATTACAGGCACAATTTCAATATACTATTCTTGGAAGATATTCCTACTTCGACCGTGTTCTATCTCACAAAATGGAAAGACATTAAAAAATACACCGTTTCATTATTAATTTTTTTTTTTATGTCTGCTGTAAAATTTGGATTTTTGCAAGTGTCCGGTTTTGAAACTAGTGGCCTCATATATGATGAATAATAATTCATAATCTCCCTAATAGTTTTAATAATCAGTTAATTGTAACTCGGTACAATTTATAATTAGTGGATTTTAAGACTGTTCACATCTTCAATTTCGAACAACTTCAACTATTCTACTCATTTAAAATTAGCGACTCTTTTCATCTCCTATCCTTGTAAAATGAGATTCTACAATCTCAGCTCTATAGTAATTTAGTAAAATAAAAAAAAGAGTCTTCTTTTCAACCCCCCTTCTAACCATCTTGCTAATTGATATTTCTCGTTTTACCTCGTGTTCCAGCGACAATGAACCTCGAAAGTAATCATAACGCTGTTTGTAAGGCTTTGGCAGCTCCTTTTCCTGAAAGCGTTGTGAAAAAGTTTGTACCGCTGACTACTGGACAGAAATTCCCACTGATTGGATGTAAGGTTCATGAATTTGCTTTACAATCGCATTCTTAATAGTCAGAAACTCCCTCATAACCTATTTGTATATTTTCACATGCTAGTCAAAAACTAGTTTGCCGTTCTTAGCCCATTTTTATTTATTTCAGTTGGAACTTACACAATCCAAGGAGCGAAGCAGATATTTGATTGCATTGACTGGGCATTGGGTGCTGGCTATCGAGCGATTGGTATTTATTCTTGACTCAATCTCTGAGCATTCATAATTTTCTCTAATGAGCAAGAGCATTAATGCGCTCTAGGTTCTCTAATAAGCTTCCCTAAGGGCCTGTATATCGATTGCTCGAGTAATTTCCGAATAACTGCTGGACAGTTGTTTCATGTTCATATCGATCTGATAAGTTCAAGAGGGTGTTTATCTATTTGCATCCAGCCTCTTGTTGACTAATGGACGGATAGCAATTGCTTGGATAATTTTGGATCAGTAATGCTAATTCTTCCTTCAAAAATACCCGCTAAAAACACTGAAATTCACCTTTTTTCTCCTTCACTAAACTGTTCTTTGATATAAACCATTGCCGATGAATAACACTTGAAAATTAGATCTATTTGGCTTTCAACTTGGTGAGAGTAGCAGTTTTTACTTCATAGAACTCCAACCCGCCAAATAGATTTTAGGACATAAATACCACCGACTTCAGTTCTATGCTTGGAGGAAAATATAAGCATAGAATTGAAGTCGGTGGTATTTATGTCCTAAAATCTATTTGGCCTAAAATGGGGTTTCACTGATTTCCAGGAGAAAAAGTGTCCTGAGTCTTTTAATTTTTACGACTCACTTGAACAGAAGAAAACCAAATCAGGCAATTCACCTTTATTATCAACTGTGTTCTTCAAAAATTAATTCTCCTGTATACACAATTATCACACTAATGAAACACTTTATAAACTAAGAAATATTGGTACTTTACAAGTTCGACGGAAAAATAGCGTTCAGAAATTGCATTTCAGGTTACGCTCTTGAAATGTTAGGGACGGCGATTGAATGATGATAGATTTTTATCAAGTGGGTCACATGCAGTACTTCCGCGTAATTTGCATCTTGACAATATTTTGATTTTTACAGACCGCAAAAATGAATGTATTTGAACGCTGGGGGACTTAAAATTTTTCTAAATGACAGCTCAATATCGCTTCATTCTTATTATTGGTGTCACATACGGTACTTCCTCTTGAAATTTTTTTCTTCTAAATGACAGCTGAATATCGCTGCATTGTTATTATTGGTGTCACACGCGGTACTTCCTCTTGAAACGCATTTTCCGTTATATTATTTGAACCCTTTAGTAATTTTCGGTCCTCTTTGCTTTAAATATTACCAACTTTGGCCACATTCACAAAACTTGTTATCTAGGATTTATCTCTGATTGATAAGCGGGCCCTTGAACGTGATTCTAATTATTCCTTTCTTGCAGACACAGCTGCAGTTTACGGTAATGAAGAGGATATAGGCAAATCGCTGAGAACTCTCTTGCCCAAATACAATCTGACTAGGAGCGACATATTCATCACGTCCAAACTCTGTTAGTAATATGACTAATATCGCCTGAAGTAATTTTTCACGTCTCTCATATTAAGAACCAGGGTTTGTAGAAACTACAGCTGTGTATTTTCTGTATTTTAAAGCGCCTAAAGATCATGGTGCCAACAAAGTATATGAAGCTGTCATGGGATCACTTAATCGCCTCGGTGTCACATACATCGACCTCTACCTGATTCACTGGCCTGGAGCTTCAGGTGTGCCTATGGACTCGAAAGAAAATAAAAAACTTCGCACTGAATCTTGGAAAGGGCTCGAAGATCTCTACAAATCGGGACAATTGAAAGCGATCGGAGTTTCCAACTATACCGTCCGCCATATTGAAGAATTGTTGAAGACCTGCATCGTCAAACCGGCTGTGAATCAGGTGAAATGACCTGAAATGAAATGATCTCAAATTGAATATATTCTTAAAATAACTACTGGTATTGACTACAAGGTATCGAGTGGTTGAAAAATATTGATGGTCCATAATTTTGGCGACTCTCTCTCCATTATTTTCTTTATTGGCCGAGATCTTTCGCTCATTCGGGCATCATCAGGTACCTACGAGGTATGTCGTACCGAATGGGCGAAAGATCTTGGCCAATAAAGAAGAGAGTGGAAAAAGAGTCGCCAAGTTCACGTGGAAAATGTGACAAACAAAAGAAGTGCATAATTTGATGTTAATATTGTAATTGAACAAGGGGTATTCGAATTTTCCAAACTTGGCAATAAATTTTATTTAAAAAAACGATTAATAAATTAATTATTACAGGGTATTATTCACATGCACATTTCGGCTAGTTTTGCGCAATCATTTGGACAACATTCTCCAACGATTTCATTGAGTTTCATTCATTTTTAACGAATATATGACGATTTATGTCATATTCTGACCACAGACACTTGTTCAGAAAGTGTTTCTCAGTTTAGTAATATTAAAATTTCTTCCAAATTCACCTCCGTTCCGAGTTCGATTTTTCAGACGATCACAATACTTCCATTTACTGTGTAAATATGAAAGTAAAAAATTGATAACAAGTTCAAAACACTAATAATTACTGAAATTCCTTTGTTCAGGTGGAATTCTCCGTCCATTATAGGCAATCGATCGATTTGCACAAATTGTGCGATTCCGAAGGCATCGTGCTCCAATCATACACTTCATTGGGCGGTAACAGTCACTCTGAAACCCTTCTGAATGATTCCACTGTTGAAAAAGTAGCCCAACAGTTGAAAGTAACTCCAGCTCAAGTACTCTTGCGTTGGGTTCTACAGAAAGGCTATAGTACGTATTTGTACAATTGATCCGATTAAAAAATCGACGTGGGGATGAGGTTGAGATCTAAGCAGCGACGTTTTCTCATTTGGAACTTCTATACCTCGAGCGCTTACGCCATTCAAAGCCTCTTCAGGAATCATCTTCTTCATAAAAATGTTTAAAATAGGTCCTGTAAGTAGCTCCACAAGGCTGGAATTGTCATGAATAGGAAATTTCTAAAACACGTCCGCTTTTTAACCGACTTCAAAAGGAGGAGGTTACTGTGGTTGACTTGCGAGTTTTTTTTTTTCGGTATGTGTTGTCCGATGGCGTTCAGCTCCTGTACGTCCGATCGGGTTACTTTTTTTGTTTGAAAGGGTTACTATCCAGGTAGGTCCCATAATTTTTTCAATTGAGTCCATCCAGTAGTTACGTCCCCAGTCGCGGAGAAATGCCGGAAAACGTAATTTTCGCAAAAAGAGGAAGTTTTGACTTTGCAAGCTTAATAACTTCTAGAAAAATTTCTCCATTGTTTTGTTTTTTGGTGTCATTTTGTTCATAATTTATCTATCTATAAGGGCCTAGCTCCATTTTTTGTTTGGCATTCTTGAACCTAGAGTCTCATAAATTAAAATAATAAAAAATAGGGAGACTAGATTTAAATGCACAGTGTTTTAGAAATTTCCTATTCGTGACAATCCCAGCCTTGTAAAGCTACTTACAGGACCTATTTAAAAACAAAATTTATGAAGAAGATGTTTCCTGAAGAGGCCTTGAATGGCAAAAGCGCTCGAAGTATAGAAGTTCAAAATGAGATAACGTCACTGCTTACCTCATTCCCACGTCGAATCAAATATGCGACAAATCACAACGATTAAAAAATCGATCAAATCTGGCTCAACTGAATTCATTGTTTTTTTTTCTCTATTTTCTAGCTATCATCCCCAAATCATTGCACAAGGAAAGGATTGAACAGAATTGCCAGTTGGATTTCGAGTTGAACCCAGGCCGTATGAACGCGCTGAACAACATCACAACTCGGATGAAATACGCCTGGAATCCGGACACGGTTGTTTGAAAAACTCCCGCGATTGTAGACAATCAAAATTTAGCACTTGGACATTAGTGTTAGTTTTTGCTTCGGGGTTGGGGTAATTTTTATTTCGGTGTACTTTGAAAAATAATACTCAAGTATGGAAGATTCTGTTGCTGATAAAGTTGTTGATATTGTTATCAAATTGTACGATTCCCTCGGTAAAAACGGCAAGCCGATAGAGTGCGAATGGACTTGTTTGGCAGCTTTTGTGATACAAAATGGCCTCAGTGGTTTTAATGTGGTTTCTATGGCGACGGGAACTAAATGCATAGGTGGAAATTCAATGGCAACTGATGGCACTGTCATTTTTGACTCTCACGCCGAGGTAAGCATTAATTTTACTGTTCATGTCTAATACTTTGGAACGATTATAATTTATATAGTACTATTTTGCAGGTTTTGGCTCGGCGATATTTTCTTTGCTACATTTACGAACAGTTGAAAATCGTCAAAACTGGAGGACATTCGTCAGTCGTCAAATCTGATGGCAAAAGTCATTATCGTCTGGCAGATGGCATCAAAATTCACTTTTACACAAGCCAAGTCCCGTGCGGCGATGCTTCAATAATTCCGACTGACGTTGAATCATTATTACCGGTATTGTTTCCTTTTAGTAGATCTAATTTGAGTTTCAATGATACTTTTTTATAAATTAACTTCAATACTGCTTTCGTTCTAGAGCTGTATCGGGCTCAAAAGAAAGAGTATTGGAGATCAGGCTGCGGGGAAGAAAGTTAGGTTGGATATCCATCGAACGGGCGCAAAGCCAGTGAAAAACGATCCAAGACAAGACCTGAAGGGGGAAGGGGCTGAGTATCACACGAAAGGAGCTGTTCGCATCAAACCCGGCCGGGGTGATCCGACCAAGTCATTGTCATGTTCAGATAAAATGGCTAAATGGATCTATTGCGGACTTCAGGTGTTTTATTCGATCATTTTTACACATTTCTACTGGTCTAGCTATATCGTTAAGCAAAAAGAAAAAAAAAGAAGAAATTAGCGGCGTGCACGGATCTCACAGTACTTCCATGTTTGAGTTGGTAACAGAAATCCTTGTACTAGGTGCGAAACTTTACAACATTGAAAAACTAGCTAGGAGAACCCGAAAATAGAAGAACGCACGAATTAGGTTTATAATGCAAAAGTGCCATATGTGAGCTTATCATTTACAAGTGAAGATACAAGTCAAGTTTTGTAGAAAATTGGATAATTTTTATCGTGCTCCATCGTCAAAGATATTGATTTTTTCGCAGCCTGTAAAGATCGAAATAGTCAATGAAAAGCATAAAGCGGAAGTATGATGTGTGATCCAATCAATACAAAATGGGTTTTGTAAAATGGACTCATTTTTATAGCGCGTAGACCCAATTATACGAAAGTGCACAAATGAAATAACTGAAAATGCGAATCACGAGGAAGTCCTGTGTGTGACAACAATAATATCAATCAATCAACATTCAGCTGACATAAAGAAACATTTCTAGTCCACCAGCATTTAAATATAATCACTTTTGCAGTCTGGAAAAAAATCAAAATATTGGCAATATGCGTATAACAAGGAAGTACTGTATGTGATCCACTTGATAAGAATCAGACTTCATTCAATCACAGTCCCAAACATTTCACGACCTTGAAAGTTCAAATATATGGATTTTCCGGCCTGTACAAAATTAAAATACAATAATACGCACTACCGAAATTGTCAAAAAGGCTCATAACGTGAAGGTACGTTATGTAACCCAATATCCAAAAAATCAAGCGTCATCTGCTCAAAATAACAAACATTTTAAGACGTCAAACGTTAAAAAAAAGTGACTAATAGCCTGTAAAAATTGAAATAGTGAAAACTTTAAACCCTTATATCTCGGACGTACTCTGTGTTATCCAAAATCTGGAAACAGCTAATTTTGCACAATCATTAAGAACTACATTCTCTGAAAATTTCATCGAGTTTCATTCATTTTTCACGGAAATATGACGATTTATGTCTTTTTTTCACTTTGATTCGTTAAATAAACATGGCGGTGAAAAGTGACAAGATGCTATTTTTTACTCAACTAATGTTCTTCCCCCAGGGCGCGCTTCTGTCTCTGCTGATTCCTGACCCAATCAAACTAACATCAATAACAGTCGGTGGTGCTGGTCCCTACGATCAGGTTGTCCTAGAAGACGCTTTGCTCCGTAGGTCAGGTTTCAGCGAGTTCAAATCAAAAAATTCAAGCTCAGATCAAGAAAACGACGCGCCGAAAATATTCAGGTCTTCAATCGCCTTCAAATCTTCGGCCGATGCTTTTGGAGTTGTTAGACCTTGCGCAACAAGCATTGGATGGGCTGACGTGCAAGGAAAGTAAGTGGCTTATGGGATTTTTCACTCTAGTGTAGATTAGAAGCTAGTTTCATTTCCGTTCTACCTATTTCTTAGGTAAAATATTTGTCAAAATTGGTCAGATGTTTAGTATCTCACTTCGACCTTTCGTAAAGCAGTTTGCTCTTGTTTTCGATTGGCACCTGGTCTCAACTTGACCATTTCACAATCCAGCTAAATGCGGCGGTTTAGTGGAAATTTTAATTTTTCCCAGAAAAGTGGAAGTTTCTACCGAAGGACGACGCCTGGGTGCGACTAAGAAGTCGAAAACTCTTCACTTGACCGCATCGAAACGAGGGCTCTTTGAGCGTTTTTTATCAGTTAAAACTGGAGTGGAAAAAATGAACTACAATCAGCATAAACAGTTTTCTGTCGCCTACAAAGCCAGGATGAGCAAATTCGTGGAGAAAATGGGCTCATGGTCCGAGGACAAAACGAAATATGAGCATTTTGAAATTGATTGACTGTTTTTATTATTGTTTTGTTCGAGTTATTTATGGATAAATTATTGTTAACAATTAAATGTTCAGGTGTTCTCTCTGAGTCTATATTAAATATTGTATTTTCATCCGTTTGCATCTCAGGTGTTCATTTTTATTTCCCTGGCAGTCCTTGGTCAAGCTTGACGGGAAATATCCCCCTCACGCTCTCACTTAAAAATACACTGAACCCAACAAAGGCCGTAGAAGTTTTTTATTGTCCATAATATCCCTGCCTGAAGCCAATATGGCGTCACGCCGGAGGCAGATGAGAATCCATTCAATGGCTCTGAGTACATTTGGACATCAGCATTCGTCGCCTTTACTGTGCGGGCAAGCAATTTGGTATAAAAATTGCGCTAAAGTTCTGACTGGTCGTCCGGTCATGAGATCTTTCCTGAGGTACGGGTGCCCTATACCTGTCGACACCATTCCAGTCCCAGATATGTCAAGGTGTAGCATGTCGGTTTTCGGCGGCACGAACTCCTACGCAATTAAAATTCAGCCGTCGTGATTTAGAAATAGTTTCAATATCAGCTTTATACTCATGTCGATTCAATTATAGTTTTCTTGCGGTGTGGATGATTTTAGAATAGTTACCTTGATGAATGCAGCACCCAGGCAAGGAGCAGCGCCGCACTTCTTGCCAACATTGTGCACGTCAATGTTTGTGTATGCTGTAATCAATTCAATCGTGAAACAATTTGGTACACCTGAGTTTATTGCCCTGTTCTTACGATTACTTACAGGTGACCTTCCTGGTGTAATATTTCCACAATGGTAGTCTCCATACTCTGTCCCCTGATTCCATGCCAGCCCGGCTTATTTCCCTCCAGACAGGATGCGAGTTGGTGAAGACACCTGAAGCTCCAGACCCGATGCCCCATTTGATGCCACCTGGAATCGTAGCATCGGACAGATTGATATATAAGGTTGCTGGTGCACATAGTCAAATTTATGGTGAAGTTCTCTACTTTGTTTAAAAAAAAAATTCTTCGTTTGGTTGTCGTCGCATTTGTTGTAGTAGAGGGGTTGTGAGGGGGAGAAAAACCAGGCGACTTATTCTCCAGATCTTTAATGGCTGGCCGAGCACTTTCGCCCATTCGGGCATCTCCAGGGCAAAGTGGAACCATGGGTGGCACAATGTTTTACAAATTTACGTGCAATGTGGACGATTACACTCATAATAAAGCGTAGAGAATTTTCTAGTCTTACCAGTAAGGGTTGCAACTGTGGTCACGAGGCATGGATGGACAGTGACTGAGTAAGCCACAGGATCCATCATGATCACTCTGCCCTCCAGATGTGTGTCCTCAACTACGACAGTTTTTCCATTGAGGCCTTGCACCGCATCTCCAGGTTTAACTGACATTCCTCCAATCATGCTCTCACATAGAGGAACGAAGGCTGTAAAATGAATAAAAATCATTTACGTGTAATACTTTGTCCTCATTAAACTTTTTTTTCACTATTTGGTCCAGGAAAAATCAGCTTACAAGTGGGGACCCAAAATTAACCGGAATGTCCTTGTAAAACGTTTATTAATCACTATTTTTACACCAAAATTTGGTCATCTTCAAGACAGCTGTTTTCCATTGACTTGATTGTTGTTTTGCCTCCGGGGTATTATCCATACACTATGATTCATCACCAGTGATCACTCTGTTGAAAATATCGGCATCCTCTTTCAGCTGTTTTTTCAATTCCAAGCAAGCCTGAATTCGACGCTCTCTCTGCTTGTCGGTGAGGAGACGTGGGACGAATTTGGCAGCAACCTTTTCCTTGTGCAAATCATCGTTCGAGATTCTTTGCACTGATCTCCAGGGCATTCCTTTGATCTCACTGAGTTGGTCAATCGTTTGGCAACGATCTTCGCAGATTTTCTCTTCTTCATTGATTTTCTCAATGTTGAGGGCTGTCCAGGACGAGGTTGGTCTTTGAGGTATATTTCATTTTTCTTATTTACCAACCTGGAGTGGCAACACTGCAGGCTATATATAACAAGGGCCTGCTAAATAGAATCTCTCTACTGTCTGCCGTTCTTTGCAAAAAACCCTCTTCCCTTTATTCGTTTGACTTCCAATCAGTTTCATCAATCATCAGTTATTTTCACTTTTTGGTATCCACGCTCATCAAAGGGTTGATTCGTTTGGTAGTGTTTAAATTTAATTTTATTTGATCCGTTTTAAAGGCGAAAACATCACAGTCTTCAATCGTCATTTCTCCTTATTCAAAACGGAAAACCACTTGTAAACTTGCGTTTTCCCTTTAGCAGCATCTACATAAGCTGTAGTGAGCATTGCAAGACTTTTTGTGGCAGTTTTCCCCACAGGAAAGAAAATTTGAGTGCTGTGCATTGCTCCTAGCTGTCGGCCGTTGTAGGTTTATGCAAAAATGAGGCTTATGACAAAAATTCTCACGTGATGGATGATCCCACAAGGATGAAATTTCGCACACTCACTTGTCAGATGTTGCCCTTCAGCCGAATTTACCTTAGTTCCCCCTCCACCACTCCAGCCCCATTCCAGTTACTTTTGGGCTGCCCCCTCGTATCTTGCTCTAAATATCCGGTAAATCAGATAACTTAATTTTCGGGCAGTCAGTGTAGCTTGAATGGATTTTCCCTCAATTTGACTACTTATTGTGCATCAACCTGTTGAATTTATCACCTCGAATGTTGATCGGTAGTGCCATTGATGCAACTGCCTTGAACAAAGCGACGATTACAGCTGCTCCAGCCAGATCGCCTCTGAATTTCGACATGCCTTCGCACTTTGATAAGCACAGACCGCCCGAGTCGAATGTAACTCCTTTACCTGTGTAAAAAAACGCAATTTGCTATCACTTGACACAGTTGGTGTAATATTTTTGGGCCAATCGTTTCAATATCTTACGCCAATGTCCTGTGGCTAATCGATTTACATGTTCAGGGTAGGACTAGCCAGGTCGGCAAATGCCGATGGACTGAGGGGAGGGGGCACAGACTAAGTCCATGGCCTGTTGAGCCCGTATCACACGTCAGGCACTTCTCCCACAAGTCGACACTGACCGACGGTCGGTCTAGTGGAAGAGAGGGAGAAAGGATCAGCCAACCAGAGTGGGCCGAGCTTGGGCATCACAAATCACCCAATCATCCCATATTACAAAACTTGGCTTGTATTGTTGTGTTAGGCTCACATACTGCACTTCGGCATTATTAACCTGATTCGTGCATATTTCTATTTTCCTAGTTTTTCATTAGAGTTTTTGTTTTTACCGGGGAGTATTGGTTACTTTGTAAAACTATACGCATCTAATGGTTACCGTTATATTGACGTGAACTGTGGTTTGTATTAGAAACGTATGATTTTACAAAGTATCCCTTAGTACAAGCTTCTTGATTTTAAAATTGGTTATTCCTGTTACCGACTCAAACATGGAAGTATTGTGTGTGACCTGCGGGCACAATTGGTTTTCAGTTAATTTATTGGTCAATATCAGAGTTAGCGACGTAAATATTTTTTGAAGTTGCAGTCTCCATCCCTAAGCTCCACTGAGGGCCTGGGATGTCAGTTGGGCACTGCAAATACTTACCAATAAACACCACGGGCTTCTCTTCCGCTTCTCCTCCGCAGTAGGAAATCTCTAGAAGAACCGGCTCTTCGCATGAGCCTTTAGCTATGGTTAGAAAAGCGTTGAACTTCCTCATTTCCAACCAATCTCTATCGCGCACCTCAACATTGATGCCGCAAGGGCAGAGAACGTCGATGGCAATCTGCAAGAAGTCGCAAAGAAATAAATAGCTTAATGCCATCCAAGAACTGAAAATCTGTCGGCGGTCGGATTTTACCTGGGCAAACGTGAGAGGAGTCATTAGATTTGCCGGCGTCTCTTCGATTTTCCTCGCCAGATTTTGAGCTTCGGCTTTCAATTGACCTCTTGACCAACCGTCCCTGCGATGAAGTCAGAATTTTTCCAAATAATATGATGAACTTGGCGATGCAAATTATGGAAAAATTCGTTCGTTACGCTTGCCATTTATTGTTCTGGGGCATAGATGTATTCTACTGTTCGATATTTCTATTTTCTATGAGTTCAATGTTTCTTCTATAATTCAAGAAAGCTCTCGATGGCAGTAAAAATGTAAAACCCGATTTAAATATGTCAGCTATAAAGTTGCTGATTGAAAACTGTACACTTAGGTTGCCCTGAGGATGCCCGAATGGGCGAAAGTGCTCGGCCAGCAAATAAGTAACCAGAGAATGAGTCGCCTGGTTTTTACCCCCCCTCACGAAGAGCATGCTAAATCTTACCAAACGATAGAAGACGTGAGGATTGAAGAAAAATTATTTTTCTCAGTTACAAATGGAAGGTTCGGCCTGCTTTAATTTTTCGCCACCTCGAGCGCCATGGCTCCTTCATACTTTGAAAAAACTGGTCAATCGTTCGCTCATCGATAAACGTTCATTCACTGAGAGTTCACCCTACCTGTCGTCAGATTCGAACAGATCAAGTTTTGCCGTTGGATACTGCAGCTCTTTGCTTTTCAGTTCCTGGTAGCGCCAAACTGATAATATGCTCCCTTCGGCGGCGGCTTCCGAATTCGTAAACCCTTCGACGAAAATGTTCGAAATACCGGCGTCCTGAAGAGCTCGAGCTCCGGTGCCAGCTGCCCACCTGCGGAATATTACCTTCGTAAATAAAATTTTTTCTAACAATCGAACGCACTATCGAATGAGGAGGTATCTTTCACAACAGAAGTCCACGTTCGAAAATTTTATAGGAGAGCCAAAAAAAACGCTGTGCGGCTTTTACTTCCTTTTCAAACTACAACTGTTGTAATAGAGGGTTATATTGCTTGTTTTGGTCCATTGGTGTCAGCTCTGATAAATTAATGAAAATAAAAAATTTAAATGATTTTTTTTTAAATTTTTAAAGTTAAATAAAAAATAAAAAATTTACTTGAAAAAAAACCCTTCACTCTGGAGTGGGGAGCCATCAGAGCCGACACCAATAGACCAAAACAAGCAATATAAACCCTCTATTATGCTGTGAAGAATTATCCTTCTCCCTAGCAGTAGCCCTAGAAAAATCATTTCCCCCACGAATTCCCACCAAGTTGTGGACACCGGTATTTTGGACAAGTTCAGTTTCATTGAAAACAGCTGGGTATGTACATTTTTTTTGTAATAAATTAGAACTTTATTTGTATTAAAAAAATACAATTTCAATTATTTCAACAATATTATTTTTCGTTTGGTTGTCGTCGCATTTGTCTAATATTATTTTTGTGAATTAATAATGGAACGTGAGGGAAGTGATGTCTATTGAAACTCTCCCAACTTTTGGAAAAAAAGCTGCAAATGATTGCATAGAGATTATTCCTTTGCTTCCACCATAATTTGAAAATATTTAAAACTTCGAATCCATTTGTTACAATACCTAACTCTTACAAAAGCTAGATTTTTCGCCTAACAGTAGAGCTGAAGAGTGTTCGACGACCATTCCAACGAGCATAGAACAATTATTATAGCTCCAAGAACTCTGGAGTTATACCTTTTTCTGCAAAACGTTGGAAAATACGAATCCCCCAATACCCCCCAAAATACCCTTTGGTAGCGGTTTGGTTAAAGAATTGAGCCGTTGTCAGGCCAAGATTGTATTTGTACTTGGTGAAAATTTGAGTTTTTTTTTTTTTTGTTATTTTATTTAATTTTGTCCTTGGGCGATTACAATGGTTTATCATTAAATAATACACCAAAATCGAGCGTCATCTGCTTGCCATAACGAACATTATAAGACCTCAAACGAAGAAAAATATTTACTCTTTCAGCCTGTAAAAATCAAAATAGAAAAAACTTCGAACGCCGTTATCTTGGAAGTATTTTGTGTCATCTGAAAACCGCTAATTTGGCCCAATTAGTAGGAGAACATTCGCTGAAAGTTTCCGAATTCGACCTTCAAGACGATCGCAATACTTCAATTGACTACGTAAACATGGAAATGAATACAATTTCGACACAAAGTTGACTTGTTCACATTTAAAAGATGCCTCCTCAAATGATCCATGTATTCCTTGCTAAGACAAGCATTTTACAGACCTAATATTCTCTTTACATTCGTCCAAATCTTCGTGTTCATTGAGTCCGACACCTTCTTGGCCCAAACCGGCCACAGCGATCGAATAAAATTCTTGATGTAAATTGGTAAACACCTGAGCGGCCCCTTTCTTGATCCCTGCACCGCTAAAATGGACGAAGATTATTGATTTTCCGCGCTAAACAAGGGCGATTATATTGTCGAAACGAAATCTTACTCCTTGGTGATCATTTTCAATTTCCCGCCAGTCTCTTCGTCCAATTTCAACGCTGTTGGTGTCAGTTTTATTTCACCGACGGAGCAGCCATCGTAGGCACCCACGACAACCCCTTTCTGCAACAAAAGAGCTTTGAGAATTTTTTTCTTGACAAAATTAATTTGTATAATAATTACGATACATTAAAAAAAAATTGCTCCTACAACAGTTTTTTTAAAAAGTTAATTGCTCGTAAGTACAACAATTTTTTTTTTGAAAAAATTAATTGCTCGTACAACACTTTTCTTTTGAAAAAGTTAATTTGTATAATAATTACAACACATTTTAAAAAAATTCTCGTAAAATAATTACAATACACGAAAAGAACCTCGTATAATCGTTACAATACATTTAAAATAAAACTCGTGTAATAATTACAATACATTTAAAAAAACTCGTATGATAATTAAAATACATTTTAAAAAACTCGTATAATAATTACAATACATTTAAAATAAAACTCGTATAATAATTACAATACATTTTGAAATAAAACTCGTATAATAATTACAATACATTTTTAAAAACTTGTACAATAATTACAATACATTTAAAATAAAACTCGTATAATAATTACAATACAATAAAAAACTCGTATAATAATTACAATACATTATAGTCAGTTTAAGGAACTTGAATAGTTATGATTTGGTTCCCTTGTGACACGTTTACTAAAGTGATTTCTCCCTATTTTCTTTCAGCTGAGTGCCAATTAAATTTATAGGAAGATAGATACATAAAAAATGTCAAAAATATCGCTTACCCTTGATGCTGACGATAGACAATCGCCCGAGCTTCTAGTTTGAATGAAAATCACATTGATCAGTTTCCTTGCCACGCACGGACGGCGATTCATTTTGTTCTACTTACAGATGCAATTTCAACGAATTTCGAAATTTTCAAAAGCGCCAGGTTCCGATTTAATAAAAGTTTTTCAAGCGTTGAAGAGGAAAAAACCGACAATTTTTAAGTTTGGAGAGTTCTATTTTTGGCAACGATAGTTTAAAATTCGCTTGGCAAACATGTCGAGTTGTTATAGTGTCGACTCACATGACCAGTTGGTTTTAGAAAGATTCGATTCTATTTAAATAGAACTGACGCCCATAGAATTTGGAAGGGAAAAAAAATCTGCGAATTTTTAAATTTTACCATAGGTGATAATTTATTAAGAAATGTCGCCTGTATTTAAAAAATGCATTCCACAGGAACTTGACAAGTTTAGTAATCGTTATGATATAACTTGCACGCACAATTTATACGTCCGCTTGTTCCAAGATGGCCGTGATTTTTTTCTGCTGTTGATTTTGTTCAAATGAAAAAATATCATCGGGTATATAAATCGAAAGTAAAATATTTCCATCCACCGAGTAAAACTGTCGACGAGAAACGGATGGACATTATTTACCGATTTTTTTCGGATCAGATATAAAAACAGGCTTTATATGAATCGGCGACTTCCGGTATCAGTTTCAGCGCCTCCTTTGCAAACGGCAGTGCTGCCTGTATTATAGGTTTTAACACTTTTTGCAAATCGCCCAAACTTCTGAAAAGACACTTGGTCCCCTCGTAAATGGAAGTCGGACAATCGAGCAAATTGAAGAGAGCTTTGGAGAGTTGGACGGTCGGGTCGATTCTCAGCGCGAAGATAAATCGCTTCCCTAGATCCCACGAAGCTTCGAGACTTTCAGTGAAATTGTCGCAGACCCGAATCCAGGTCGAATTTGTCACCATAACTTGATTTTTATTCGACATCATCGACATTTTTATGTCCAGATATTCGTTGACGCGATCCCAAAAATGTAAGACGGGCTGAACTCGAGCAGAGTCGTTTTCATACTGGTATTCGAAACCATTCGTGCCGTCGTTGATACAATTCGTTTGCCCAATCTGGAATCAGGCGAAGAGAAAATTTTACAATTTTTGCGACGCCGGTTTAAAATTTATTTTTTATTTTTGCATTTATTCAAAACAAAAAGAAACATGACGTACAACATTACACATATGAGAATAATCAAACGCTACGACTCTTGGAGTAAAAACCTTTATTCGTGCTAAGAGTCGTCAATCGAACACAATTCTCAAATAGAAATAAAAACAATAATACATAATAACCATAAGTGAAATTTAATAAAATTGTATGGAAAAACGGTGCAAATTATTGTACAGTGGTTTATTATTCCTTCGATTCAATAATGATTTGTGACTATCCATTTGTGATAGTAATTATTTCGAACATTTCTGAACAATCCCATCGAAAAACAGATGGTAACTATTTATAGGGGAAAACTCCGTACCAACTATTGTAATTTTAATCAATTTTATTTTTCTTAATTTCCTAATTAAAAGCTAAATTTTTTGCCTTACCGTACAGCTGGAGAGAGTGTTTGACGACCATTCCAATGAGTATAGAACGATTTTTATAGCTCAAAGAACTCTCGAGTTCATGTCAAATTTCTGAAAATCTCCCAAATTTGACACAAAAGCTGCGATAACTCGAGAACCAATAAAGCTATCGACCCGGCGATGGTCTCATTCGATTCAGCGTCCAAAAATCAATATAATTTGATACCAAATACACATTTTTCTGAAAAACCCTGGAAAATATGAATTTTCTCCCCATCAAAACCCCCCAAAAATACCCTTAAAATTGAGCTAGCAAGTTGGTTCAAGAATTGGGCCGTCGTAGGACCGAGATTGATTTTTGGTGAAAATTTCAAGAATGTAGCTATTATAGTTTGGCCGGAAAACTGCTAACGGCGGACGGACTGAAGTTTTTTTATTGGATATTCGGATTCTACATGCCTTGGAACGTAAAATATCAAATTTTCAGGGGGGTTAGAATGTTTTTTCCGTGGGCGATTGCAAAGGTTTATTATTGAATAATAAACCAAAAACGATTCTTCTATCGAATACAAATATACATAATATGTAATTTATTCATCACAGTCGGCAATTATATAAATGTATAAGTGAACTACTGAATTAAATTAACATCTTCCACTCAGCTGCTTTATCTTTTTGTTATGGTAGTATTCTTTTAATAGGCAGAAGGCCCCAAAACCTCTTCTCTACACGCCTTTCCTACACTGTAAGGCATGAAAATTACCATTTTTGCAAAATAACCATAAGTGAAATTTAATAAAATTGTATGGGAAAAATGTTGAAAAAAAAAAAACACATTTTAAACTTACCAACGTTAATGCGCAGGTAGCTAGTAAAACTGCCCGTGTCCTCATGGCGATAAGTAGGCAATAATTGCTGCTATTGAAGTAAAATAATATTCTATTCGTCTTTACAAGAGAACAACCGTATCTCGAGTGTTTTGATCGTAAAAACAACGGTGAAAATTTTATCAATCGAATCGAATAATTGATATTTATTTGAAAGATTGCTCACCGCACTGAGCAAATACATATGGACACTTATGTATTGTCTTCTCAATGGTCTAGATTGACCTTCGATACAGATGTTCGAGCGAAAATAAACACTCGAATAAAGAGAAATTAAATTAGGAAACTTAGGGAAATTGAATTTAACGATTTTGTTCCAATCTATGTTATTTTTATGTCTCCATGTAAAATAAAATATTTATCATAACTAGTGGTGTGCTAAGATCACACAGTACTTCCATGTTTGTCATATAACCAATTATAAAATCAAGAAACTCATACAATGCCGCAGCATTAGTAATTGCTTCCATGTTTACGCAGTAAATGGCAGTATCTCGAAAAGTCGAATTCCGAACGGAGGTGAATTTGGAAAAAAAATTATATTTTACTAAAACTAAGAACACTTTTTGAACAAGTGTCTGCGTGGTGGAAAAATGACATAAATCGTCATATATCCGTGAAAAATGAATGAAACTCAGTGAAATTTTTAAAGAATGTTTTCCCAGTAATTATGCAAAATTAGCCGTTTCCGGATAACACACAGTACTTCTGAAATATAAGCGCTCAAAGTTGTTATTTATTTTTATTTTTACAGGCTATAAAAGTCAATATTTTTCTACGATTGAGGTGTTAAAATGTTCTTTAATTTGAACAGATGACGGTTGATTTTGTTGGATATTGGATCACACTCCGTAACTCCATGTTAAGAGCCTTTTTCACGATTTGGCTAGAGCGTATTTGGTATTTTGCTTTTTACAGGCCACGAAAATCAATATATTTGAACTTCAGGGTTTTGAAATATTTGGGATGGCGGTTGAATGAAGACCGACTTTTATCACGGCTGACATACAGTACTTCCGCGTTAAACGCATATTGGCTATATTTTGATTATTTCTGACTGCAAAAGCGATTATATTTAAACGCCGAGGGACTTGAAATGTTCCTTCATGTCAGGTAAATTTCGTTCGATTTTTGTAATTGGTGTCAAGTATCGTACTTCCTCATAATTCGCATTTTCAGTTAGTTAATTAGTGCACTTTTGTATATTTGGGGAGATTACAGTGGCTTATTTTGGTTTATTATCAATAATAAACCATTGTAATCGCCCAAGAAAGAAAAGTTTTAGCCCCCCTTAAAGTTTGATGTTTTACCTTTCAAGGCATGTAGAATCCGAGTATCCAATAAAAAAATCGGTCTTTCCGCCGTTCCGGCCAAACTATAATAAGTAAATTCTTCAAATTTTCATCGAAAATCAATCTCGGTATTACGACGGCCCAATTCTTGAACCACATTGCTAGCTCAATTTTAAGAGTATTTTTGAGGGGGTTTTGAGTGAGAGAAAATTCATATTTTCCAAGGATTTTCAGAAAAAAATGTATTTGGCATCAATTTCTTTAGATTTTTGGACGCTGAATCGAATGAGACCATCGCGGAGTTTCAGAAATTTGGCATGAGGGTAACTCGAGAGTTCTTAGCTATAAAAATTGTTCTAGATTCATTGGAATGGTCGTCAAACACTCTCCAGCTGTTGGCAAAAAATTTAGCTTTCAATTAGGAAATTAAGAAAAATAAAAATTATTAAAATTACAATAGTAGCTACGGAATTTTTCCCGATGGTTAGCAATCTGTTTTTCGGTGGGAACGTTCACAAATGTTCGGAATAATTACTATCACAAATGGATAGTCTTTTTAAGTCAATATTGAAGCGAAGGAATAATAAACGTTGGCTGTGCGAGGAATTATTGATTTGGCCTTTGAGGCAGTTGGAGACTTGCGGCACCTTCGTTTCCAAGACGATTTGAAGCTCTACCTAGTGACGCAGTGGCTCTTCAAAACGATTTCTCGTACCTTCAGTTGCCAGTCTCCAATGTACGTTTCTCAAGTTACGCTTCGAAATGCAGGGCAACCGTTTTTCAACTCGAGGGACAAGATTGTAAAACATAAGTTCGGCAATCGTTCAACAATCGCTTTTGGAAAATTATGGAGGACAGATCTGATGATGAATTGGAAACTTCCAACGTCGAAGAGTCAGAGATCGAAGGCGTCAGTTCTTCGCTCGAACTTGGATCCCTCAAGAGCATCAAAGAGAGTCAAATTGTTCCGAAAGAATATTTACAGTCGGATTCTGGGGAATCTTTGGCGAGCTCTTGCACAGCGTCGATCGTCGAAGGCAATTTCGGAGAGCATACGATTTCAATTAACCTCCCCAAGGCTTTGCTCGTTGACGAGGAAGAGGAAATTCCCCTCCAAAATGTGGTCTTCAAACGGGCGGGGGATATTGAAGAATTCATCGAAATGGAGCTGCCCGAGGTGATAACTGTGAAAGCTGCGAAAGAACTCCTGTCCAAGCGAATCAATGAGTTGCCGGATAATTTCAAACTCGTGAAAAACAATAGGAAACTTCACCTGCGAGATTTATTGCACTCGGAAGACGAGACGATAATCGTCGAATCGGATTTGGACGAATCGACGGACGGCGAAGAGTTCGATGAAGCCGAGTACGACAAAATCCAATCGTCTCGCGGTCTGCCCAGATCGAAAGTGATCAAAGTGAAATTCGACGACGTCGATGGCACGAAGAAATGTATGGAAGTCGTTATTTTGTTCAAAGCGTTTCAGCGCCAGTATTTGGGAGGATACAAGAACAAAGCGACGGGAATTGTTTACCATCACGTTTGGTGTCAAACTGACCCAAGAAAGCCGGGACGTTACGTCAAACCAGGAGATCCTCCTTGCGTATTGAACACGCGCGAGACGCAAACATTGCTGCCGCTGATAGACATGAACGTCAACACGTTGGTAGATAAATCCGTTCAAATGTCGAGCTCAGGAGTGTACATCCCGAACGACACTGATATAATTCGCACGCCTCAGCCCTATAAAAGTTACGACGCTTCGAGGAAAACAATGACACCGTACGAAGCTCTGGTGATAATTCAAAGAGCTTGGAGGAGATACGTGCAGTTCAAGAAGGTTCGCGAACATTACGCAAAGATGGCGGAGGAAAGAGATGCGAAGAACCAATACAAAGGTACGAGCTTGCAGGAATTCCAAAAGCAACAATTGGAACTGCTGACGAAAGACAGTTATCCGATCGGTCGGCCCGATTTCTACGATTTGTTTTCAACTCTCGGCGAATGGAAAAAAAATCAGCTTCAAAAATTGAAAGAAACTAAAATCGGCTTCGCGTACAAGGCGGCTCTGGCTGATATTCTCAAGCAAGAGACTAAAGGGTTGCTCGCTATTGAAGCGCAAAGGACAAGAGCTCGAATTGAGAATCTTCAACGGCAAGATATCATGTTCCTCGAGGGCACATCGACCAGCCGAGTCAGGCAATACCCGAACGGCCGAGTCACACTTATCGACGATCTCAACATTCAGAAAGCCAGAGAATTCAAGGAGATATTCGCCAGCTACAAAAGAACAGACGTTTCCAAGAGGGAAAGAATCGAAATTCTCACAGCGATTAAATCGTATTTGTCGGAATTCGAAGCCGTCGATTTGACGTGGGACTTGATCGAAATCCTCGACCGCGAAGTTGACTTTATCACCATGGGCATTCAAGATTCCAAAATGGCGATACTGCGAAAACGTTTCGAAGCGTTGTTTATGAATTTGGCAAAAAATCCGGAGTTCAATCCGCAAGCGAAGTATTACAAGAGTTCAGTGGCGACGAAAAAGAAGTACGCCGTGTACAGATGCGAAGGGTGCAGAAAAATAATGCAGCCTTCGAAGCTTTTTATGCACCTCAGGCTGAAAAAATTCAAACTCTGCGCCTCGTGCAGTTACATGCAAACGACGTCGACGGCGTCAACAAATCTGGCACCGTACAAGAGACTATTGGAATCCCTAAGAGCAGCTGAGCAGCGAAGATGCTGCAGGTAATTGGATCTTCGAGTGAAAGGGCGTTTTATCATTGGGTTGGATCATTTTTAACAGGGATCAGGCGATCGTGAATGCTCTTGGTGGAAGAGCATGAAAGTTGTTGGCCGTGTACGAGGGATATCCAGAAAATAAGGTTACAACTGCTGCCAAAAATCGAAAAGCGCATATATTTTAACCAAATTTACAGGGTATGTTCCATATATGTTTATTTTTTGACGTAATCGCCATCCCGAACAATACATTTTTTCAGCCTCGGCACCAGCTTTTGTGTTCCCTCGTCGTATACGCTTCGCTCCACCTTTGAAAGCCAATTCTTGACAGTTTCCATCACCTCCTCGTCGTTAGAAAAACGTTTTCCACCAAAGAACTCTTTCGATTTAGTGAAAAGACGAAAATCTGAGGGTGCAGTACGAAGAATACGGTGGGTGGGTCACAATATCCCATCCAAATTATGCAAGCAGGGCTTGGGTCACACGAGCGGTGTGGGGTCGGGCGTTGTCGTGAAGGAGAGACACACCACGAGTCAGCATCCCCCTCCTCCTGTTTTTTATGCTGTTCTTGAATTTTTTAAGGGTTTTGCAATATGCGTCAGCATTGATGGTTGTCCCTCTGGGCATAAAATCCACCAACAACAACCATTTTCAGTCCCAAAACACCGATGCCATGATTTTCCGCTTTGAGAACTGGACTTGAAACTTTTTTTGCAGATGGGGAATGGGTGTGGCGCCATTGCTGGGACTGCATTTTTGACTCTGGGGTATAGTGACACACCCAAGTCTCGTCATCAGTCACTATTGAGTCAAGGAATGCAGATTCGTGACGCATAGGAACTTAATAACTGACCGAATCTTGCATTGGTAGGTGGAGGGAACAGCGCCTTCAGAGATTGACGGAAACTGCTCCTGCGACGCCATTTCTCAACTGACTGACACGGGGTTGGGCTTATTTTGACCGTTACAAACCCCTCTACAAGCAGGTATGCCACTCATAACGAAAAAAATTCCCTGTGCCCTTCAGGGGACTTGAGGTTGAAGGTTGAGGTTGATGATGAAGGTGTAGTTTGAAGGTTGAGGATGAGGTTGAATGTTGATTTGTGATACCTTCGTCGTCGAATTGCGTCTCAACTTGTAAAAGCCAAACCTTTACGTTCTTCCGCCCCCAACCCCATCACAACCAGAATGGAGGTATCTTCACCGCGATACGGTTGATGTTCTGCGCCGATTCTTGTTGTTCCGGCATCTTGAAATTTTTCTCAGTCTAGTTCACCACTTTGGCTCGGCAGTATTAACTTTGTTAAATATTTGAAATAACCGACTCCATTGAAAGCACGAATACGAATGAATTTATTAGGCATTTTTGTAACTAAGAAAATTTGAATTCGGAGACCAGATGTTCGAAAAATGAAAATTATAAAATTTAATTTTTAGTCGAAATACGAAACGAAAATAAACTAAGTTGGAAATAAACGAGGATAGCCATATTATCATTATGACGATATTTAATGCGAGTTGGCTGGAGTTTTTCTGATTTTATGTGCTAATTGTGATAAATTTTTGCCGACGGTGAAAAAGCAGGCAATTACTAAAATAAATTACGTTTCAGAGGATCAATCGCATTTCTATTGCAACCTTGGGGAATGTACTTTCTCGTAAATGTGATCTGGAACGGCAAATCGGCAATCAGCGAATCGTCTTATTTGCCCGGCCTCAAAGTTACCCGATGGCTACCAGACGACGAGTGGTCTATGTGGAACATGATACTTTTGACCGAACTGGAAGCTCACGAACATGATAAACTTGCTGATCCGTTGAAACATTACAGCAAAGAGTTCGTTCTGAAGGTCAGCAATAAGTAAGTGCTAGATTTTTTATTTCCTCTACCTAACAAGAAAGGATGAGAAGCAAAGGATATCCTGGTGGCTTCACGTTTGAGAGAAAAAAAATATGGGCATAGACGATCTGATCATAAGTAACAATAACGATTTTTTTCTTTTGGGTGTCGCTCTTTTTCTGATATTGTCAGGATGAGGGGAAGATTCATATTACCACTTTTTCACCATATTTTTATTTCTCGGCCGAGATCTTTCGGGCATCTTCAGGGATGCATAGGTCCATCTTAGGTCCTGCATATCCATAGGGTCATAGGTACCAGATGGACCTATGCAGCCCTGAAGATGCCCGAAAGATCTCGGCCGAGAAATAAAAATATGGAGAAAAAGTCGCAATAAGAATCTCCCCCTCATCCTGACAATAAAGATTTTTACTTACATGTTTAATGGAAGTGTGAGGGTCGGACATCATACCTCCGTGGTATGTTAAGGGTTGGCTAACCTGCTGCTGCCAACGAGGCAGTGGTAGTTTGTCGTGATTATTATGGTTATGTGCTCGGGTTCAGGAAAAAAATCATTATAAATTTTATGTAAAATGTTGACCGAGCCTGTGTGTAGTGGGGGAGCTTTGTGGGCATCCTTGCATTTCATTTTGGAACTGAATTGGAGTATTTTCCCAATTGAGACGTCCGTAGCATACTAGTGTGAGCAGCTGGACTAACTTTACGTGCTTCTTTGACAAGAATCTATTTCAACCGACTTACCGTTCTACAGGAATATTCTGGGTAGAATGCATTTCTCAGCTCTGCCCAACATTGGTGAGAAATTCAAGAATCGCATGCCTCTTGGATACTTGCCAAAAGATCACCTCCTGTACACATCAAGAAAGGACGGCAAATTTTTTCCGAAATCGTTTAAAAGGCCGCATCCATTTTTCGTCTCTGGGCAGCGAAGAACTGAAAGTAAACAAGAAATTGGACTTCAAACGTGTTCAAGTAAATGTCCTAAATAGAAATGTTTCAACAAACATCATCATCGAAGGCGAAATCGTAAAGAATGAGATTGAAACGAATTTTTCACGTGGAAAACAATTATCAATCGCGATTTACTATTCGAAAAAAAAGCTCGTTTGCCACTTTATCAGGCGTAATCTTGGGAAAATTTGGCGAATTTCTGATCCGATCAGAATCAATTGAGAAACAGTAAAAAATTCCCACTTTGTACGCGTCAAGTCTTCAACATATTTTTGGCAACGGGAGAAAAATAAAGAATCAAGACAGCAGTAAAATATATTGTTCGAAAATCATTATCAATTATTGCGATAAGTGTCAAAATCAAGATTTACACCTTGAAATTCCAATAGTTTCGAGCAAATGCAAGAAATATTCAGCCGCAATGGGGACGCACAATTTTTCACGGGAATAAAGTCCGTTGACAACCTGTTTCTATAGAATTAGGAATTAAATTGCTAAGGTACTAAAACGGACGGCAATGCCACGCTATAAAAACGACCTAGGTTCGATTATAATGGGGCGAACAATTATTTGAAAAATTAGTGAGCGATATTTACAGTAATAATTACATTTAGGGCGATTAGCGATGGTAAACAAACGTAGGTTGACTAGAGAGAAGAAACGTTCTGAAATAAATCGAGAGCGAAATTCATTTTTGTTTGTAAAGTCGATAAATGCGAAACTGGACATCAAGTGTCAATAAGGTGAAGTAGAATCATGGGGAAAATTAGCAGTTCGAGTGGGAAACATCGAGATGTAAAAGTTGTCCGGTTAGAATTTTTCTTTAGTAGTCCTCAAAGCTTAGTAGATATTTCAACTGATTTATAGATCCACCTGAATTTATCAAGCGCAACCTTCCAGCTGAGGCTCTTATGTATACATACGCAGTAGGCAAATAGAGCGCTATATATTTCCATTTAATCTTTTCTGGATTCATAGATAACGGTTTCTTCACCAGTATCCACCTCAATTTATATTTAAGATTATTTCCAGCTAACTTATCCATCGTGTTTTGCTAACTCTGATGAATAGGGAGTTTTTGTTTTTACCGGTGTTTTCCTTGGTGGCCCTTGGACAGTATTGATTACTTTGCAAAATCATATGCCCGTGAACTGATGTTATAATTTTACAACGTCTTGTCACAAAAAAATACAATGTTGTTAAGGAACGATTCCTTCATAGGGACGGGATATTGAAAAAAAATTGAAACTAATATCAGTAATATCGTTTCCAAGTATTGATAACAATATCATATCAATGAAGAAATATATATTCGATAATATCGAGCGTTTGGGCTTCGACTTTTGGAGGTTCTTTTACTTTTAAATACAGTTTCTCGTCCGTATCTCTTTCATGTAAATTATGTCAATCTATTTTTTATCCCTTTTGCCAATTTTCTTGGCAGTTTTTCTAATGGCGAAAAAACTTCTGTGACCTATTGACAATTTTACGGGGAATATTATTAATGGTGGGATAATACAAAAATTCATTTCGTATCAGAAGGATCACAGAGTTTATTTTAAGGACTTTGACTTGAATGAATTAGGTTCCTGAATTACTAATCGGTTATCTACACTTTTGGTAGAAACGCCGAACGCCAAAACTAATTTTTATTCATTTACGTCGTTTTATTTATTTATTTTATTTGTAAGTCATTCTAGTGCCTTATTCAATATTTTTGGCCGAGTCCTCAAAGTTTGGGTGATCAAATAATTTAAAAAAATACAACATGATATCTAAATAAATTATCCATATCCCAGTAATAGCTGTTTTAAAATATCGATAAAAAATATCCGATGTTGGAACTAAAATATCGATATTTTAATGATATTGATACCAAGATCCCATCCCTAGTTTCCCACAATTCAGAGGTTATGATTCAGCGCATTTCAAGATGGTGAACATGCTTAAAAACGTCACATTCGATCCCTTTACAGTAAATTCTTAATTTTCCTTGATAGAATATCTCCAATAAAAAAAACCCCAATCAACTACCCCTCGTACATAAAACTCAAGCGACAGAACTAATCAGCTACTCTTTTGCACGAAAATTTGTGATTGTTTTGGGAGGAGTTTAAGGAACTCGAGAAGAATTCCGGTTCATTAGTCAGGGGTTACCTTATATCTAAAAGCCATATAATCTACAATAACAGATTCATCGTACATCTCACCTACTTTGCCAGTCGCTTCATGTTCGCCCTAAATAACAAAATACACATTGGTAATACGTTACTCCCTCGACCGTTAAAAATACTGGACAATATACAATTAAAAACTGACTCCACACATTTTGTTCATTCGTTTACAAGCTACGGTGAAAAATAGACATTTTAACGAAAAATGCAAAAACGTCGAATTCATCGAGGGCCTGGCGTTTCAAAAGTCGAGCCTGATTTCGTTCAAGACTCCCTCAATATGTAGACCGAAAGGACAAGATTCGAGCGTGCAAAGAAGATTTTATAGGTAAGATAACTAACTCCAAATTGATGTCGAAGATTTGTGAAACAAGTCTGCGTACAAAAATCAAACGGCCCACTGAGCTTTTGTACGTTTGCGAATGAACTCTCGCTGCCATAATTGTGTTTTCACGAGTGATGGCAATTTAATTTATTTTAAAGCCATATAAATATATTTTCATGAGGCTACAGATGAAGCGGGAGAAAAATGCGACGAATTTGCTTTTTACAAAAAAGGCCAAAATAAATTTCTTGAGCACTGCGCCAATTTTACGCAATCAGGCAAGAGTTTTGAAACGCCCTCAACCCTCTAAATAAAACTTGGAATCGACCGTGCACAAGATGCGCACGAGTCACTATATTTCGGTCGATCAGAAAATAAAAAATACAAATTTGGAAATGGTAGTAAACAACTCACGTGGTATAATACATTATTTACAAGCGTTTTCATTCGCAAGTCTTCGTGAGTCATGTCACCTTAATTGATTGCCAAATAGGACTCTTCATTTACTCGCATAGCTCCAAACGAGTCCAGGGGTGGAGGAAAAGCTAAAAACAATCGCGCGTAAATGTAGGCCTCATTATTTTTCCAAGAGGTAAACGAAGGCGATCCTGAATCAAATAGTAGCCGCTGGTTTCACAACCAATGATAGCATCTCTATAAATATTTTACAGAAACAATTTCGCAATGGGTGATCATTTTAACAGCATGCACGGATTCTTAGGGTGCTTCCAGTACGCCGCACAATCACTGTTCACCATCGATGTACTCCGCAATAAAGTACGTATCACACGTCAGACACTGTTCATTGAAAGCCAGTCGACGCACAAGTAGAATGAAACGAGGGGAAAACCAGACAAGAGACAAAAGTTCTAGAATAATTTGAATCGATTTAAATTGGTTTCACGACTGCTTTGAAATACTGCAGTAAAACCGTCTGGTCAGACGTACCGCTGATTAGTTTACTTTAAATTAGGGATGGGATATCGATAATATCGAATTTCAGTTCTGATATTTGAGATTTTAATATTGATATTCAAGTTCTGATATTTGAGATTTTAATATTGATATTCAAGTTTTGGTATTATCGAGAAATCGATATTATCAATTGAAAATTAACAGGATTTATCTGCATTGGATCAGGGTTAAAATTTGATTGATAAAAAACCCTATATAAAACAATGGAGATAAGAAAGAAGTGGAGGGAGTGAACGACTATTAGTCTTGTCACCAAGTTTACTCTACTAGCTCGTCAATGAAATGGAGTGAATTTTATTATTTTGTACCGGTAAAAAGTTTTAGTACGTTTTTCTTAAAAAAACTGAAACATAAATTGAGCAATTTGGAAAATCGAACGAATATTTAATATCAAAAATAAAATGAACAATACTTGGTAACTTTGCATCAAGGACTGGATTACCAGAAAATTGCTCGAACCCCCTTGCCTATTTTGTCAACATCGAACCTCCGATATTATCGAATATCGATCCTCCGATATTATCGAATATCGATCATTTATACCGATATATCGTTGTCGATATTTTTTTAGATATGACATCACTAACTCTAATTTCAACAGACCTGTACCTTCGAATGGGGAAGACGCCTATTTTTTATTTTCGTTCCTAATGGCCTGAATTCTGCTATTGGTGTCAGCCGAAGAGAGAACGACCGATTTTTCATGAAAATTGCGAGTTTCCGCGGGTAAAATATTGCTAATGAAAATCAGTGGTTTGAATAAACCCGGAGATGTAACTCCAACCGATTGAAGTAACTCCCTAGAGCGCTCTGCAGTCGGCTGAAAGACAGACAACAACAACAAGACGGTCTTTAAGACTGGAGTCATGCTAAATCGAGTAAGTGACGCTAACTTCACTGCTACTTGTTATGTTTTTTTAATCGTCGAATTAGTACCGCCCGAAATGCCTCGTAAAGCAAATCAATTGCTTGGGGGGGGGGGATCTCACAGCAACCTCAAATCATTGCTCCCAATGTTAGTTCATTCTTCCGAAGACACAAGCGCTAGTATCGATATTTACGTTCAACGGACAAGTTATGACGTAATAACTATTCATTTTTCGTTCAAAATCATCGGTTTTCATAAGCGATTTTCTCCGCGGAAACTCACAATTTTCATGAAAAATTGGTCATTCCGTCTTCAGCTGACACCAAATAGCAAAATTCAGGCCATTAGGAAGGAAAATATAAAGTAGGCGTCTTCCCCATTGTACCTTCAGCGTCGATTGGCTCAACAATGAACAACTGCCAAACCAACAAATTTAAAATGGTAGCTTGCAAAGCAATCGGCTGAACTGTCAAGCGACAGCTGATTAAATTCGTTAACGTACAATATTAATTTCAAGCTCTTTTTTCACCTTGGAACGAATATTTTAACCCCGATTATCGATCGAAATTCGCATTTTCTCACTCAAATATGTCCAACGAATGAATACACGTAGAATGACGATAGTTGAGCATGATAAATGAAGTCGGCATTCGTCGAATTGAGATTTAATCGGCTGCTGACAGTTGGAATTTCGGCTACAATAACCAGATCGCAGTCCGCTCTTCTGTTCAAATTCTCACCGCACGCGAATATTGCGATTCAATGGCTGGGAGAATTATATTCTTGCGGACAGCTATCATAATAGGCGTCTGCGGGCGAATTCAATTTTACCGAGTGAAACTCGTTAAAACCAGATCCGAAGTCGTCTATTTTGAAGACCCATGGTGAAAAAAATCGAACCTGCTATTGTTCAAGTTACCGAGCGAAGACCGATAATTTTACATATTTCATACCCTAAGACTCAAGATGAATCGAAAACTCTCGGGATTATCAATATACATCGATACAAACTTATTACGCTATAATGCATGAATTTCTCGGGGCCGAAGATGGGCTCCGCATCGGTAAAGATGGAGATGTCAGCGCCGAGGAATGAGCCGACCGCATTTTCTTACTATGCGGCAACGTCGTGTAGCGTGTCATGGCATACGATTTCAAATGCGATTTCATGAGCCCTGGAAGCGGAAGTTGGTCGATGCCATAGACGGTCGTCCGGGCGACGATCGCTCGGCAGCAAAGTTCTTGAAGGGATAGCACTGAAAAATCGACAAATTTCACGTTATTTCTTCGTTGTTGTTTTGTCGCATCGATCATTCTTCGCTGTTGAGATTGAGGGGGAGAAAAACATGGCGACTTGTTCTCCTGTTTTTTATTAGCTTGCCAAGCACTTTCGCCCATTCGGGCATCATCAGGGCAGCGTAGTATCATTACAAGGTATTCACGGCCACCGTATCATCGTTGTGGATACCTTTTAATGGTACTACGGAGCCCTGGTGATGCCCGAATGGGCGAAAGTGCTTGGCAAGCTGACAATAAAAAACCGGAGAACAAGTCGCCATGTTTTTCTCCCCCTCAATCTCAACAACGAAGAATGTTATTTCTTTATTGTTGTTTTGTCGCGTCGATCATTCTTCGTTGTTGAGATTGAGGGGGAGAAAAACATGGCGACTTGTTCTCCTGTTTTATATTAGCTTGCCAAGCACTTTCGCCCCTTCGGGCATCATCAGGGCTTCGTAGCACCGTTACAAGGTATCCACGGCCTCGTAATGCTGCTACGATGGTGCTGTAATGGTGCTACGAAACCCTGGTGATGCCCGAAGGGGCGAAAGTGCTTGGCAAGCTAATAAAAAGCAGGAGAACAAGTCGCCATGTTTTTCTCCGCCTCAATATCAACAGCGAAGAATTTCATATTAGGCTCGCCGTTCTAAACAGCTAGAAAAAAATTTATTAGTGAAAATAAATTACGATTATTACAGTTTTTGGCCGATATTAACCCGTACAAGCATTGACAAGGTAAAAAAGATTTCCAACGAAAAGAAGAAAATTTCAAAGTTCGTTCTTGAATATTTTTATATATAGTTTTTTCTTTCAGACACTCGGATTCTACTCTATGTCTCCAAACGTAGAACATACAATTTTGAGGGTGGGAGTCAGAAAATATTTAATTTAATGTATCAAAAAACCGTCGCTTTTCAGGTTTTCGGCGTTTGCTGCCCTCAAGTTGAATGATGAACGTTCACTCGCACCAATGTGCAAGATACGGAGACGAATGAGGGATAAGAAGCGCCTGCGCTTCAAGTGCTAGTATTAGGTCCCAACCCTACAACTGGGCCTCTTTAGCTCAGTGGTAGAGCACTGGTCTCGTAAACCAGGGGTCGTGAGTTCAAACCTCACAGGAGGCACGAAAATTTTTGCCGCCCGAATTCCTGTACGCGGAACGCGCCTTTGGGACTTCATGTGGAATCATTTCGAAGTTGTTTAAACTTGACTGTATTCGATACGATGTTGCAATTAGTCGTGCATCGGCGTCGTCAGTGATGAACTAATATAATAATAAAATTAACGAAATAATAATAATATTTTTTTAATAATAATAATAATAATATAATTATTTTTTAATAATATAATAATTTTTTTTAAATAATAATAATAATTTTTTTAAATAATAATATTTTTAATAATAATGAAATAATCAATTTTTATAGTCAGTCGTATAGTTCAATACGAAGGTTTAAGCTTTTAATTTGGCCAATACAGATAAATCAGAGCAGCAAAGAAAAACAATTCACTTTCGGTCTTTCGGTTTTCGCTTTACGTTGGCCGATTGCAAATATTTCGCTCAACAATGCAGACCGAAATTAAATTCCCCCGAAATATAAAGAAAGAGAAGAAATTAAATTATACGACCGTTTACCTTTATTCGATCTCCACAACCGCTCCATTCCGTTTCGACTGAGAGCTCGTCGAGACAGTTCGCTGAAACTTTCCGTTATATTGAAATCGCACAATGGGCTGACTTCGAAAAACGCCATGCTATTTTTGGCGGCGTAAATTTCCGCTTCACGAGTGCCGACTTGCCGTTTGAACGCGAGGTGAAGCCGGTTACCAACTAGAACTTTAGGTACACCTGGAGCGTGCTGGAATAAAAAAAATAACAAAATATTTAAAAAAAAAGTAGGACATTTTGACAGAAATGACAAAAATGTAGGACATTTATGTGGTTACAACTTTGCAATTCACTTGCTATTATGTAAAATTCAATAGTTTGTGACCGCAAGATCGCCCGAAAGCCGAAATTCCGATTTTTCGCACAAAACACGTTTTTTTTTTCTTAGATTTCGAATATTTGTTTAAAACAAGGCCAAAAATCAAAATTCCAAGATTTTTTCAGCCGCTGGCCTTAAATTTTAAGCAACTCCTATTTTTTCCATCGGAATCCGTCCAATCCGTCCGGCTAGTTCCTCTATCAATTGCATACCTATACGTCAAATATATACATATAAGTCAAATTTCCTACATTTTGTCAAAAGAAAAAAAAAACAGTTGACTAACGTAGAAATTAAAAAAATAATTTCCCCTGAATGGGCGAAAAATGGAAAATACGAGAGGCGTTCCAAAATTTTGTTCAAACGTACAGGAAAAAACCCATTTTTCCAAAAAAAGACGAGAAATCGAACCACAGAACATTTTTTGATGGGTTTGCAAGGGGAGCTCCGTAGTCAAACTGTAATCATTGTCAATAAGTTAAACAGTGTTGCCAAGTCAGGAATTTTTTCTGATTGGGAAAAAGTTTGAGTGGAGAAATATCTAGTGATTCTTCGGAGGAACTTTTTTTAGTAGCTTTTATTTAAAAATGTTAATTTTTTTTAGCTTTTTCAGTTCTATTTTGTTAGAACTGCTCCAGCAGCCAACATAGCACTAAGGCTGCTGTTTTATTTTCATTTAGGACAATAGAGAGAAGTACTCTAGTCAAGGTTTTATAACATGCTGAGTTTTATTTCTCAATTGTTTATACTAAAACTGTAGAAGCCAAGTGACACAAGGGATTTAGGAACGGGTTCGAATAATCAACTTGAGATTGAAGGATTCTACACAACAGCTGCCATGGAAGACATCCAGGGAAAATAAAGAGAGCAACTTCGACCAATACAGATTAACCAGAAAGCAGAGTTCTTGTTAGACTAACAGAGTGACCAATATTCATGATCGAAGTTCACAATTTCAACACGCTCTCATCCAATACATGCCTAACTTTTTTCCAGAGCTAATTTAAAGTTCTTATGAAGCCCAATATTGGATCAAATTTACGTTTTTGCAGGTTTGGGGACTTTTCAGGGGATGTCTACTTTCAAGGGAATTTTTCAACTCGGTTCAGGGGGATTTCCAGATAGGCACTAAGCTACAATAGTTTACTATTTAGTCCATGATTTTTTTTTGTTGACATTTTTATGTCTTTGATATGGCACAAATTTAAAAAACGCTTGCATACAAGTCTGCAACGCATTGGGACATTTTCATGTCTTTCTCCCCCTCTTTTTCTTAATTTACGTTTAACTGATGAGTCCATAATGTACGGCTACAATTCTTAGGTAATTAGTAATCACACTATCTTACTACATTTGGTTGTTGTACAACTCTACTCGGAACAATGTCACGTTACGTAACATAACATAATTTTGGTTGCATTGTATTGGGTAGGTGAGGGGGAGAAGAACCAGGCGACATATTCTCCGATTTTTTATTTTCCGGCCGAGTACTTTCGCCCCTTCGGGCATCCTCAGGGCGATGTGGAACCATAGGTTACCACAGCCCTATGGCCATAGGGCTGTGGTAACCTATGGTTCCACATCGCCCTGAGGATGCCCGAAGGGGCGAAAGTACTCGGCCGGAAAATAAAAAATCGGAGAATATGTCGCCTGGTTCTTCTCCCCCTCACCTACCCAATACAATGAGAGATGCGACGACTCAACCAAGAATAATTTTGGTTGTGTGCCATAGCAAAGACATTGAAATGTCAAAAATTGTTGGAACAACAGAAACTACCTCTTCGACTTCCTTGAGCCATCGGTCTATCCCGTCGAAGGACCATTTGTTGGTAATATCGTAAACGAGGAGAATCCCTTGAGCTCCTCTTGAGTAACTTCGAATGATCGTGCAGAATCGTCCCTGGCCCGACGTATCCCATAGTTGGAGTTTGACCCTCTTCCCATCCAAAAGAATGGTCGTCGTCTTGTAAGCTTGGAATTAAGATGACATTGATATTAAATATTGACTTTTTCGAATCAAATTCGAACAATCCAAGCGGATGAATCACTGGTTTAATAAAGTAGTCCAACTATGAATATTATAGATGATTAAATAGTTTACTTATGAATACAGTGTAAACGTGCCTCGTCATTTCTTGAGAGGGATTCGCAGGCTTCCATCAATGCGTTTGCGTTTCTGCGTTATGTATTTTGATTGACAACCCGACCTGGGAATGCTACCACCAAGACAATAAATGCGAAACGCGTCAATGCGTCTGCAACAATAAATGCAAAACGCGTCAATGCGTCTGCGACAATAAATGCGAAACGCATCAACGCAGACGCATTGACGCAGCCTCATTGACTAGACGCATCGATGGATGCCTGTGAGCCATGCAATGGCACCAGCTAAGTAATTTTATCCGTTGGTGCCAATCGGCTAGAATTGTGTTAACTAAGCATGGTTTACAAGCCTCCGTCAAACGTGTTTGCGTCAATGCATACAGCCTTCTGAAGGAAGCAGAGATTTCAAGGCGTGTTTTTTTGCCGCAGAGGCAAACGCACACGATTATTTTCGTTAAATAATCGGCTAACAGTTACTGCTGATAGCGAGGAAAGAGCATTTCTGAAAACTATCTCATCATTCAATTAATGTTATCTCATCATTCGCTTAGCATATTAAATAATTTTATTATTTATATCATTTTTATTCTTTATTTACTTTACTATTCTTTATTTACTTTTTGTTCTTTCTTATTTACACGTATATCACTGTTACTATTTTTTCAATATTGTTGTCATTGTTTGTTTTTCTTTATTTCTCATCCTTGTTGTTGTTTGTATAATTTTTTATTTACATTGTTTTATTATTTGTATCATTTCATCAGTTTTATTCTTTATTATTATCATTTTTTTATTTACAGAATTTTATTATTTACCTATATCACTTCATTAGTTTTTATGAATTATTCATACCATTTTTATTTACTTATATCATTTTATAATTTATATAATTTCATCATTTATATTCTTTATTTATATCTTTTTGTATTCACATAATTACATCATTTTTATTCTTTACTTGTATCATTTCATCATTTTTATTCTTTGTTTGTATAAATTGTTATTAACATCATTTTATTATTTATCATATCATTATATTATATATTTTAACATCACTCTTTGTGTTGATTATTGCTTATGTACTGTCGCAATCCGATGGGCGGAGCTTACAAGTCTCCTCCATGTTATGCCGGATTGAACGCAAAACGCATGCGACGAGCAGGGATCACAGAAGTGCGTCAATGCGTTTGCGTTGCTCCGTGTCGCATTCATACTTATGGCATTTCCGCGTCGCGTAACGCGTAACCAATTACAATACAGAACGCAAACGCATTGACGCAAGCCTCTGAACCATGTTTGGAACATTGTGCGTTGCTGCGTTCGGAGTTTTAGCTAGGTGATGACATTCCCGCGTCGCGTTGTCCATCAAATCGCCGAACGCACCAACGAAAACGCATTTGACAGATGCCAGTGAACACTGCTCAATTCACACATTGTTGATAAAATTAACGCCCCACTCACCAAATTAGTAACTCGAATGGCAATTCGAATCGCGTACGAGGTAACGATCGAAAGCAACCTAATCCGGTTTTACAGGTCAGCCGACCAAACGCATACTTCGCACTAATTAGAACTTTAAGTGAATGACAACTGGCTAGCTATGTCAACTGGTCATTGCCAATAATGACAAACTTACCGCTCCCGCTGCAAAACGGTGACTCCGACGAGCCGTCCTCGAGCCCGCTCAGAATTTCCTGTTTGCCAACGTCGCTGTCGCCGACGAGAAGGAATTTCAACAAGTAATCATACTGTTTGGCCTGGCCGCAGGAATTTCTTTCAACGGCCATAACACTGGCGACGGCGATCGTCCCTTGTGCATAATAACTTCATAGGGTTTATCACAAGAGATGAAGCGAATCGTCAGCGAAAACTGCGTTCGTGTCGAAACTGGTCGCACGTTTTTAGAAAACTCGAACAATACACCGAACAATACGAAATGACTTTTCGATAATCGGGCACAACTGGAGAATTTCACGATAAAAAGAAAGGGAAAATCCGAGATGAATACTCGTCGCGACGAATTTCGTACTTCGACTGCTCGAGCGAAATGGTTCGCGGAGGGTCAGAAACGCTCGTCGAAAAACGGAATCGAATTGAGCGCAAGAAATTACGTACGATCGCGGAAAAACGGTCGAATTTCCACAAACACAACACAACCAGCGCAGATAACTCACGACAGGCTGATCATAATCGTCGCCATTTTCGCTAGGGTTGGGACATGGAGATCGATGTTAGGGAAAAATCGATGTATCGGACTGAAAAATCGATGTTTAACATCGATGTCTATGCTTCAATGATTTTTTATATCGACGTTTTAATCCAGATTTTTTTAAGAATAGATGAAGCTCTTTTTTTCGCCTATAAAACATTCGTGGGGTTATTGAAATAATCCGTAAGAAAATTGTGGGAATTTTTCATTTGTTTTCTCAGTGGGTACCGGTAGTAAGGCTTTGGCAACTACATCTCAACTCAAGTTTCCATTTCACTTTTAGAGTTGATACCTAACTTGAACGGCAAGGCTGTAATTTACTGAGAAATAAAAATTTCGGTATTATGTTTATCGATATATCGATGTTACGGACTTTCGATGTTTGAAACATCGATGCTGAAGCTTCGATATCCCAACCCTAATTTTCGCTGGCGAGAAATTTTTATCCTATCTAATGATCGATGTTTCGTTGTGAATCGATCAACTATCGATTACAATTTAGCCCCAAAACGGAGACACAATATTACTCTTTCCCCTTTTCCCCAAATCCTTCCTCAATCTCATTTATCGCTCCCCTATTTTCTACTTCTTTTCTATAAAAGTAAAATTCGGGCAATGTATTTATTTATTTTTTAATATTTATCACTTCTTTATTGTTTTTTAATGTTTATTACCTACCTATTAATTTTTATTATTTTCACAATTGCATCATGAAAAGTAGTTATAAATTATGCCATAAAATTCCCATAGTCAGCCGCCTTAATTGTACCTTTTTGACCAATGATTGTAGAGAATTTTTTTTGCACTCTAATTGCGGTAAATTCAGTCTATTATTAAAAAGGTCGCACCCCTTTCTGATTCTTGTGGGCAATAAATTCTTCATGTTTTCTGCTCAGCAATGGCGGGTGATGAAAATGTTCAAGAAAACCTGTCTTTTATTGCAATGCGATCAATTATTAGTATTTTTTTAATTCATGAAATCATATGTCGGCCAAACAATGTCCAGAGAAGGAACAGATGACTCACATAGAAAATATTAATTGGTAGTACCGGTCTCAGCATTTGTTTTTCTTTTATGAAACTTAGCGGAGAATCAACCCTTTGGTTGAAAGAATTCACAAGTGTCTTATTGCTGCGGCTGCATGTTCATGCCTGGTTGCGCTTGCTGCTGTCCTTGCTGCGGAACGCCCTGGCCTTGCTGAGGAGGTACACCACCTGTAATGGCAATTTTTACTCGTTACCATACCTTTACAAAGCACATAACCTATATTGGGCGAATATCGCACTGGATTTTTTTTTGTAGTTAATATCGACAACATAATGAAATAAAAATTTAATACTTAGTATATAGAGCTCATATATTCTCACTTCGAGACGTATTGTTTCTGATGTGACTAGCTTTCATTCGTTCAAGCTCGTTAACACGGCTACGAGCATGCTCGAGACGGTGCCACGCCATTTGGAGCACTTTCTGCGACGCATAGCCGCTGCCTTCGTGCGGCTGACCAGTTGAAACCTGTAAAAACCAAGAAAACTCAATTAACTACATTAGATGTAGATTAACTCATCACTAGCTGAATACCAATCGGAAGCTAGATTGCAAACCCGCGTTTCAACACATTTAGTGCGGCCGTCCCAGATCCAAGCCACTTTCTATCGGTTTATTATTCAATAGAAAACCATTGTAATCGCCCAAGATAAAAAATTTTCTAACCCCCGCTCAAAGTTTGATGTTTTACGTTCCAAGGCATGTAGAATCTGAATACCCAATTAAAAAATAATTTAAAAAATAAATAATTAAATTAAATAATTGAAAAAATTCTGTCCGTACGCCGTATGTACTAAGAGTGCCCGAATTCCCTCTTCTTCACGGTTGCCTGCTGCTACAGCAGCTCCTACACCAGTTTCTGCTTAAGTTCATTCTTCAACATTGGTTACAGCAGGTGTTTATACCCATATTCATATTAGACCTTTTTTTTACAGAATATAGATATAACCTATTTTATGATTATTTCTTGTCTAACTATATTTATATCTGGGTTAGGGGCTAATTTTGTGTTTGCCACCAAACTGATGCCACCACGAGATTCGGCTTGAAATTCTGAATAAAAATCATCCAAAACCTCAAAACCCATTTTTTCATATCACATGTTGTCCTGTAGCCATCGATATTGGCAGTTCGAAGATGGCGGCTGATTCCCAGTGGTTTTGTGCCCCCAGAGATCGAGGTTCAAGAAACGCTTTTCGGTGAGCCGATCTCAAAATTTGACATCGGGCTGGCTAAAGGTCGATCCACACATATCCGTGACGTGACGCGACGTGACGTACCGTACAGGGACCTTCAGTGGAAAAAAAATATCGGCAGACGAGCGTGTTCAGACGTGAACGGCACAGTGACGCTCCGCCGCTTACAGTGCTCTTCCGGCATCGCCCGTGTTTACAAGAAATACGGCCTCGCCGATAAAACGAGTTCGCTCTCTGAAAACTAAGATCACCCGAGCAGACATGCTTGATCACTGAAGAACACTGACACGGAAAGGTACGATACTGTGTGAATGGCAGTGAAAAATTTATCACGGATGTACTGGAGGATACTGAACACGGAGGGCAACGGTGCCGTCACGTCACGGATATGTGTGGATCGACCTTTACACCGTGATCTGCTGCGGTTCGAGAAACCGGCCCTTAGCGGTAAATCCAATGATGCCAGTTAGCCCAGATGAAAGACAACTAGCCCTTTCTCCCCGAAGCACGCCCGACCACAGTGAGGCCCGACGCTTTAGCGACTTGTTGTGAACTCCCTACCGAAGGATTTTTCAGTCTGCCGGCCGTGCGCTCTCTTTGTCTTCCTCTCCTATTTTCGCCCACTTTCACTCAACATCATTTCTCAACTGAATTATTTTTGAGTTAATAAACGACGTTCCAATCGTCAGACCGAAGGGGAAAAGAGCCGCTGAGGATACGGAGAAGATATAGGCTGAGGTGACAGTTTCGCCCTCCTCGATAGTGTTACTGCCGCGAAATCTGTCGGAAAAGGGTGAAAATGAAAGGTATACTTCTCCCCTATACGATGGTAACCGAATGGAAAATATTAGTTCAGAAATAAGGCCGTAGATCGCATCAGAAGGGCGAAAAACTATGAAACGCCAAAAGGCGTCCGTAGGGACTGGGGAAACACAAGAGGCAGACGTCTAAAGGCGTCTGTAGGGCCCAGAGCACGTTACTCTTCAAACGCCTTTAGGCGTCTGTAGGGGAGAAAGGGTTAAGTTCAATAAATACTTGATACAAATTCCACATCAATACCTGAGTTAAGTAATTGATCTGTTCCGTCAGTTTTGATTCGACTTGGCCGAGCGTTTTCATGAAAAGATGTGTTTGGCTTTCCGCCTGTTTCAAACTCGACTTTTCTTTGCTGAGTTCCATCAAAGCTGAGCCGGCACTGTGCAAACACTGCACGATGTCTTTTTCGATCGAGTCGAGAATTTGGATTTTCTCCATCGGTACCGTCATCGTGGGCGGATCTGAAACGCGCGAACAGTCGAGGATTTTGAAATTTATCTGTTATTGAAGCGTTTGCTATTCGACTCGTAAGTAAATCGTGGAAAGAACGGCGCAACCAATTTCTTGCACTTACCTATCAATCGATCATGAAAAAATATCGGATATAAATATTAGACGGGTTGCAGAGGAGAAATGCAACGCCTTGTATAAAAATACTTGAAAATAAAAAACGGGCAATTTTTACACAATTCGACAGTCCACACAGCACACAAACAAGAAACAACTGGAGATGCGACATCGAAGTCGACGTTTGTTGAACATCGATGTATTAATCAAAACATCGATAGTTTGATCATCGATGTTTTTAACATCGATTGCTAGTAGCGATGTTTCCAAACATCGATGTTTCGACTTTGTGGATCATTTCTGCTGAATGATGCGACAATAATAAAATAATGGTTAGCTTTAAGCAGCAAGTCTTTCAGATTATTTGTTTACTATTCCTCGTCTGATAATGTTCTGTTTCTATAGAACGATTCTTTTAGCTTCAAGCGCTAAACACTCTCAATCCGAATACATCGATTTTTAAAATGATCGATACTTGTCTTCCGATGTGAACATTGACATCGATACTTGAACTTTTAACATCGATATGTTGTCACATATTTACAATCGCAGTTATCAAAATCATACCAACGTTTTATCAGATATCTCGCCACTGAAGACAAAAGAACAGTGTTGGACACAGTTATTTTTGTGTAAAATTTCAAATGGGAGAAAAGTAATACAAGGGGACAACGCCAAATTTTGCCTAACCGATGTTTCGCCTTTATTATGAAGTTGCAATGGTGTCACACGGTTATGGAATTTTCAAAAAGTATTCATCAATTCGGATTACCTGCAATCTTACTCTTTTGAATCGGGGTGTTGAAATTAATGATGATCAAGGCGACTTCTGCTTATCCTTCATTCCCCCTCCGCTATTGTTGAATTAAAAAAATAAAATTTTATCTCCACGAATCAATTTTTCGTCCAAAAAAAATTAATTCCCCTCCAGTCAATTTTTCCATTTTTCGCATTCGTGAGCTTCGGGGAATGAAAAACTGACTAAATTTTCCAAATTTCCTGCACAGCTGATTTTGAGATTTCGCCTATTAAAAATTCAGCGAAAAATGCAAATATTTATGCAGTTAAAATTATAAAAATTTAAAAAAATTTTTTTTTTTCTTTAAAAGTTTTGAGTTTTTTATTTTTTCCCAATTTTTTTCTCTTTCTAGTTTTTCAAGCAGATTTTAAATGTGACTTTGAATATTGTACCATTGTTGGCTCATTCAAATTACCTTAAGTACTTAAAGTACCTTAAGATTCAAAAAGTTCGCGTAATCAAAAAATGTTTATTTCAATACATGAATGGGCATTTTCGAAAAATTCATAGGCCTGTTTTTTTTTGTATTTTTTAAATTAAAATTTTTTTTTCTAAATAGGATAGTTTAGTTATTATATTATGTACCTTCTGCGCCAACGTAGCTGTGATCCAATATAGATATTTTTTTGTTACCGCAACGAAAACCTGCAATTGGAAAACTGTTACTCAAACCTGAACTAAACGGGCCAATTGTTTCACTAATTAAATTCATCTCGACATTTACGACCAAGATTTTCAGTGACCTGAGCTAGAGAGGTGAACGATCTCTGTTCCTAGGTTCAGAGTAATACTCCATTCTCCGGTCCTGCTATACCTTCTTTAGCACCGTAATTTAACGCCTTTCAACCTGAGCAGTTTCGTTGTTTCGTCCTCTCGCCGGCAGTAAGTACCGCAAGAACTTAGCCGGTATATTGAAAAGGGCATTGGAGAATACGTGTAATGCTCTTGGGCTTTTTCTAGTCCTACGGCCAAAGGAATCCTGTCAAGCCTTCCGGAAAAAGGTTAACAACCTTTTGTTTTCTAGTTGGGATCTCCTCCGAAGCATGAGAAGTCGCAGCTTTTTTTTATTGAAAGTAGAAAATTTAAAAATCGGCGGCTAGATTTATTTTTAGAACATTAAAATTAATTGTGTTCACGATAAAAAAATCGCTGATATGACTAATAAAACGCTCGCATGGAAATATTCTACTGAATCATTTGCGTTGAAATTGTGTTAGAAAATTGTGTTATCACAATTCACAATAAGAGACGATGAAGTCACGAATTCTACTCATTCTTTTCTTCCACTAAAATTCTTCTTATAATTTCTTCGATTCTATTTTATTATTGTTATTTTACGTCTTACTTTTGATTAGATAAATAATAATTTTTGGTTAAATATTAAATGGTTTAATAAACCATTGTAATCGCCCAAGAAAAAAACATTTCTTAGAAATGAAAAAAAATTATTGGAAATTATTTTGGAAACGGCGATTAACAAAAGCGCCTGTCAACAATATCTGCTGACTCAATCATCAGAAAAAAACCCAGAAATTTCGGCTCTGGAATATTCGATTTTTTAGTCTAATTAACTATATTAGATCATCATGAGCGCGGTTTTAACTAATTTTTTCGCGCCTTTCGGTCGATAAGAAATCAATAATCTTTCCTTAATTATTTCTATATACGATCGTTGTGACATTTCGATAATAGAATGACCTGCATTTGGAGCTGTGTCTCGGGTTGACACAGTTTTTTTCAAAATCTCATCGCAGTGTAGAACGATTTAGAATTAGAACGATTTAGTGTAGAACGGGTGATTGATTGAGATATGAACGGTAAAATTATCGTTTTCGAAGGACCTGGAGATTAATTAAGGAGAGCATTCGAATTGTGCGTGATCGAATATCGCGATATAAACCTTTCTCATGAACTGTCACAAAATATAATGTGAAATGGGATAAATTTTTTAAAATAAGGAATGCTAAGAATGAATAACATGTCCCAAAGGTAAAATCAGGCGTCATTTACTCGACCTTGTAAACATTTGAGAAACCTCAAGCATTCAAATATATTGATTTTTACTGCCAGTGGAACATAGCCACGAAAAAAGCTCATACAAAGCCCAAACATCGTATGAAAGTAAGGTATTTGAGCCAAAGATAAAAATCAAACGTCACCTGCTTGCCATAAAGAACATTTTAGTACTGGACGCATTGAATGTATTGACTATGGCTCGTAAAACTACCGATGAACAGCATGGAATAATATTTTAATTATTTATCTCAGAAGTAGGTACAGTTTGTTAGACACGTAAAACTCGATCGCGTCGTCTTATTTTGCTCTGGTAGAACAATTCCTGTGAAATTTGTTGTCCTCCGCCAAATTTGATTTCTCTGAGAGCTATGACGATAGATGGGCCACAGACAGCCGGACGCGAGGAAAGACGGACACACAGACCAACCTATGGACGCACAGACACTTGATAGAAAGGGAGCAGAGCGTGAGCAGGCGCGCGAAACGTTCAGGTTTAGCAGTCTGAGGATTTCATAAGAATATCAGCTATAGACAGGACGTTTCCTCGTATTTAACAATATGTTGTGAGTCTTGAATTTTTCTCCGCTTTGTAGACGTTATTTGATTGGACGGATAGGACCTGTTCTGTGGACGGTGGAGTAATTAACTCTTTATAGGGCACTTATAGAATTTTCGAAAATTTTGCAAAAAATTTCTTGAGAATTCCTTCCTTTACTCATTAATAGTCGTTTTATAACATTAAAAAAATCATAAATCCATTTTTTGGATTTTTATGGCATTTTTATGAATGTACCTCCTGAGGTACATTTTCCGACGTTCGACGAAAGCTATAAAAGCTATAAAAATATGGACCTAATTTAAAAAAAAACTTTTATATAGAAGGTATTCACCATATACTATACACATAATTGACTCCTATCGACGAATGTGATCATAGTGTGCTGTCTCAGTTTTAAAAAAAAAATATCGATAATAGCTATTAATTGACAGATGTTTCCTGAAGAGGCTCAGACCGGCGAAAGCGCTAGAAGAAATATAAAAACGAAATATGAGATAACGTCGCAATCAATGTCTCTACCTCAACCTCATGCACTATTATGTTGTAACGTTGCAGACTAAAAAAAAAATCCATGAAAAATATTTCGAAAAATCGATTATGCGTACCATTTTTCATGGATTTGTTTTTCATCAGCAACGTTACAACTACAAGTGTGCATTTTATGATTACACACGGATATAAATAATCGTTTGATCGTTTCTCAACGGGAAACATGAGAATCTTGGTTCTTGGAGAAGACAGCCGTTCGAGTTCCGGTAGATGACTACGCATTCCAAGCGCGTAAACAAGGTAAAGGTCGAGGACCGTTCATTGTGGGCAAGGACGAATAGTTCCATCTCCTGCCGATAAGTCTCCGATTCCTTGAACATTAGCCGATGATCCATATTCGCTTCAATTACTCATCGTTTCGACGAGAAGTTCGATATTTATGTGGAAGGATTTCGATATCGAAATTAACTCGAGGACGATTCGCAGTCATCCGGAAGATGCTGGGGAAGTCCTGCAGATCTGCGTCATCTTCCATAGCAGAAAGTACCGTTTACAAACTGAAGGACGAGAAAAAACGCTGCAAATGATTGTGCAGTGGTTTATTATTCCTTCGCTTCAATAATGATTTAAGAAGATTATCCATTGGTGATAGTAATTATTCCGACCATTTTTTGTGAACGTTCCCACCGAAAAACAGATTGGGAACTATAGAGGAAAACCCCGAATCAACTAGGTATTGTAATTTTAATGAATTTTTTTTTTTAATTTCCAAAATAAAATCTGATTTTTTTGCCTTACGGTATAGTTGAAGAGTGTTCGACGCGCATTCCAACGAGTACAGAACGATTTTTATAGTTTGAATAACTATCGAGTTATACCCTCATGTCAAATTTCAGAAAATCTCCCAAACTCGACACAAAAGCTACGATAACTCGAGAATCAATAAAGCTATCGACCCGGCAATGGTCTCATTCGATTCTGCGTCCAAAAATCTATATAATTTGATACCAAATACACATTTTTCTGAAAAACCCTGAAAAATATAAATTTTCTCCCCCTCAAAACCCCCAAAAATACCCTTAAAATTGAGCTAGCAAGTTGGTTCAAGAATTGGGCCGTCGTAGGACCGAGATTGATTTTTGGTGAACATTTCAAGAATTTCGCTATTATAGTTTGGCCGGAAAACTGCTAACGGCGAACGGCGGACGGACAGAATTTTTTTTTTTTTTTATTGAATATTCGGATTTTACATGCCTTGAAACGTAAAACATCAAATTTTGAGGGGGTTAGAATTTTTTTTTTCTTGGGCGATTACAATGGTTTAATAAACCAAAATGGTAAAAACTGATAGTTGTCGTCAAATTTCCGTCGTTTTGACGTCAAATTCGGATTCAGCGTTCAATTTACTTGTAGAATAGCTTTCAAATTCGCTTAAAAACAAACATTTAATTTTTCACTCTTACCGAGCTCGAAATCTCGGTCGGTGAAATACTCGATTTACGGAAAATAATTCCTGTGGCGCTGTTTAAATTATTTTCGCCAAATTTTTTGCCACGTACGTGTGTAAGGCGTTCAAATGAAGACTCCTGCATAATAAAACAATTGATTCGCATGAATTTTGACCCCGAAAACCAAGGTTAAAGTCCAATTTTCGAGCTTATAAAAACTGATTTTTCCGGACCACTTGCAGATTTTTCCGAGAATTAAAAAAAATAACATAAATACATCTTGGTAAGATACAACTTTCCTGAAAATTTCAGATTTTTATCTCTATTGTGAGAGAAGTAAAAAATCGTTAAATGATCGGTTCAAATAAATCGCAGGGGTACCCCTTGGATTTTTTGCGAAAATTTTTTTGAAAGCGATTTCGCTCAAATTCAGCATAATGATAGTTGATGATGTGTATATCAATAATATATGGTTCATTCTTTGTTTCTTTTGCACTAAATTGACGAAAAGAAGGTTAGAAGTTGAAAAATGTGATGTTTTCGTGTGTATTCCACTTGTATTGTCGAATACCTTACAAACGGTTGAAAAATGGATGGGTACATTACATGGCGAAAATGTAGGCTGTTAAATTACCTATCTTTTGGTATATTGAAACATCTGAATTGACGAATTTTAGTTAAGTTATCCACGGTACAAGTTACAAATCTTGGAAAACTTAAAGTTGTTATGTCTACCTCTGCTAAAACTTTGCGCAAGTTGGAAAACCCAATTCTTTATCATGCAGATTACATGAAAACACCACCACCTTCATACCAGATTGTAGTTACTGCTATAAAAACTATACATTATACCTCTCCATACAGGTAGTAAAAACTATTATAGTACTGGAACGGACAACAGGCCAACTAGTAAGGCACGGAGAGGGCATGGAGGGGGGCGAAGCCCCCCTTCCGACAGGACGTGACGGTAGAGGGGGGAGGCCCCGATGGGGAATTGGGCGCTCCCTTTCTCTATGGCTCAGCCCCTCTATGCTCAGCCCCAAGTTAATTATATTGCAGCTGCTGACGGTTGGTATGGATTCAAGTGGAGAAGCCCATAATATAGTCTCTTCAGATGATCAATTATAATTTGACAGTAAAGTGGTTCACCGTAGAAGCGATCAATCGATAACTAAAAATTACCATTTGAATAGAAATAATCGCCAGCTTAAACGATTTTCTGTGTAAAATGCTACAAATGATTGTACAGTGATTTATTATTCCTTAGCTTCAATTATGATTAGAGAAAACCATCCTCTTGTTACTGTCCTGGCCGTTCGAAAACGTTCCTACCTAACACATATTGGTAACTAAGGGCGAAATCCAAGGTGAATATTTTATTTTTAAATTTTTCATTTTTCTTAACTACTTAATTAAAAGACGAAGAGCGTTTGACGAGCATTCTTACGAGTGCAGAAAGATTTTTATAGCTCCACTATTGATGAAGATTTACCGAATCTTTCAAAATGTCGAAAATTCCTCACAATGACTGCGATAGCTCGAGAACCAATAAATCTATCCACTCCGTTACGGGCCACCTCGAGTCAACATTTAAAAATCTATGGAAATTGATGCCAAATAAACCTGAGTCTGAAAAGTGTAGGATAATATGAACTCCCCCTAAAAACCCCCCAAAAATACCTTTAAAAATGAGGCAGCAATTTGGTTATTGAATTGAGCGATTGCCAGGCTAAAATCGATTTTTGGAGAAAATTTCAAGAATTTAGCTTTTAAGCGCCCCATACACTATCAGTTTAACTGAAGATAATCGTAAGGCCGTAGATCTGGGTTGCCCACACACCTATCAGTTTATCTGAAGATAATGGACTGCAGTTCGCTCGAACTGAAAGTGTGTGGTCGCCGGACAGGCGGTGATCGGATGAGAGATTCGCGACAGGCAACGGCCTGTCGGATCATGATCTCATGCGGCCCTCACCACACACTGTCAGTTAGCCTGCAGGCCACCGATCTGTTGTCCCCGTTTCCATCAGTTTTGCGTGAGATCGTTTTCGTCAGAGCATTCAACTGCCGAGTTTGGACTGACGGTCGAAGATGGGCGGGAAACCTTCTTTCATTTCCGCATTCATTGAATTGTATCGGGCCTACCCCTGTTTATGGAATGTTAAGGACGAATCCTTTGGAACGAATTTTTTGGTTTATTACAATAATAATTGGTTATCAATAATAATAATAATAATAATAATTTGGTTTATTCAATAATAAACCATAATAATAATAATAATAATAATAATAATAATAATAATTTGGTTTAATAATAATAAATTATTAGCTTTTAATTAGGAAATTAAGAAAAATAAAAACTATCAAAATTACAATAGTTGCTACGGAGTTTTCCCTATCAAAAACTATCAAAATCACAATAGTTGCTACGGAATTTTCCCGTTCGTTATTACTTCCATGTTTATTTTTTCTTAGTTACCATCTGTCCATCAAAAAAGGCTCCATTGGAGCGAAATAATAATAAACCACTCTACAATCATTTGGAGCGTTTTTTATTGGATATTCGGATTCTACATGCTTGAGGTTAGAATTGAGGTTAGGTTAGAATTGAGGTTAGAATTCGGATTCTACATGCTACGTGAGGGAGGTTAGAATTTTTTTTCTTGGGCGATCTCCTGCAGTCCTGTTTCTTGGTCACGACAGTCCGCCAGCAGTCCTGATTCAATGACCGACAGTCCGCCTGCAGTTACCGGACTGTAGTGTGTGCTATCGTCAGGCTATCATCTGCAGATCAGTACGGCCGCCTGCAGGCGGTTGACTGATAGTGTATGGAAGTCGGCGATTTTGGTCTTACGATCGCCTGTTGAGGCGACGGCCTGCAGGCAATCGCATAGTGTATGGCCCCCTTTACAGTTTCGTCATAAAAGTGTTGACGGGGGAAGGACAGAATTTTTTATTATATATTGGAAATTCTACATGCCTTGAAACGTAAAACATCAAATTTTGAAGGTAGGTTGCTTCTTGGCCGTTTACAGAGGTTTATTATTGATATTAAAACCAACTAACAAATTCTCTATTCCCTTACGAAAAATTATTCCTCCTTCATTAGCACGTGTAGCGCTGGCTTTTTAGCTTTTTCTGCACAACGTTTGCGCGAGCTAGTCCGAAGAATACCCGATTTGGAGTTCCCCTCCAGATAGTTTCAGTTCCACTGTCTCCTCAAGATTCTCATTCACGTGCACGACCAATAGCCGGCCACGGATCTTCCAAGACGCTTCAAATACTTCAGGATCTATATCTGGTGAGGAATTATTCGACAGAAATAATCTGTTATCTGGCCGAGCTGTGACGTCCATCGGGCGCGCTTCGATTCGCACATACCCGCGAGCTCTTTCCTCCAGAACAGGTAACGCTGCTTCATCAATTACATTTTTATTTATCACAGTTGGCACGTAACTTCAAAAAATGACGACTTTGTATCAATATAAATTTTTTTTTATTAATTTAAAAACGCTTCTAAGTACCTACGGTCGTTTATTATATTTTGCTACAATTACGATTTAAGAAGAGCTTCATCCGCTTTTAATAGTAACCCAAAACTCTTGCGAAGGTTCCCACCTACAAATATCGGTAACTAAAGACGAAGTTTTGGGTAACTATCGTAATTTGAAATTATTTTTAGTTTTCTCAATTAGACTTAATTCGAAGTAAAATGAATTGCCGAACGATACAGCTTAAGAGAGTGTTTGTCGAGCTATCCAACGAGTGTAAAACGATTTTTAAAGTTCAATAAAAATGATCGAAGTGTACAAAATTGCCAAATGTCTCAAAATCTCTACAATTTCGCATAAAAAACTCGATAGCTCTGAAACAATTCAAGCTAGCGACAGCTTGATCCCATTCGATTCACAAAATCTTTAAAAAATCGTTATAAATTGATATAGGTATAAAATAATAATATTTCACACATAATATTTCAAAAATCAAAAAAATCAAAATTCAAAAAATTTCTATAAATCAAAATTATCTTTCAAAAAATCGTTATAAACTGATATAGGTATAAAACACACATAATATTTCAAAAATCTTGGAAAATACAAAAATTCTCCTTCCCCAAATCTTGGAAAATACAAATTCTCCTTCCCCTTGAAACTTTCAGAAATACTCTTAAAATAGAGCGGCCATTGAGCTATTGTCAGACAAAGAATGATTTTTGACAACAATTTCAGTTTTTTTTTTTTTTTTTTTTTTTTTTTTAATAAATAAATTAAATAAAAATAATTCAAACTACCATAGTTCCTACGGAGTTTTCCCTTATAGTTACCAATCTGTTGTTAGGCGGAAACGTTAAAAAATGTTCGTAGAAATGTTCGTTACAATTACAAATAGATGGTCTTCTTAAATCATAAGAAGCAAAAAAAAAATAATGAACCGCCAAACATAAATTTCTGCTGCTTTTTTCAAATTCTTCTCACCGCGAAAAATAGAGCTGTATTGTTTCTAGGAATTTCAACCAGTTTAATACTTTAAATTGTACGTAGAACTTACGTTGATCGCTGAAGCTTTTTTTCTTTAGGTGAAAAATAAGGAAAATCGTGCGTTGTTTTGTGGCTTAACTTTTTTCAAATATTCTCGGGTTTAGTAGGAATGTTGTGATACGTTGTGAATTTTCATACATTTTCCTCCTCAATTTTTTAAATAATGACTGCTATTCTAACGGCAAAAGTGGAAGAGTCAAATTTTCATGAAAAAATCTCAATTTTGAGACGACTATCGATTTTGTTTTGTAGCCACAACTTATATAAATAGTTTCAAATCTTCGCAGCAAAAAAAAAAAAATAATAATTTTTTTTTTAGCGGAACACGTCTCAAATTAACATTGTTTGTGCGTTATCTTTTGAAACATTCGATTTAACGCATTGTACACGAGTCTTCTAGATCTGTTTATTCTTTCTCATTAGTATTTACCAGCTTTGGTACGACCCTTGCACTTTTTGTCGACGAAAAAAATGCATTATCGACCGATGAACGGCGACTATACCGACCGAGGCCTAATTTGGAACATTTTCGGTAATTAGACGACGGGACAATCGACCTATGGGCCTGGAAACGATTGTCTTGAGTATAATTAACGCTAGAAGCGATTAAATTTTATCTCTTACAGTACCATAAGAGATGGAATAGAAAATAATCACCCAATACTGCCGAGCTATGTTGTCTAAACTATTTATAATATTCTCGGTATTGAATAACATTTTAAGCGGGGCGTTTGTATAAGTTTCTTTATTCTATTGTTGTAAACCAGTTCACCTTAATAAAAAAGTTCTGTTTGTACGTGGAAATTTAAAAAATTTAATTAATTGAGTTGAATTAGATTATAAATGATTATTTCCGTCATAATCGATACACAATACTTGAAACATTTGATGCACTGTCGACAACTCGCATATCGAGCATTCTGACGATCGGAAAACGCTGAAAACCGCGAAATTGTCTCTATCGTTTAGGCGACAATGCTGTCATCCGTTTCTTGAGAATCTTCTCTGTGCAACGATCGAGGTAAAAATAGATGGGTTATTTGTTGCCTGAAACTGACAACGGCCGCTACTGGGGAATTGAAGAACTTCAAGCTTCCTAGGTGAGGAAGCCAGTATCTAAATAAATTGTGCATAGATCACACAGTACTTCCATGTTTGAGTCGGTAACTGGAATAACCAATTATAAAATCAAGAAAGCTCCTACTAAGGGTGCAACTTTATATCTACTGTTACTGAAAAACTAGCTAGGTGAACCCAGAAATAATTCACCAATTACGGATGTGCAGTATGTGAGCCTAACATAACGATTCAAGCCAATTTCTGTAAAATGGGATAATTTTTATGAATCTCCAGCGTCAAAGATATTGATTTTTTCAATTTTTTTCCCAAATATACAAAAGTGAGCAAACAAAATAGCTGAAAATGCGAAGGAAGTACGGCGTGTGTCATTAATAGTAGAAATCAATCGACATTAAGCTGACATATAGAAACGATTCTAGTCCCCCAGCATTAGAATATAATCATTTTTGCAGTCTGGAAAAATTGAAATACAGTCAGTATGCGTATAACAAGGAAGCACTGTATGTGATCCAATTGATAAGAATCAGACTCCATTCAATCGCCGCTCCAAACATTTCAAGACCTTGAGCGTATTCAAATATATTCATTTTTGCAGCCTGTAAAAATCAAAACACAAAATACGTACCAGGGAAATCGTGAAATATTGTGGAGGTACGGTGTGTGACCCAATGCACCTACTGAAAATCAACCATCATCTGCTCGCCATATTAAAGATTTTAGGAACACAAGCATTTAAAAATACTGACTCGAATAATAATGGCCTGTAAAAATCGGAACAGAAAAAAAACGTTGAACGGTTATATCTCGGAAGTACTGTGTGTTATCCATAATCCGGAGATGGCTAATTTTCTACAATTACTGGGAAAACATTCAATTAAAATTTCATTTTTTACCATTTTTCACGGAGTTACAACGTATTGTGTATTCCAGTTGTACGATTAATGATAACTCGATATATTGATATCGATACATCGAGTCGGGAGATCGTTTTTTCAAGATTATTATTATAATGGCCGTCTTTGTATTTTGCTCAGTCTGTGTTCCTTCGTTATTGTTTACATTCGCAATTATAAAACGTTATAATCAAAATCGTGCTTCGTTCGTTATTTCTACATCGGACACAACAAATTTTGGCGACGAGGTGAACTGGTGATTACGCGCGATTGTGTTGTGTTATGCACCGACTGGACTCTACGACGCCTGCGAGGAAGCCAAGCCTAGCCGAGGTTAGACGCGTAGCTCAAAACTCGACATCATAACTTCAATAACCTGGTAAATTCCAATCAATTCCATCGGTGTTTTCAATAAATGAAGCGCGAGCGTGGCACGATTATTCCCTTTCGAATTTTTTTTTCTAAAAAATACCTACCTGCCATCGATTGCATCATCTTTTCAACGAAGGTTTTTTCAACATTTTTCTGAGCGACAACCTACTTCGACATGGACGCGGATCAGTTTAAAACTTTGCTTGAAACTTTCACTGTTCAACAACAACTTCTGATTCAGACGTTGACTCAGACATTTTCAAATCTGCCAACAGCTTCTCAACATACCGCAAGTACTTCTGCGTTTATACAACCATTTGAACACTTCGACTCTTCAAAAGAAACTTTCAAGATATATAAGGACCGATTCGAAAATTATCTAATCATGAAAAGTGTTTTCAGCAACAAGACCCTGTGCGCCCAAATGCTGCTAAATTCGATAGGCTCCCGCCATTACCCTCTCATTGTGTCATTGGTAGCACCTAAGCAGCCCTCAGAAGTTCCATATTCTGAACTTGTTGAACTGTTGGAAAAACATTTATGCCAAAAAATAAATATTTTGGTTGCTCAACACCGATTCCTTTCCCTCTATCAGCAAGACTCGCAGTCCATTGCCGATTATGTTGCAGTTTTGCGCCAAAATATCCATGATTGTGAATTTGAGTGTCCAGAAGAAAATTGTAAAACTAATATCGCTACAGTTTTTCTCAGGGCCCAATTCATACGAGGCATCCGCGACAACGCTATCAGAGAGCAACTTCTACAGTCTGAGACATCAACATTCGAGCAAATTCTATCTAAAGCCCTGGCGCTTGAAACTTCGAAGTTAGATAGTCGAGAACTTTCCAACAGGAATCCATCTTCAACATACGCACCTAGCGGAAATGACATCAACCAAATCGGTCAACGACATTCTAGGCCCGTTTCCCGTTCCTCCAAAGGTCGTTCTCCATCTACTTCTCGCCCGGACAAGTCATCAAACTCCGATAGGTCGTCTAAGTTTGGGAGGTCCAAATCCTGGAATCGCCTTGACTATAAACACCTAGGTATCGAAAATCGCTGCCTTCGATGTGGTCGCAACAATCATTCGACCAGTCAGTGCTCAATCGCCCCTTCAAAACTGTGTTGCACCTCTTGTAAGAAGGTAGGACATATATCTTCTGTCTGCATTTCAACACGCATGCAGCAAAAATCAAGAAAAAATTCGAATTATCCTGTAGTTCGCCAGGATTCTCGATCAGCTCATTCTGTCGATATTACATCTGTTCGAGACCTCGATAGTGTGAACAAAATTATTGATATTTTCAATAAATCATTAATTTCATCGGATTCTCACAAATATTTCATCGACGTTTCAATTGATGGCAAGCTTCAAACTTTTGAAGTGGATTCGGGAGCTGGTCTCACATTGCTCCCGGAAACAGATTTTCTCAAATTGGATATTTCAACAAAACTGATGCCTACTGACATCAAGTTTCGTTCATATACAGCTGGTATTTTTCAACCGCTTGGAGTCGCTGAAGTCTCGGTCGAATATCGAGGGCGAAAGTCAACAGAGCTTCTTTATGTTGTGCCAGCTCAATTTTCTCCGCTTATTGGTAGAACCTGGATTCGACATCTGAAAATCAACCTTCAAGATATTGATCGTATAAATTCTACAACGGCGCCTTCGGTCCATTCAGTGGATTTTGTCTCGGACATCCTTCAAGAATTCTCAGATATTTTTGAACCAAGGGTTGGGTGTATACCCGGGTTCACTTGTACTCTTCAACTACGACCTAATTCGAAACCCGTTTTTATAAAAGAGCGTAATGTTCCATATGCACTCCTTGAAAAAGTGAATCAGGAGCTGGATAGCCTTGAAAGTTCCGGCATCATTTCGAAAGTCGAAACTAGTGACTGGGGATCGCCTCTGGTAATTATCCCGAAGCCGGACGGATCTTTGAGGCTATGCGTAGACTACAAAGTAGGCGTCAACAAGCAACTCAAATCAGCTCACTACCCTATTAGAAGAATAGACGACATACTTAATAACCTTCGAAATTCTGCATACTTCTGCCACTTAGATCTCTTTAAAGCGTATCTCCATATTAAAGTCGATGATGAGAGTAAGGCAATACAAACTATTTCAACTCACAGGGGTACTTATCTCATGAACAGGTTGAGTTTTGGTATAAAAACAGCGCCTAGTGAATTTAACCGCATCCTGGATCAAATTTTGTCCAATCTCGAAGGCGTAATGTCATACTATGACGACATCATCATCCATGGGCCAACGTTGGAAGAATGCAAACGTCGATTAGTTGCCTGTCTGAAGAAACTTCAAAAATTCGATTTGCACTTGAATAAATCTAAATGTACGTTCTTCAAAACAGAAGTTCAATATCTCGGTTATTGTGTCAGTTATAACAAAATTTCTAAATGCCCCAAGAAAATTGAAGCAATTGTCAACATGCGAGAGCCTCAAAATCCCGACGAATTACATCGATTTCTCGGTATGGTTACATACTATGCCAGGTTTATTCCTAAACTGTCTTCCATATCATTCCCTCTCCGCCAGTTGCTTCAACAAGATAAAAAATGGATCTGGAGTCACCAGTGTCAAAAAGCATTTCAAACGTTGAAATCTGAGGTTGCGGGAGATAGGATTCTCATGCCTTACGATCCATCGCTTCCAGTTACACTGGCTTGCGACGCCAGCCCAACTGGCATCGCAGGGGTACTTTCGCATATTCTGGATGGGGTTGAGCGTCCTATCACTTTCATCTCCAGGTCATTAACTAAAGCCGAGCAAAATTACTCCCAGCTAGATCGGGAAGCGTTAGCAATAGTTTTCTCGGTCTCCAGGCTATACATGTACCTTGTGGGAAGATCTTTTACGCTGATTACAGACAATCAGCCGCTCACTAGAATTTTTCACCCGGAAACAAAGCTTCCATCATTTACCTCAGCAAGGCTTCTTCGATACGCCACATTCCTTCAAGATTTCGATTTCAAAGTGATACACAAGAAGGCTGAAGACCACGCCCACGTAGATTGTCTGTCCCGATCAACGAATCCAGAAGCAGTAGTTTCTACAGAATCCATCCTTAGCCTAGAAGTGCAAGATCTTCAGGACCAAATTGTAAACCAGATTTCGAACAACGTCGTCAACAGTCAAACAATCTCTACTGAAACTGCTAAGGACAAGGAACTGTCAGAACTTCTTCAAGATCTAATCTCGGGGAAAAGGCGCGAGCCCGAATACACCACTGCAAGTGGCATCATCTTCAAGAACGAACGCGTCGTCATTCCAGAATCCCTTCAAAAAAGTGTCTTAGAAGAACTTCATCGCACACATGTCGGCATTGTAAAGATGAAACAATTGGCCAGACGCCATTGCACATGGCATAACATCGATAAGGATATTGAAAGAATGGTAAGGAATTGCCGCGACTGTGCCTTAACCCAAAAAAGCCCTTCAAAAGTGCCTCTGCATCAGTGGGACGAGACTCAACAAAACTTCGAACGAGTGCACATAGACTATGCTGGCCCTTACCTTGATCACCATTTTCTCGTTCTAGTGGACTCAAAATCAAAGTGGGCTGAAGTCAAAATCATCAAAGATGCCCCAACAACAGCGAAAACAATTGATCTGCTGCTCGATATATTCTCTACTCATGGATTTCCTCTAATAATGGTATCCGATAATGCAACGTACTTCCAGAGTGATGCTTTCAAAAATTTCTGCAGTAATAATGGAATCATTCAAAAATTCATAGCTGCAGGCCATCCAGCTACAAATGGATTGGCTGAGCGCTATATCCAAACCCTCAAATCTAAACTCAGTTCTATGAGTGTTCCTGGATCCATCGCTCACAAAGTTAGAGAAATCCTATTCCGTTACCGAGCAACACCCCTGAAATGTGGCAAAACACCATCAGAACTCTATTTAAATCGGAATATCAGATGCCAACTGGATGTGTTGAAACCTCCTCCAAGAGAAACTAAGAAACAAGTCACCTTCAACTTGTCAGGTTCGAGGGAATTCAATGTTGGCGACAAAGTAATTGCCAGATGGTACGCTAACAACAAGAACTCCTGGAAAGTTGGTACAGTTATCAAGAAATTTGGAAGACTCCACTACCAAGTTCTCCTGGAAAATGGCTATTCTCTAAAACGACATGTAAACCAGTTGCGGAAGACAGAAATAGATCCTCAACACCAACCACGAAGGCCTCACCACAATACACAACTAGTACCATCCCCTGAGAGTAACAATTCAGATAATCAAGCTCGCCGCTCTCCTGAAATTCCCTTCCTGATTCCAATGCTGACTAGCCAAGAACCAGTTCCTTCAGAAGATGGACCAACTGATATTGTTCAAGAAAACGACTCGCAGCCGATTCTTCGTCGCTCCGATCGCAACCGTCGACGACCACAACATCTTCAAGATTTTGTGACCTGAATTTAAACTCACTTTTCAACTGAATTGCATTGTATAAATCCATTTTTTTTTCTCTTGAATTCAATTATGAGGGGGAGAGTATTGTGTATTCCAGTTGTACGATTAATGATAACTCGATATATTGATATCGATACATCGAGTCGGGAGATCGTTTTTTCAAGATTATTATTATAATGGCCGTCTTTGTATTTTGCTCAGTCTGTGTTCCTTCGTTATTGTTTACATTCGCAATTATAAAACGTTATAATCAAAATCGTGCTTCGTTCGTTATTTCTACATCGGACACAACACAACGATTTATGTAACTTTTTTAACACAGACAGACGGACAGACGAACACTCAGACACACATACACTTGTTCAGACAGTGTTTCTGAGTATAGTATTATAAAAATTTCTTCCAAATTCACCCCCGTTCCGAGTTCGATTTTTCGGACGATCACAATACTTCCATTTACTACTTAAACGTGGAATTGAAAATATACAAGCAATGAAGTCAAGAATTAACTAATTAGGAAATGAATAAATGATGGATTCTTTAAAATGACGATTTCTTTCATAAATAAGATCGTTATTGGTACTCTTTTCCGATGATGACGGATAAAAGAAGACGAAATTCAGTGAAAAACCGGTGTCGTGCATAAATCACATAGAACTTCTATATTTGAGTCGGTTGACGGGTATAATCAATCGAGAAACTAATTCGAAGGCCGCAACGTTAGTTCAATATTATTGAAATAACCAGGAGGCCTAAAAACCGAAAAACGCACAAATTGGATTAATAATGCGGAAATGCAGTATAACGATACTAAGCCAAGTTTTGAAAAATGGGATTATTTTTATAGGAACGACACCAAAAAATTTATAACCATAAGAATTTTTGGTGTTTAACATTTTTGGCGTATTGTTTTTAACATAGGAGACACGATTTTACAAAGTAACCTTAATAAAAAATAATAATAATAAAAATTAATAATAAAAATTTACCGAGTTATTTCCCTATACAGGAGAGTTGGTTTTTTTCATACAGCAGAATAGGAGGAGAAAAACTACAAACCTAATCTCGGACGTTTAAGTTTAAAAGAAGACGAAATGCGCTAAAACTCGAACAACTAGGATTTTATGGAAACTCGCGTTGTGCCGAATGCTATTCGTTGTCGCGAAAATTTCCATATTTAATACGGAAGGCGATTTTCATAAGCTCGACAACGCAAATAGAAAACCGACGGTTTCAGCCAATTATTCGAAGACGAGCCAATTCGAGAGCGGCAATGTAATCATAATCAAGCCGACGAAGTTTTCGTTTTGGGATGTGACTCAGTCCACGGATGGCCTTGCCTGGACGAACGCTCTGGCGCAATCAGTTTCACGTTTTTTCCTCGCTTTTTTCCAGCGTATCACTAGCACTTGCAAGAACATCCGGCTTGAACATCTTACGCCGTAATTTAAATTAGCGACCGGTAAAATACCGTCGCGAGAAGACGAATTTTTAATGATTCTCGAGTCGCGGCGCTGATATTGAGGAACATTACATTGTTTATTATTCGCCCAAGAAAAAAAATTTCTAACCCCCTCAAAATTTGATGTTTTACGTTTCAAGGCATGTAAAATCCGAATATCCAAGGTATTCAACAATATTAGTGGAATACACACGAAAACATCACATTTTTCAACTTCTAACCTTCTTTTCGTCAATTTAGTGCAAAAGAAACAAAGAATGAACCATATATTATTGATATACACATCATCAACTATCATTATGCTGAGTTTGAGCAAAATCGAAATCAAAATATTTTTCACAAAAAATTCAAGGCGAACCCCTGCGATTTTTTTGAACCGATCAGTTAACGATTTTTTACTCGTCTTCCAATAAAGATAAAAATCTGAAATTTTTAGGAAAGTTGTATCATACCAAGATGTAATTTTGTGATTTTTTTCAATTCTCGGAAAAATCTGCAAGTGGTCCGGAAAAATCAGTTTTAAAACTCTCGAAAATTGGACGTTAACCGTGCTTTTCGGGGTCGAAATTTATGTGAATCAACTGTTTTAATACGTAGGAGTCTTCATTTGAATGCCTTACACACGTACATAGCAAAAAATTTGGCGAAAAAAATTTAAACAGCGCCACAGGAATTATTTTCCGTAAATCGAGTATTTCACCGACCGAGATTTCGAGCTCGGTAAGAGTGAAAAATTAAATGTTTGTTTTTAAGCGAATTTGAAAGCTATTCTACAAGTAAATTGAACGCTGAATCCGAATTTGACGTCAAAACGACGGAAATTTGACGACAACTATCAGTTTTTACCATTTTGGTTTATTAATTAAACCATTGTAATCGCCCAAGAAAAAAAAATTCTAACCCCCCTCAAAATTTGATGTTTCAAGGCATGTAGAATCCGAATATTCAGTCAAAAAAATTCTGTCCGTCCGCCGTTTGCAGTTTTCCGGCCAAACTAGGTATAAATAGCGAAATTCTTGAAATTTTCACCAAAAATCAATCTCGGTCCTACGACGGCCCAATTCTTGAACCAACTTGCTAGCTTAATTTTAAGGGTATTTTTGTGGGGTTTTGAGGGGGGAAAATTCATATTTTTCAGGGGTGTCAGAAAAATGTGTATTTGGTATCAAATTATATAGGTTTTTGGACGCTGAATCGAATGAGACCATCGCGGGGTCGATAGCTTGATTGGTTCTCAATTATTGCAGCTTTTGTGCCAAATTTGGGAGATTTTCTGAAATTTGACATGAGGGTAAAAAAATCGGGTAAAAAAAATCGTTCTATACTCGTTTGACTGCTCGTCAAACACTCTCTCCAGCTGTACGGTATGGCAAAAAATTTAGCTTTTAATTAGGAAATTGAGAAAAATAATAACGATTAAAATGACAATAGTCTACGGAGTTTGCCCTTATAGTAACCAAATCTGTTTTTCGGTTGGAATGTTCACACATGTTTGGAATAATTAAAATCACAAATGGATAGTCTTCTTAAATCATTATTGAAGCGAAATAATAATAAACCACTGTACACTCATTTGCAGCGTTTTTTATTGGTAGGAATAATATTTATCGAATTGGAAACCGCGAGGTAGAACAAGCCGTAAATAAACTAGTGATAATATTATTACAATGCTATTTTGATCTGGAAACTGCTTCGGATCGAGCATTTCGTCGCGTTGTTGGCTCTTGCGTCAGTCGGATTGAAACGACAGCTACGGTGCATTTATATCGAATGAGTAAAACGAAAATTCCGTTCGAATCTTGAAAGAAAAACAAAGGCGTTTCGCTGTCCGGGGAGACCTTTTCGATGAGTCGTTTCTGAGACCTTTCGACAGCATTTCAAGCATTGCAGATTATGTCGACCTTTGAGAGCATTTCTTTTAGCGCCAACTGAGCCCCATTAGCGACTTGCATGTAGACCAATCGCTAGCCACCATTGAGATTTCTTCGTGTCGGTGCCCCTTGTAGAAAAAAGATCGACGAGATTTATTGTGCTCGATTATAGGTGAAACGGCCGAAGAAATTGATCCAAGTGTCGGGGAAGTTTTTTTCGCGTTTTGAGGCTAAATTTTGCCAGAAGAGACCGCTACCTTTTTTTGCACTAAACAACCGAGAATGGGAGAAGATTATCTGTATAAATTTTGTCCTCAATAGCCGAAAACGCCCAATGGCCGAAAAATTTATTCGTTCCTAGGACTGAACAAATGAAACTGCTCAATCCGGATAGTTCAATTACGCTGCAAAGGGGTTTTACTTAATTTCCAAATTGAAATCTGAATTTTTCGCCTTACGGTGTAGTTGAAGAGTGTTCGCCAAGCATTCCAACGAGTATAGAACGATTTTTATAGCTCCAAAAATTCTCGAGTTAACCCTTTATGTCAAGTTTTTGAAAAGCTTCCCGATTCAACACATTTTCTGAAAATTTCATCGGGTTTTCAGAGAGATAGTGCGATTTACGTCATTTTGTGACCACAGACACTTGTTCATTAATTAATTTTTTTTTTTGTAATATAAATTGCATTTGTTGAACAATAATAATAATAAAAAATAAAAAATAAAACTCAAAATTTGATGTAATAGCTCTGAGTATACCTACTATGAACATTTCTTCCATTACCTCCATTAACTACGTAAACATGGAAGTAAAAATAAATTAATAATAAGGCAAACAATGTATTCGATCGTTCGGTTCCATTCCCCCCGAAATTTTCGCGATTCAATCGATAATACATCGAAACATCCGATCAAGTATCGGGATGCTGGATTGGACAATGAACCGGTTCAAAGATGAAACGCAATTTCCCCAAAATCCAACCGATGGAAGTAAACACTATCGAATGTTCCCATTGTTCGAATATCTAGTTCTCCCTATTTGTTCCTCCATATAGGCGAAAACGGGCAAAACTACGCAAATCGCGCAAAAAACCCTCAAGCGAAACTATTTTCGCCAACCCCCTCAGTTTGTTTTATTGCCCAAAAAAAAGGCAAACTCTCGGACGATAGGAGGCGCGCGTAGCTCATTTGCGTAAGCGATTATTCGTCGAATTTCTCGTCTCTGTTATAGCGGATATTGGAACAGTCAGTCGGGATTTGGTCGAGCTCATTGCCATCACATTGATAAGAATCGCGCACTGAAGCGAAAAAAATACGATAATCTTAACGAGAAAACGAAAGAAACAATCAATTTTATAGATGAGGGTCATCTGCCCAGAGTCAGTCGGCTGTACTTACGAATAATCTGATCAGTTTTTCGAGATATAAACGGCCGACGAGTCCGTGCATTGGTTCTCATTTGATCTTCGGCTTTCGAAGGAGAAACCCATTTTCAATTCGACAGTTTACGAAGTGCGAATACGGTGCTTGGTGGTAACTGAAATCCGAACGCTTGGTGTGATTCTGTGCAGGAGATCCAGTCTGTTTTGCCGCTGAAGACGAGGCCGAGATTTCCGAACGTGAGAAGAGCCACAAAATGTCGAGCCGAGCGATGAGCAAATTTTTCAGCGCAACTCTGATCGCGCTCATGGTCTCATGCGTATGCGCAAAGCCTGCTTTCAATATACCGCACTACATCGAATGCGTCGATTCGTCAGACTGCGCGAGAGACGAATGCTGCACGATCGGTAAGTTTAGTGCCGAAGATGGCAATATTTTTCATTGCAGAGTTTAACAGTATGCATATTTATTAATTTTTTTATTTATTTATTTTTTTTTTTTATTTGCGAGTACGATTTATGAAACGATTTACAAACAATTATGACACAACAAGGAAACAATTATAATTTTAAGGCACATAAGGGTTGGAAGAAGGAATGGAAGAGTGATTTGCATCCACATCCCGTAGAGGAGGCACCAATGCCAACCTTACGATCGGTGATTATAAGTTTGAAGCTGTGCAGCACTTCGTCTACCTTGGATCCTCAATTACTGCTGATAATAGTGTATCAAGTGAGATAGATAGGCGGATACTAGCGGGCAACAGAGCGTATTTCGCTAACATAAAACTCTTCTCATCACGCATTCTGTCGAGATCTACGAAAATGCTACTCTACAAGGTATTAGTAAGGCCAGTAGTGTGCTATGGAGCTGAAACCTGGGTTCTCACAAAAACGGATCAAGAAAAGCTAAGAGTTTTCGAGCGTAAGGTCATTCGAAAGATATACGGCATCAAGTTTGAGGAAGGAGAATGGAAAATCCGGACCAACGCTGAAGTTGCTAGCATCCTGCAGCAAGAAGACATAGTACGGCACATAAAAGCAGGCAGATTGAGGTGGATAGGGCATGTAGAAAGAATGGCCGCAGGAAGAATACAGAAATCGATTTTGGACGAAAGAATCGACGGGCCCCGAAGGAGAGGTCGTCCACGAAGCAGATGGAGAGACGAAGTTTCGCAGGATATCCGACGGATTGGGGTCCGGAACTGGAGAGAGGTGGCTGCTGATCGGACGCGTTGGAGAGCTGTGGTCAAGGAGGCCAAGGGCCACATCGGCCTGTAGCGCCAGTGGAAAAAAAAAATGGAAGAGTGATTTTGTGGAAGTTAGTTTTGAGTTTCAGAGCTGAGCAAGATTGCGGTCTGGGGGATACGGCTGAGCGTTCGGTGGAAGGGATAGTTGATAGGGGAAAAAGGGACAAAAAAGACTTGCTGCAGCAGAGAGCCATGACAAGGGACGCGCAAGCCACGCCGGTCCAAAAGAAGCGGCAATTCGATCAGACCAGCAAGAACACCGCAGTGGAATACCGTTTCAGCGGAGAGGCGACGATGTGCAGGGCATGGCAGGAGGAAACGAGGCTCGTAGTCGACAGCATCAAGGGGAATCACAATCTTCAAAGCCGGAAATCGTAGAAAGGCAAGGTGTACGAGGGTGTCACCAAAAGCTCCATTCCCTAGGAAAGAAAAAATAAAATACTCACTTTTTTCAAGTTTTGATATTTTATTCGTATTCAACGAGATTTTTTTCTATATTTCTACGAAGTCGCCGTTTTTTCAATGCATTTTTGATGCCGTGGCACCAATTTTTCTAAGCCGTTTTCATAGTGCTGCTTCCTTCAGGTAAGTCGTGACTGCTGCCTTCAGTATCTCCTCGCGCCCAAATATCTTATAGGAAAAAGTTTAAAATTTTGGGAAAAAGGTGAAAATATGCGAGGGCAGGGGAATAAGGTGGATGTGGGAAAAGGTCACGATTGAAATCAGAAAGGAGGTTCTGAGATTGCCGAGATGAGGGGGCCTAGCGTTGGCTAGGACTCCTTTGGATAGCAGATTTGGTCGCTTGAGTTTGATGGCTGCCCTTAAACATTTCAGCTCCCGTTTTCCTTTTCAGCGAAAAAATCTGATGATAGCATAGACCTCCAAGGTGGACACGGAAGGGAAAGCACTTGCCATGTTTAATAGACTGCTACGGTCGACCAGGTTATCCTACAACCCCCGGAAAAAATCAGTGTTGCCACAACACCCTAACCAACATTTCCTGCAAGTTTCAGGTTTTTGCCACACTTTAAAGGTGGTTTGAAAAATAGGGAATGGAACTTTAGGCAACGCCTCATACTCTGTCTAGCTGGTCAACTCTTATTGGTAGAATGGGCTCCAGAGTAAGATACATAATCCAGGCTGCGGTAGAGCGTTGCGAGAACAGGAACCTGAGAAAACTACGAGAGTGGCGCTTTATGAAGCCAATGGCCATGAGGCTCCCCTTGACCTCAAAAGGAGATTCGAGTAAAGAAATGAACGTATTGAAGAAGAAAACATCGGTGATATATCATTGAATTCTGGTCAGCGGCTGTGGAGGATGCAACTGACCACGTTTGGCAGCTGTCCAATGACCGACGAAGGAACTACCAAACGTTTAATTCAAGGATTTTTCGAGAATTCCTCAGGGAAAGTCTCTTTGCAATAATATACTGCGAACTTGGCCTAGGTCTAGCTGAAGGACGTCCATAAGCTAGCAGGGAGGTGGCACGACAACCGAACCTATCGAGAAAGGAGCAGCGAATTTGAATCAATCTGTAGCGGAACGATACATCACACTCGTTTGACTGTGCAGTGACATCTAGAGGTTACGCCTAAGGAAGCGTGTTGTGAGGATTTACCGCTAGAGGCCCAAATTTGAAAGCCTGAGTTTAACTTAGTTATATTTTTAATAAAGGAAGGCAGGGGGTGGGGATGATCGGACGAATTTCAGTAGAACAGCCCTTGAAAAGTCAAATAATACAATCTTTTCAGACGATTCACATCCCCATAGGAATCCAGCTTTAAGCTTCAAGTAGCTATTGTCTTTATTTTAATTTACCCTTGGTTCCAGTGATAGAGAAAGAAGAAAATCATATTATACCTATCAAGAGCTCATCCCACTGATAAAAAAGACTGGTGCTCACCCCACAGTCTACTCTTCCTCTTCTCTAAAATTATTGCTGAAAAAAGAAGACTGTTGCTCACCCCACAGTGTAATCTCTCATCTCTAAATTGTTACTTACCCTACCAATTTCAAATTGTGAGTCAGAAATTTACAATAGAGAAATCAACCTCTACACAATTCTTTGTCATTTCTCAAGGATTGAGGGTGGTTGTTCCAAAGGAGTGTCATTTAGTGCTACAGAACCAACCAACGTTCTCGAATTTTCACATATTTGTACAAATTTTCTCCCTTGTTTACAGGAATGGGACGATTCACGATCCCCGTTTGCCGTCGGATGCTGGAAGTGGACGAGCTATGCCATCCAGAACGTTTACCATTCGACACTAGCGTCTCGTACCCGGATGGCAACGCTGTCAACCTTACCAACGTGTACATCAATTTCTGCCCGTGCCTAAGCCATTTGACCTGCTCCTCGTCCAACACATGCACAGACCCGACGGAAACGGCGGATTTCAACTACATCGACGACACCAACTTCGAATACGCGATTCGAATCGATTATTAGGGAAATGTAAAGTAAGCAACGTGACTAACAGTCCACAATGAGCTCGTGGATAACTTTTGCTGAACGTTGCTCGCAAAAACGGCCACCGAAGTTAAGATGGAAGCTGTTTGTGGAGATATTTTCCGTTGTCCATGGAAAACGGCTTCAGCGCGGCAAAAATAATTGTGAAAAATTCCAATTCTAAGGCTCCTAAAATTTTAAACTCCCTTTCCCTGGAAAATTGGCAAAAGCACGTCTCCTGGTAAAATCTGAAGCGCTTGAAAAATTTCTTTCGAAGTACCGCAACGGGGAGATTGCACAGAATTTTTATTTCGAAAGTACAAGCCACTGGGATGACGGAATAATGGCTCGAACGCCTGAAATGGCATTTCGATGGCTACAGGACAAAATGTGTTATAAAAATTTGGCTGGTTTTCAGGAGAGAGAAAAAACGTTTTAAAAATAATGGGACAATTAGTGTTATGAAGAGTGCAGAAGTGGAGCAACCTGTGATATCATGCTACATCCTATGTAATTTAGATAGTAGTATCTCTATTCAGGAAAACACCTTGATAACACTTGTTGCTGACAAGAATAAGAATGGTATAACACATGTTGTTTCATTCCCAGAGCTACCAACAAAAAAACTGAGGTGACCACGAGATTTGGCTTGAAATTCTGAATAAAAATCATCCAAAACCTCAAAACCCATTTTTTTCATATCACATGTTGTCCTGTAGCCAACGATTTGTAAAAATTACGGTTTATTGTGTAGTTTTCAAGTTCGAAAAATGGCTCGAACCGAAAGGAGCTAACACTTTTCTCTAGGTTAGGTTAGCAAAGCGGTTTAATGATTGATTTATGATTGAAGTTGGATTTTGGCTTTGACCTCAGATATTCCTTTTCCTGCTCCTCTTTTCTTGACAATTCCTCTCCCAATTTTTTTTCCTTTTAATCTTTTTCACATGCAAAGAGCGTCCTTGGGAATCTATAAAAATGATTGACGATCACATCAGTAATGAAAAATCGATGCGAATTCCCCACAAAGCCGATTTTCTGCCGATGTAAATTTCTCGAAATGTTACTGTATTTCGCTGAGAGTTGAACTGGTGCCGCTTTTCGGACCAACATTCCCAAAAAAAAAAAAAAAAAAAAAAAAAATTAAAAAAAAATTGTGGAAAAAATTTGTTCGACAACGAATTGTAAGTAAATGAGCTCGGATGATCCTTCAAAAATTATCATCCGCCCGTATTGAAAAGCACGTGGTTATCTCACATCGACGCGTGCTAAGGTCTTGTACAGCTCGTGCCCTATTATTTTAATTTATTATAAAAAAACTGTCTTCGATGAAAAATTCAGCACTATAGTGCACATCATATTGTGATGGTGGATTTCACCAATCACAACCGGAATCTTTGTACATAGAACAAAGTATTTTACTTTAAGTAACGTAATTTATTTTTAGCGATAATATGAGATGTCCTCAGTCGCACAAGGATTTCAGCACTGATATGTAAGATTGTCTTTTGCATTTATATAATGGACGAACTTAATTATGGAAATTTGTCCGGTTTTATGTGTAAAAAAAAGCCCACCTTTTTTTGTGGAAAATTTAAAATTGAAACTAGTCGTCCGACAATTTTTTATGCTTCAAAATCTTTCCAATATTTTTTTTCCTGTGATAGTCAATAGCACTCGAGTCTTGACTAAAATTGATTCTCTCGCTACTCGAAAATTTATTTTTTGTATTTGTGTTCGAAGGTTTACTACACAAGTAGCTTTATTGTCGATTTACTTTAAGATTTTGACTAATGACTGTTCGTAATTGTCAATTTAATTATATTTTCATACATTATATGAAATACGTACGTAGAATATTAAACTATTTAAGCTGAACGTTTTCTATTCCTACTCCTTTTATATAATGGTACAACTCTCTATCGATATCTAGGTTTAATCGCCATTTGAAAGCGAAAAACGGATCGAACTATTCGAAAAGGCGAGAGGAAAATAAACGCTCCCTATTCCAAGATCCGAGTTCTTAAGTGTTATTTCAGCACGAAATTTTTCTATTTTTTAATCTCCATTTTTACAAGACCGCGCAAGAAGATAAGGAGATATAATATTGATAAATAAGATGAGGGGGAAATGTTGGCAAAAAAACCTTTGAACTCACATTATACCAAGGTCATGATGGTTTTTTCTAAATCCAAACGAAGGGAATCTTGGAAAGAACAATTCGATACCGAATGTTTGTTCGAATGAGCGAAAAAAATTTTCAAGGACAAAACGAGCGAACTTTATTATTTTGGGAGCAGCCAAAAATCTTGAAAGTCAAAACCTTGAATGTACGTATTTTTTGTAGACAAGGAAGTACATCAGGGAAAAAGACGACGATCTATTTTCAGCGTACTGTACGATCTGAACAACTGTAGGTAGTTAACTATAAATGAATTTTGAGAAAATTCTTTTGAAATCGAAATAATATTTAAAGAGCTGCTAACAATTGTACGGTGATTTTTATTCAATAATATACCATTGTAATAGATAAAAAACTGTTCTAACTCCGCTCAAAATTCGATGTTTTACATTTTAAAGCATGTAGAATCTGAATTTACAGTAAAAATGTCTGTCCGTCCGCCGTCAACACTTTTATGATAAAACTGTAAAAGCTAAATTCGTGAAATTCTTATAAAAAATCAGTTTCGGTCGGAAAATGGCTCAGTTCTTTAAACAAATCGCTACCTCAATTTTAAGGGTATTTTTGGGCTGTTTTAAGGTGTTAAAAATGCGTATTTTCAAACGTTTAAAAAAACCGTATTCGTTGTCAACATCTATAGATTTTTGACACTGAATCGAATAAGATCTTCGCGGGTTCGATAGATTTAATGGTTCTCGAGTTATTGTAGCTTTCGTGTAGAATTTGGGAGATTTTGAGAAATTCAGCATAACTTGGGAATTTTTTGAGCTGGGAAAAACAAATTAGCTTTGGATTTGAAAATCAAGAAAAGTAACAATTAATTATAAAAAATAACATAGCTGCTGAGGGGTTTTACTTTATAGTTACCAATCTGGTTTTGGTTCATTATCAATAATAAAGCATTGTGTAATCGCCCGAGAAATTTTGTTTTCTAAAACCCCTCAAAATTTAATGTTCTACGTTTCGAGAATGTAATTGTAGATTTCTAATATCCGATAAAACGCTGCAAATGATTGTACAGTGGTTTCCAAAAATCTATACAATTTGATACCACGTACACATTTTTCTGAAAACCCCAGGAAAATATGAATTTTCTCCCCCTCAAAACCCCCCAAAAATACCCTTAAAATTGAGCTGGCAATGTGGTTCAAGAATTTGGCCGTCGTGGGACCAAGATTGAGTTTTGGTGAAATTTCAAGAATTTAGCTATTATAGTTTGGCCGGAAAAGTGCTAATGGCGTACGGCGTACGGACGGAATTTTTTTTAATTGGCATTCTACATGCCTTGAAACGTAAAACATCAAATTTTGAGGAGGGGGTTGGAAAATTTTTTTTTGGGGGCGATTACAATGGTTCATTATTGAATAATAAACCAAAATGCGACGACAAGGGGAAAAGACTAAAACTCCTACGTTTAAGATTTCAAAAAACAAGAAATTTACCAAAACTCTCCAATGGTTTGTACCAATTAGTTCGTGCTACTAGCAGTTAAAACATTCTTTTGAAAGCGTAAAAGGAACGTTTAAATTGCTTATTTATTTTATTTTTAATTAGTTGTAATTATTAATTATCATTTCTTTTTTTGTGAAATAAACTATTTATAATAAAATAATTGAAAAATATTCAACGATAAAAAAATTAGTCAATATATTCCTACTGGAAAACCCTGCAACTACTGAACCATGTAATGAAATCGTTCCAATTCCGTTTCGACTCATCGTTCCGATTCCGGTGGAGATCGGAGGCTGCTAATGATTCATCGCCGTCTCTTTCACGGCTCAAATATTGAAGTTCAAGGGTGCACGGTTGCAACTCCCACAAACACCTCAGCAGTCGGACGAAATGTGAATTTCCCAAGATCACCTCGGTTGCTCAAAATGCGGGCAACGCGGGAGGAGTTTACGGATTCAATTCTGACAGTATTAAAGAAGATTGCCCCGACCGTTTAGGTCTCATTGTCAACCGAGGCATCAACCGAGAAGTTAGTTGTTTGTTGGAGATTTTTTTTTCTTTGACGCAAAATGTTGCATATTGTTTACACTTGCTTACTCGCTAATGCTTTGCTGACCGGAAGTATGGCTGATGTGCGAGGCCCCGACGGAAGGGATTACCAATGCTTTTCATCCTCCGACTGTTTCCCGGACGAATGCTGCGTTTTAGGTAAATATTTTTTTACATAGCCCGCTTGGGCATGAATGAATTAATCCTTTGGTTTGGTTTGATCGGGATTCGGCCAGTAAAACAACGAAGTCCTCCTTAGTAAACCAGTAAAAACCATGTCGTTTTTCTAGTCTGATTGTATTTGTCCAGAGATTTATTTTTGCAGTTTTTTATGTTAAATTTGTGTTATTTATTTTAGTGTTTAAGATCTGGATGTGTTTATCGTTTTTAAAAAAAATTTTAGTACCTGACGAAGCTGATGTTTGCTGAGAAGACGAAATTATGACAAATCCGCCGGTGGCTTTAGCCTGTAATTTTTATAGTTTAAGGCCTGATGAGGGAAACAGTGGTTTCCGAAACGTCGCAAATTAAAAAAATTAATTACTAAGGAGGACTTCGTTGTTTTACTGGCCGAATCCCGATCAAACCAAACCAAAGAACTACATCTACGGCCGACTATCTAATTTAGAAAAAAAAAAAAAAATGAATGAATTAATGAATTAAGATTTATTCCATTTAAAATAAGACATCTTCAGTAGATATAGAAAACAGAAAAATACAGTTGGTAAGGTAAAATAACAAAACGCTTCACACTGGAATTTACTAAGGGAGAGTCCCGAGAGGTATGGGGAGTTGCTTGATTTAGCTTATATTAATATGCGCGACAAGTGAGGATAAGGAAACAAAAGAAAAACTGTGCTCTTTTTTAAACAATTGGACAAGCGAGCATTCTATTTGCACGGCTTAGTTGCTGCTTATATCACATAAGGACTAGAAAGCACTTCTGAACAACATTCGGGGCCATTTTCCACTAGCCAGCTGAAAATCCTTTTTTTAAAAGCTGATCGCGAAAAGGCTGAAGGGGTTTTATCATTGGGGAGTGAGTTCAGAAGATGTGGCATACAGAAATATAAATGTCGTGAGGTTGACCACAGTCTGGTGAGCAGAGCAGGGATAGATGTCTGAGGCATTTTTTTCAACACTGTGATTTTTCGTGTTTTCGACCTGTTTTGCGACCGTCTATTGCCGATTAAATGAATTTCCGATAGTACCGTAGGGAAAAAAGTCAACTCTCTCATCTCGTTGATACAAATTGAATTTTTCACCGGTCCTGATTGGTTGAAAAATAGTCGAAGTACAGTCTTTATCAACATAATTTGTGTCGTCCAAAATAAAATATTTTTTATCCGGGTGGTTGAGAAAAAGTTTGTTTGTACTGGAAAAATCACGATTTCTTTGCAAGCAGACGGTGTTTCGCCTCCTCTATTCCTCTGAGTGACTTTTTTAGAGAACTTGTAAAAGTTTAGAAGTGTGTGTTTTTTTTTTTTTTTTGTAAGAGGTTTTATTAAACTCAGTATTAAAAACGATTAATTACAGAAAACGCTGCAAATTTTTGTACAGTGGTTTATTATTCCTACGCTTCAACTATGATTTAATAAGAGAATATTTATAGTAACATTGGTAGCTGTATGGGAAAACTTCTAAACAACGACGGTAAATTTGGATATTTTTATTTTTCTTAATAGTGTAATTGAAAGTAAAATTATTCATCTGATGATACACCTGACAAGTGTTCGTCAACCGTTTCTATAGAACGATTATTATATCTCCGAAAATTCTCGGCCTCATGCCAAATTTTTTTAACATTTCGAAAGTCTACACAAAAGCTGCGATAGCTCAACAATGAGCTATCGACCCCGCTATGGCCTCGTTCGTATCTATAGTAATCGATACCAAATACACCTTTTTCTAAAAAACGGGGGAAAATACAAATTTCCCCTTTTTTTAACCGTTCCAAAATAGCCTTAAAATTGAGGTGGCGATCTGTCTAATGAATCGAGCAATTGTCAGATAGAGATTGATTTTTTATGAATATTTCAGCCATTATGGTTTTGTCGTTGTGTGTTGATGGCGGGCGAACAGCATTGTTTTTGTTATTGCATATTCGGATTCTACAAGCCTTGAAACAAAGAACATCGAATTTCGAGGGGTTTAGCACTTTTTTCTCAATTGTTCAAAAATATTTATTATTTATAAGATAATTAACCTGGCTTGATTTCACTATTACTTCCACAGAATTGAACAAAATATTCATTATTATTATTTATCGAATACATAATTATTTATACATTTCTTATTCAATAATAAACCAAAAGAAGAAGTGACTTATGGAGATCTTCATCTTTTGCACTTGGGCGATTTTTTTAAACCACGAAAAAAATTAAAACGAGGGGAAAAATGCAGATTTTTGGCTCTTCGAAATTGGCATAACTGATGGTTTGTTCGCTTTCTCCCGCTCAGTAGCTGTTCAGTGACAAGCTAGAAAAAAGAAAAACCTGCTCCAAGTGTCCAGCATCAAAGGAGAGGAAGACAAATTATGTATGCATAAAATGTGACCACCCAGTATGCCTGGAATGCAGCAGGAAAGTGTGCACTTCTTGTGCTACAAAGATTAGACTTTTGGACTATTGCTCAGTTGATACCAATTTTAATACACATTTGACTGTAATAAAAACTAATTCTGTAATAAATATTGTTTTGAAAAAAATAAAAATAAAATAAACAAGTAATTTACAAAAGATTTGTTTTCTATTCCCATGTATAAGTACAAATTATTTACAAAACTATACAAAGACAATCAAATTTAAGCACTGTTGTTCCAAATTGCATATAATACTTGCATATATTAAACCATAAGTTGAAATAAATCTTGGTATTCAAGTAAAAATTTGACCTAAGTAATGGAAAATACTGCTGGTCTCAGAGACCAGCTCGATCGAAAATTCATGATACGGTTAAAGTGTTGAAACAAAACGCTAGTAAATTGTAATTTCAGTTCGGCAATTAATACAAACTAAGATACGAGGAAGGTTTTTGGAGAAGCTCCATAATGCATTGGAATTATTATGGTTTTTTAGCACCTCTCTATTCTAGCAATTGATTGTTGCAGGCATGCAAAGATACTCTTATCCGACGTGTAACGAGCTACGAGGGCTTGGGGCATCTTGTCGGCCGGGCAACGACCCAATCGCCTTTACAACAGCCTATTATCCCGACGGTACCACTCTCAATTTGACCAACGTCTACACGCCGATCTGCCCTTGTTCTGACGGACTTGTATGCACACATGGGATCTGCTCATTGGGCAATGCAGAGACTGCATCCAATCATCCCTCCACGTGAAAGGAGACAGAAGAGTTTTCCACCTCAAAAGCGCATTGCCTACAGATTCTTCATTCACGCCTCTGCCCTTAGCTAAAATTGTACGGGGGCGATTCACGCAGCTGAGGCTTCGCGGAAAGCGAGTCGGGCGCCGATCAAGATCTTGGGCGCATTGGACGGAAATTTTGTTCGCGAGAAAGCCAATCAAAGAGCTATTCGGTGAAACTTCATCCCGTACAAATTTGAGGGCCACTCGTTCAAGATTCCGATCATTGCACAATCGAATCGTGAAAATGAACAATACATATTCCAAACCAGTGGTGCATTTATATCACACAAACTTCCAAGTTCGAGTCGGTAACGGGTATAAATATTTATAAAATCAAGATACTCAAACCGAGGCAAAGTTAGTACGCTACAACTGTTATTAAAAAACTAGCCAGGAGACCAAAAATAGAAAAACGTACGAATTAGATTAATAACGCGGAAGTGCAGTATGTGAGCCTAACGATACAAGCCAAGTTTTGTAATACTGAGGGAAATTAGATCACTCGTCGTAAAAAACCTCAATCATTCAAATACGTTCAATTTTGCAGCCAGTAGAACACAGAAAAAAGCTCATAACATGTAAGTACAGTATGTGAGCCAAAGATAAAAATCGAATGTCATCTGCTAGACCTTGAGCGTTCCAATAATTATATTGATTCATGCAGTCACTAAACATTCTAAATAAAAACAATGTTTGGATCCATGGAAGTGCGGTATGTGACCGTAAGGTAAATAATCAATTAGCATTCACACGCCTAAAAAATATTTCACAGCCATAAAAGTTCAAATGTATGGACTTTTTGGGACTGTGAAGATGTCTAAAAATGTATATAAAAAAATAGCTCGGATGTACGGTGTGTGACCCTAGCGATAAAAATCAAGCGCCCTACACTCGCCATTGCAAAAATTCAATGACCTCAAACGTTATATTATATTGATTTTTGCAGCTAGTAAAAATCTAAATAGTGAGAAAAACACACAAGATGGAAGTACAGTGTGTGATCCAAACGATACGAGACAATTTCTGTGAAATGGGTTAATTTTCACTGAGAGGGTTAAAAATACAAAGCGCTCAAATTAATAACCGATCCCCCAGCGTACAAATGGGTAACTACGAACTGTTTCTAAAACTTGAACTACGAAATACATCAAAGAAATGTAGTAGAGGGGCCACCAAGCGAAGATCAAAGAAGTGAATTCTTGTGAATTGCCTACCTATCTCTTTGCAGGGAATAAGTACATTTCAATTAATCAAGTTCAGTCCAATTCAACGCACGCATAAGATCAAGTAAATTATTCAATCTCGTTCATCTATAAATCAATCTCAAAAAGTAAAAAAAAAATCCCTAAATCAGTCCAATTCGATGTACGCATCAGTTAAACTCATTTCAAGTGAGTTCTTGAACTATCTGGGGTTCATGGAAAGATGGAAACTAGTTACCTCAATTTTCCCAAGTTGCGGCAGGTGAGCAAAAATTTTATTCCTGTGTTCAGGATTGTACACGCATTATTTCCTCAAGGATCCACGCCTTTGCCATCAAAGCTACGCAGCAGATTCGTTTGTAGTACATTAATTTGTTTCACTTGTCTCACGCAACAATAGCCGTCGTTTTGCTTGGTGCCACGGCCGCCAGGAGCGCTAGTGAGGTCTTAACACCGACCGTGTTCCAGACGCTCCTCACGATTATACGCTCACATATTACACTTTAGTTGAATATGCGGTCCAAGTTTTAACCGTCGTTATCTTATGTCACGGATAAACCTAATGTTTTTTGTGCATTAAAAAGCTTATACCGTACAAATATATTCATTAGCGCAGCCTGCCAAAATTGAAATACAAATTACGCACAAGCGAATTAAGCTAAGGTGAAAATTTGGCGTATGAGCCAATAGATAAAAAATCAAGCGTCAAATGCAAGGCATAATGAACATTTTCGGACCTTAAACGTTGAAAAATGTTTCTTATAGCCTGTAAGATAAAAACAGAAAAAGCTTTGAACTATCATATTCGGGCTGATATCGAAGTGTATTCAATAGACGGAAAAATATACCTCAGCAGCAAGGAGCGTAGTAGCCTTCCAAACGAAAGAGCTTGGGTTCTGAAGAAATACACTCGTTTCGCAACGATTACGAAGAATAAACAATTTTAATAATTTTCAAATATTTAAAAGTAAATTTTCAAAAATTCTCCTCCGAAAATTGACCCGCAGGTATGAAGATTCTCATACTCGTACAGACGAATTTGGAATAGAAATAACACGAAGAAAGAGAAAAAATCACGGAGGTATGACGAAGTATCAAAAAGTGAGAATGGGTTCGACCCGAGTATCCAGTATATCTGGAACAGAAATATAATGGAAGTATAGTATTCAGTAGATGAAATAGATAGGAAAACAAACCAATAGTAAATTCCACATCAGAGGTCATGATCATGAAAGAAAGCGCAGGAAGGTTTATTAAATGTTAAAAGCGGCGCTCAAAATAGCCTCCGTCGCCAGTTGGCGGCTCATTTTTTTCAGTGATACTAGCTGCCACTAGAGCGCTCTGCTCCCAAGTAATAAGCCCTCCATAATTCAAAATCTCTCTAACTGCTTGTTGGTAACTTACGAGAAAAAGGCAAACGAGATAAAAAGGAGTATAATATAAGGTATTTAAAAGATGAGCCGATATAAAAACACAACTTTATTACGACATTTACAGGTTAAAGATGGGAATTAGAGTTTTTGTTCTTTGGGTTTTTTGCAAACGTTCATGTAAAAAAGAGTTACTAGAGCAACATACAATTTATCAAACCTCGGATATTAGCTAACACACATTTTAACCCTCATTTGGTGAAAATAGCATTAGTGAACCTTCCATTTAATTTTTACGGGTCGTGATAGAGAATTAGTATTACAATATTATACGTACCTTTGGTGATACTCCACCAGGGGAGCGTAATGTAAGTTAGGAACGAGTTGAGCGGCACGGACTGGGCGCGTTTGCTTTCTTTCCACATGTGAAACGTTTGTGTGAATCCTCTCATTGTCCAGAGCGGATTGATAGCGCCGTCGTCCAATTCTAGAAAAGGGAAGAACACGAAAATCGGTGGACGTAGAACTGAAATTGGGCTAATTTATCTTTATGGTAGAAAAAACGCTGCAAATGATAGTACAGTGGTTTATTATTCCTTTGCTTCAATTATAATTTAAGAAGACCATCCATTTGTGATATAACTCGTCACGACATTTATGAACGTTTCCACTCAACAACAGATTGGTAACTAAAGAGAAAAATAATTTTTCTTGGTTTATTATCTAAACCAAGAAACCATTGTAATCGACCGAGAAAAACATTTTCTAAGCCCCCTCCAATATCAAATTGTTTCAAGGTATGTAAAATCCAAATATGTATTCAATTAAAATTAAAATTAAAAAAAAAAAAAAAAAACTGTCCATTTGCCGACAAAATTTTTATGACAAAACTATAAAAGCTAAATTCTTGAAATTTTAACCTAAAATCAATCGTGTCCTGACAATGGCTCTATTCATTTACCTAATCGCTACCTCAATTTTAAGGGTATTTTGGGGGGTTTTGAGGGGGAGAAAGTTAATATTTTCCAAGGTTTTTCAGAAAAAGGTTTTTGTTTCAATTTCTATAGATCTTTGAACGCTGAATCGAATGAGACCATCGCGGGGTCGATAGCATTATAGGTTCTCGTGTTATCGCAGCTTTCGTGTCAAATTTTCGAAATTTTCTGAAATCAGGTACGAGGGAATTGCTCAAGAATTTTAGGGGCTGTAAAAATAATTCTATTCCCGATGGAATGCTCGTCAAAAACTCTCGTTAACTTTACCGTAGGCAAACAATAATTTAGCTTTTAATTTGAAAAACAAGAAAAATAAAAATTATTAAAATTACAATAGTTTCAAGACAGGAGGAGGGAATAACAAAAGAGAAAGAAGAATTGAAGGTTGGGACTTCCCAACATGCTTGGAGTTCCCATACTTTGAAATTCTGAGATGTTTGAACGCTTTAAAATTGTTCGATTTCTCCCAAGTACGGGAACAGACCTGCTTGTATTATCACAACACGGATGAATCCAAATTTTGAAGGGACAAATTTCAATTCCCAACTTTTCGCTGCTTTTTCGACTCGGAAAAGTCGAGAAATCTCCGGCTGTGAAGATAGAAAAAATATAATTGAAAGTAAATACAACAAGTTGGAATTTTTTCAGTTCCCGAATCATTGAAGTCATAATTTCGTCATCCTATGTTGGATTATTCAGCTAGAAGGAGCCTAAAAGTTCGATCTTTCACGGGAGCAGCCCTGCTTGTGTTATCCCAGCGTGTTACATGTTACCAACATGATTTTGAGACCAATAATCAATGGATAAACACAGTGAATATTGAATTTATTAAATTGAATATATTATTTATTGAATATATTATATCAGGAACTAATCCCTAGCCTTACATTTTTTGTAAGTTGGGAAATTTTTCTGGTAAAGTTGGGTGAATATAGATTCTCTCCTTCCCCTGGTTTTTCTTTTCCCTACGCCCAGCCAAAAGTGTTTCGTGTGCAGCGTGATTCCGATACATAACATAGAAACTAAACTCGGGCATAGTACTACTGCTTCTAATCTACTAAGTTGACGCTGGATCAGACGGTTGAAGCAATCTACTTCTACGTACCGCCGGCTAAAGCTTTCGCTCTGTTTTCATGGTATTCGCACCAATACGTATAAACAGTTCCGTCAGCACCGATTTTAGACCTCGGCTTGAACACTTGAGGCGCCCAATTTTTTTTCGGGCGTTCCATCGATTTGGACTTTGGCATGCAACAGTCTACAAAAAAACAGAACAAGCCGAAAAAGAAAAACAAATGTCGTACAAACATGAAGAGGATAGTGACAAGTGCGGCACGACTACAAGATCATAAGTCATGCAGTTACAATGAGAGGATTTGGGTACGTAACGAATAGAAACAATATTTGAGTTAAAATTCTTTTTTAATTTAGGGAAGAATAACGGTTAAAAAAAAGAGAAGTACAAACGTAACAAATAAAAGAAGCGGATAAGACGTTATATTATCCATAATGTCAGGAAAAGTCGTGAGAAAATGTGAAAGGCTTTATCAAATCAAAATGACACTCCACAAGTTTGAGTTTGTACTAAAGGCAGAATATAATTCCTCTATAAAAAAGTTGAGAACAGAAACTGCAGGCGGGAAAATTGATTACACGTAAACTTAAGTAAGAAATAAAAATATTGTCAATCAACTGAATAAAGTGTATCAATTGTAAAAAATGAAATTGCGCAACAAACGGTGTTAGCCCAACAATAAGGCCTGTGCATAACAAGTGCATCTTGCCAAGGATGCATCGAGTATGTTTTACCAAAGATTACAGGTAGCTTTGTGACACGGAGTATGATTACTATCGTTTTTAAAATTTTTACCTTTACGATAGCGTGCACAGGCCTCATTGTTTTTGATATATGCGATGAGAATACAAAGAGCAAGGCGAGTTACTGTGCAGTTATAAGAGATGGAAAATGCAATTCACAAGCAAAAAGACTCACCATCTCGAAGATCGCCAGCCTGTATGTGAGTCGTCGAGTTGACCATCGTGTCGAGACCTTCATTTTCGCTTCGTGCCCTCGCCCCTTCTGTATTAGGTTTCTTCTGCCAATTACCACGGACGAATACGCTCAAATTCGCACTGGGGTCGCTCAAACGCCTCTGGCGAAGGAAAACTTCACGTTAAGGTTCAAAATCGAATTCAGAAGTAAATAATTGTTCCCTCAAATATAGTATATGCCTGTTCTCTAAAGACCTGACAATGCCTGATAGATCTAGATTTAGTAAAAAGAATTGGATAATAAGGAGAATGAGTCGACCACACAAGGAATATTACACGACGATCAAAACGCATTATTATGGCTGAGGCACAATAGTAGTGTGGCGGTTTACAAGGCCGAAAGCTGCAACCGTCAGCAAAACCTACCACCCAATATAATCCATCGTTAGCAAAATTCCAGTTTTGGTTGGATCAGTTCCGTTCCTCAAGGCAGTCCATAAAGGAGAACCTCACAAATGCGTACAGGCAAACTCCTCTCCTGGTAGCTTACTTCCCAGCTCAGCACCCCCAAAGAAGTCACCTAATAAATTTAAAAACAACTCTAACAATGATGGTTCTAATTTCCCCTCGAAATTACCCAAAATCTCTGGCTCTGGGAGTTCAGAACTCACAGCCCCCTCCCCTTCCTATACGCTGACAAGTTGAGCCTTGGCTGGGCAATGAGATTAGCAATTCTCCTGCGAGCGTTCTAACAATGTCTGTCCAGCCACCTGTACCTCCTTTGCCGATAGAGAAACAACGATGGCGTCTACGAGTTTTACCATGTAGGCGTAATTGAAACTGCAAGAATAATTTTGTTTTCTGACATCCAATTTTTCAGGTTTTGTGGTGATTCTGATTTTATTCCAATTTTCGTACATTATGTATTTCAATTTATTTCTGCATAACAGATTATACCGTGCACTCCTCCTCTTTACCACAATTTTTCTCTCAATTTCTTTATAAACCGCAAGTTCCTTGCATGCATTTCAAATAAGACAAGATTGGTCAACCGTCATTTGACCGATTGATAAATTTATATTAATGGCTCTGCATATTTCTCCCCTTCTCTGTTTAAAAAAAAACGAACCGTTTTCCCTTTCTTCTGACAAGGAACTCCATGCAGGCCTAAATCTATAGCGACATAGGCAAGGCTTCCCAGCCTAGAAGTAGAGCCAGATAGGAAAGATTCTACAACCAATCACAGGAAGACCCTCTGCAACAAGCAGATTATGCATACCTTCACACACCCTTCCTTGAGAAAGGTGAATATAAAAAAACCTCTAGTCAGGTCCTTACAAAATTATACAACTAGCTGTGAATTCACAGCTCCACGTCGCCCTGAGGATGCCCAAATGGGTGAAAGTGCTCGGCCGGCAAATAAAGAATCGAAGAGCCCTCAATAGATTAGTCGATTTCTCGATCTCGACACGGGCTACACAGGGAGGATCTTCATAGTACGCTCAGTTCTCGATGACATGATTTCTCGACAACCCGATCTCTCGAGACCGAACATGAACACTCCTATTATTTGGGTTTATTACAGCAAATAGCCAAACAGGGCTGAAAGCTGCGACCATCCGTGTGAACGGCCATAGTAGCCTTGATTAATACTCAAAGCTGCACTCGCTTACCTGGTGCCTGTACAGGAACATATCGTCCGGATCTTCCCAGTCTTCATCCCACAGGTCGATGGCGCAGTAACCAGGTTCTGATGTTGGAGTTTCGGCGCCGCAGCCTACGCAAAAATCTTAGTGAACGGCTGAAATTTTTATTAGTGTGTCACACTGTCAAAACATGAGATTACCTTTAGGTTTGGTAACTGCCATTTCCGCGTGCCCTTTTCCCTGCGGACCTTTCATGGTCACGAATTCAACACGCTGCGAACTGTTTGACAGAAGTCCAAAAGTCATGCGCTGCGCCATTTTGCTGCTTACGCTCGCCTGAAATCACATACAAATGAAATTAATCTTTTTTTGCATCAAGGCCACATAGAAACTACCGCCAAAATGCTCTATAAAGTCCGAGGCAAAAAGTGCCGCAAATTTGATTGTCGCTGTAGAAGCTTATGTTATAATGCGAACTATGTGATGAGGTGGAAAGAAGCTTACTCTAGCATCGTAAACATGTTTGAGAGCATCGTAGCGAATTGAACCGGAGAAGAGGACTCCTTGAAGTTTGCCCTCGCGATCGGAGGCCATCAGTTCAACGCAGACAAGTTCGCCATCCCTTACTAACATCTCAGACATTACCTGGAAAAATTTTTATACGGTTATTACATCTGAATCATATAGCTCACAAGATTGGGAGAGAATTGTGTACGAGAACTGTATACTGATGGCCCAGCGTGCTGATTCTGCTGCTGGTGTGGTCTGCAGTTAGGAAAAAATCAAAAGAACTTGATTCACCAGGTTTATTTACACTTTATCAATTTCGGATCTCACGTGATCCTTCGTTAGAAAGCCTGCGTGGTGATGGGCCTGGGGACGAAATGTCACTACCATCAATAAGACAGGTAACACTTATCACATCACAGTAAATGAGCGTGCAGGATTAGCTCTTACCCGGCAGCGCGGGCTAATAATAAAAGTAATATTCAATCATTGTTTCAATGTAATAATTTTAAATTTTCTGTTGTGGCAGCTGAAGAATAAATGAATTTCTCTCTCTTCTCTTCTTCTTCCTCATCCACTACTTAAGAGATGACAGATCATACAGAACTCTTGTTCTGATATCGGAAATGCATAAAGCGTAAATAAACCAGGTAAATCAAGTTCTTTCAATTTTTTCCTAACTGCTGACCACACCAGCAGCAGAATAAGCACGCTGGGCCATCAATATACGATTGGGAGAAAAATGGAATTTGAAGATCAGCGATAAACATTGACAAGTGCAATTCCAAACAAACGAAAAAGGTTCAGTTTCTAAGGGAGCTGGGATGATGACTCTTTGAAACTGCACAATTCTGCATTTCAATCGAGTGTGATTTTCATAGCCTCAAATTCACATTTAAGGTCACCTCGTTGAAGTTGTCGACCATGAAGCAAATATGAGGATAGGTGATCTCTTCGACTTCGCCTTTCGTGTCCATCCGTCTTCTAGAAGGTGATGCGTAGACTTTCTAAAAAAAAAAAAAAAATAAAAAATTTGGAAATTTGGTAACAAGAAAACGTCAGTCATTATTTATTGTCTGCGTTAGAAGAGATTTCGAAGTACAAACAGTATTCTGTCGTTCTCTCCTTGCTGTGAGAGTGGGGGAAAGATAAAATTAAGAATTTCGTCGTTGACGATAAAAGAAAAATCGATTTGAAAAGACCCTGTCGAGAAAGTCACAGAAGGAAAAACCCATGATTCGCACGTTCATAAAGGATAAGAATGTCAATCAGTTTCCTGGCAGAAAATTATATTGTTTGTAAGAAAAGTTTGGAACGGGCTAACCATGATGAAGCCGGGAAAATTCCTCCAGGTAAAGTAAAATCCTCTAAGCAAAAGAGCGGACCCTAGCAGGGAAAAATTAAAGTGAAAAATAATAAACCGGACCCGCTCGTGGATAATGAGAAAACAAACAATTATAGTTAAAATATTGTCATTGAGTTTTCACCACGTGGACGGTTCGAAAAAATTGGCCAGTCTGAAAAATCGAGCATTTGGTGAACACAATTTGAGCTGGAGCAGAAGGTAACTAGACAACTCGCTTATGTTACCAACTTTTATCAGTCGACTTGTCACTAATCAAAAATTAATTTTTCCTATACAAAAATCAGAACCATTTATAATACCTGGGAGATTCTCCTGAGAATTTGTAGCTGCTTAGGTGAAGTTCGAGTGCAAACGGCCAGCGTGAGGTGGTATTCGAATTGATGAATAATCAAATTTAAATACACAGTCTCTTCCCAGTCTAGTTCCGGATCAGGAATCGGCAATTTTTTGGAGTCTTTTCGGTAGACAGCGATTTCCGTCTGCGAGGGAAAAAGAAAAAACCAAGATTCAACAGGATTATGAATTTTTCATAGAATAAAGTCGATTATTCAGTATATTTATGTTTTCCCTCCCTAGATAAAGGCCAACCTCGAATTTGGGGAAATATCGGGGCGTGCTCTTAATGTGTTTCTTTCTTACGAAGAACAACATGTCATCACCGTCGATGCAATGTTCGGCCTGGAAGAGGAAGTGACGAACGAACAGGTCCATCCAATAAGACGAGCCTTGCAGCATAACAAAACCGGAATCTGAATAACAAAATTAAACAAAAAATAATCCAGTCCATCGATAACCAAGAGAATCGATCATCTATCAATTGAGAGATTACACCAACTATTTATTAAATAATAGGATTCCACATGCCTTGTTACGTGAAACATCTCATTTCGAGGAGGTTAGAATGTTTTGCTATGTTTGAATGGCAATGTTCGAGAGCAAAAAATAATGGAAACGACTCTCAAGTTACGGCCATAGCAGCAGTTCGCCATTGTAAACATGACTAAGAACCCCAATCAAAAGGGAAATGTATTATTTAATATTCAATAATAAATCATAGTAATCAAACGAGGAAATGAATTTCCAAACCCCCCTCAAAATTTGATAAATTTGTTTCAAGGCATGTACAATCTGAATATCAAATAAAAACCATTCTGTCCGTCCGCTGTCCAACTTTTCAAACGAAGCTAAATTTCTGACATTTTCACAAAAAATCAATCTTACTCTGACAATACGAAACAAGTTACGTTACAATACGGAGATATTTTCACTCGCCATTACAAACATCAAAGACCTCTAGTGGCAAAAAATCTTTGCGGCCTGTAAAAATCTGAACAGCAAAAAAACCCAGAATTTGGCGGAAGTACTGTGTGTGACACGAATAATAAAAATTAAGCAATAAAGTCCTTCCTCGTTCAAATACATTTATTTTTGCGGCCTGTGAAAATCAAAATACTGTCAATTTGCGAATCACGCGGAAGTACAGTATGTGGCCCCTTGATAAAAATCACGCATCATTCAATCCCCGTCCCTAACATATCATTTTTCACTAAGCTATGATGATTTATTTCATTTTTTTGACTACAGACACTTGTTTCGAATGTGTTACTGAGCATAGTATTATTAAAATTTTTTCCAAATTCACCTCCGTTCAGAATTCGACTTTCCGTACAATCACAATACTTCCATCAATCAGAAAGGGGGGAATTATTTTTTTCCAAGGTTTTTAACACAAAAGTGTGTTTGATATCAATTCACATAGATTATTAGACGCTGAATCGAATGAAACACTCACGGAGTCCATAGCTTCGACGGATCTTGGATTTTATGCGAATATTACGAGATTTCGAGATAATTGGCAGTCTGTCATTTGAGGAGCTGTAAAAACGTCCTAAACTCGTTTTAAAGCTCGTCTTTTAGTTGCATCGCTTGCGATTAATTTTACTTTAAATTAATTGGGAAAAAACGACATAATTTTACCTTCGCTTGGTTGTCGTCGCATCTATTGTCGTAGAGGGGTTGTGAGGGGGAGAAAAACTAGGCGACTTATTCTCCAGGTTTTTAATGGCTGGCCGAGCACTTTCGCCCATTCGGGCATCCTCAGGGCGACGTGGAACCATGAGGTCCACAGCCGTGGACCTGTGGGCTGTGGGCTGTGGACCTCATGGTTCCACGTCGCCCTGAGGATGCCCGAATGGGCGAAAGTGCTCGGCCAGCCATTAAAAACCTGGAGAATAAGTCGCCTAGTTTTTCTCCCCCTCACAACCCCTCTACGACATAATTTTAAATTACCAGAGTTGCCAAGGATGTCGCTCTTATTTACCAATATGTTTGTGGGAGGAAACGTCCATATTAGGTACTATAAGGAGTAGATAATAGATAATAGTACTAATATCTACCATATTATGGCCTTTATGAAAATCATGATAGAAGCAAAAGAATAATAAACCACTGTACAACCCTAAAAGCGTTTTCTCTTCTTTGCCTGTAAAGTTTCTAAATATTCAAGTTTCTAAATTATTCTGATATATTATATTCTAAATATACAAGTATCCTTACTTTGGTAAAACTTACATAATTATTTTCACTTTCAATTTATTTTCTTTCACTTGATTGCCCAATTTTTCTTTTGTTATAATGAAAAAAAAAATCATACTTAACACGAAATGATCAAAGCAAAAATACGAGTGCATCACAAAAATCCACTGCTTTTTTAAAATTTCGCATTCCGAGACATTAAAATATATCGCGTAAATAACAAAGGACGATCAACTCAGGATTGAATAGAACGTTTTAATAGGCATTATATTAATATTACTATGTTGTCATACCATCTTTCATGAGTTGCCTCATTTCCTTGGCCCTCTGGAAATTGATTTCTTCGAGAAGCTGTTCCAGAACCGTCGGAGCGGGATTGAAAGACGCCAAATTTAGCGAGGACATGACGAAAAATGGAAATATCACTCGGAGGACTTAGTGCTTCGGTTTACTCGCGATACAATTATCGATTCGGGCCAAGTTATGAGTCAGACTTGAAGCACAAGAGGCGGCCCAACCCCCAAGTTCTTCGAAAGACGAAGGGTTGCGAACATCGGAAACGTCGACGGCTACTGATCCCATTCGTGATGAGATGACCACCGGATTTGTCAAATCATAACGATAAGGCACGGGATAAGATCCGAGAGGGAGCAGGATTCGCTCAGTGAAGTAACCGTCCTGTCAAACTGGAAACAAGCTCCCTTTCTCTACGAAACAAGCCAATGTGAACTGTACAGTACAGATAAAAGAATCGAACCAGTGGTCGAACATAGGCGGGCGATAAGCTGATAGCGGCAGTGTTGCCAAGGGCGTCTCTCGAAATCCCCCTGAACTGAGTTGAAAAATCCCGCAAATCCCCTGATTCGAAGAAAAATCCCCCGAATTGAAGAAAAATTATTTTAAGCCGGAAAAAATATTCAGAAAAACTTAATTTACAGAGGATTCAATAAGAAATGCAAATCTAAAAACGTCAAAAAATACAACAAACCAATAACATAATGAAAGGAAAAAAGCTGCAAAATTATTGTACGGTGGTTTATTTATTCTTTTGCTTCAATAATGATTTTAAAAGACTATCAATTTTGATACTAACTAGTCCGAACATTTGTGAACGTTTCCATGTAACAACATATTGGTAAAACTCCTCAGCAACTATGGCAATTTTATTAATTTTTATTTTTCTCAAATAATTCAAATTCAATTAATTTAATTCAAATTAAAAGTGAATTTGTTCGCCTAACGATATAGCTGAGGAGAGTGTTTAACAAGCATTCCATAGAGTGACGAACGATTTTTATATCTTCAAAAATACTCGAGGGTAGACGCCAAAATTTTGAAAATTTGGAACATTTCACACAAAAGCTACTATAATAAGAGAACTATTCAAGCTATCAACCCCACGGTGGTCTCATCTGATTCAGTGTCCAAAAATGTATAGGAATTGATACCTAAAATACACTTTTGCCTGAAAACCGTTGGATAATACGAATTTTCCTTTCCCTCAAAAACCCCAAAAAATTGGGAAATCCCCTGTCTTGGCAACACTGGATAGAGGAAACCATTGATCGCCTGAATTAGTTTCAGATCTACTACACTCGGAGCAAAACTGTGCTTGATTCTCACGCGGCCTCGCGGTCAATCCTTAGAACGAACGGATTATAATATCAAACTCGTTAGAGTCGTATTTCGTTTCCCATTCGAAGTCAACGGAACAAGCCGCCTGTAAAGGTCGGTCTACACGGGGACACTTATTGCGGTAGAGCGAGAGGCGAGAGCTGAGAGCACACGAGAGAAGTGGAGACACCTCCTAGAGTAGTTTCGAGAGCAGACCGAAAGAGGTCTCGCGCTCTAGCGTTTCAACCTCTCTCTCGACGTGTAAACAGTTCCTCAACTGATCTCGGAGTCAGTCTAGGTGTTTCACCTAGGTGAAACTAGTTGCTAGACTTCTGGCTCTGGCCGGCAGTGGACCAAAGAAGAAACTGAACGCTTCATCAGCCGCTTGGAGGAAATTTTGATTCAATATGTGCCATCCTAGTTGTAAATAAATTTCACATTCCATTTTTGGTTTATTATTCAATATTAAACCATTGTAATCGCCCAAGAAAAAAAAATTTCTAACCCCCCTGAAAAACGGTGCAAATTATTGTACAGTGGTTTATTATTATTTCGCTTCAATAATGATTTAGGAAGACTATCCATTTGTGATAGTAATTATTTCGAACATTTCTGAACAATCCCACCGAAAAACAGATGGTAACTATAACGGAAAACTCCGTAGCAACTAGGTATTGTAATTTTTCTCTTTTTTTTTCCTGAAGAAAAAAAAACGCTCTTTCCTTTATTTTGACGATGGGTTTGTGAAATTATTGCTTATAACATGAAAAGCACACAGAGAACCTACGTAAAATTTTCCTTGTTTTCCAGAAAAATCGAATTTTGTTAAATTTTGTAGTTGATGGACTGAGACGTGTTGAAGGACTGTGAATTAGTGCGATGGACTGATTCCATTTTGCACAACATGCAATCATTTGCAGCGTTTTTTATTGGATATTCGGATTCTACATGCCTTGAAACGTAAAACATCAAATTTTGAGGGGGGTTAGAAAATTTTTTTTCTTGGGCGATTACAATGGTTTATTATTGAATAATAAACCAAAAACCTATCATAATAGCAATTTATCTACTCTGTTCAAACTTCACCATAATAATATCGAAACTCTTGAGAAGAATAATTCCGCAATATTCCTTGAAAATACCGAGTAAAAATGCTCTATTTATATTTGAGCCTGAGGAAGTATCGATCGCGATACCGTACAATCGGAAAATCCTATCCGGCGTCCGATCGACGCCTTAATCATTGGCATAGGCAACGCCAGCAACTGCAGTTATGTATTGCGGGTACTGCTGTATTTCATATGAAGGCGCACGTATCGATTTATTTCCCTCCGCTGACCGAGCGTTTCGGTCGAATTTTTGGGACAACTTGGTTCTCCTTGAATATTTTTTTAAGACTTTTAGAAATGCGTGATTCTCGTTTTTTATTAATTATTTGGTGGTTAGAGGTAGAAAAACCCATCACAATAGCAATTTATCTACTCTGTTCAAACTTCACCATAATAATATCGAAACTCTTGAGAAGAATAATTCTGCAATATTCCTTGAAAATACCGAGTAAAAATGCTCTATTTTATTTGAGCCTGAGGAAGTATCGATCGCGATACCGTACAAACGGAAAATCCTGACCAGCGTCCGATCGACGCCTTAGTCATCGGCATAGGCAACGCCAGCAACTGCAGTTATGTATTGCGGGTACTGCTGTATTTCGTTTGAAGGCGCACGTAACGATTTATTTCCCTCCGGTGACCCAGCGTTTCGGTCGAATTTAATTTATTGGACAACGTGGATCCTCTTGAATATTTTTAAGGCTTTTAGAAATTTGTAATTGTCGGTTTTTATTAATTACTTGGTGGTTAGAGACAGAAAAAAAAAACTATCATAATAGCAATTTTTCTACAATTAGTTGCCATAGGGTCCACAGCCCTATGGCTCCACGTCGCCCTGAGGATGCCCGAATGGGCGAAAGTGCTCGGCCAGCTAATAAAGAATTGGAGAATTAGTCGCCTGGTTTTTCTCCACCTCTCAACCCCCGGACATCAAGAAATGCGACGAGAAGGAAAAGAAGATTACAATAGTTGCTACGGAATTTTCCCCGATAGTTACCAATCTGTTTTTCGGTGGGAACGTCACAAATGTTCGGAATAGTTACTATCACAAATGGATAGTCTTTCTAAATCAATATTGAAGCGAAGGAATAATAAACCACTGTACAATCATTTGCAGCGTTTTTTTTTTTTTGGATATTCGGATTCTACATGCCTTGAAACGTAAAACATCCATTCTTTCACCCAAATACGTTGTTTATTTCTACTTTCGCGTTTCCTCTTGATAATTAAAGCAATCACGAGTGCCGCGCGAACATGGTTTTGTCTTGACAAAACCATCGTGATGGTAGTCGGAATGAAACTGAAGAGAACAAATCTCGCGCAATCGCAATAAAGGGTGATGGTGTAGACAGACTCGACACTGCTCTCGCGAACGCGAGAGCGAGAGTGGTCTCTGAGATTCACTCTAGCTCTCTCCGGGCTCATGGTGTAGACAGACATCGCTCTATGCAATTAGTGTCGCTCTAGCTCTCGACGTGTAGACCTACCTTAAAAGTAGAAGAAGAGAAATGTTCCAATTGTTTTCCAATTTTAATCATTTTACTTCCACGTTTACGTTGTAAATGGAAGTATTGTGATCTAATATTGTTGTCAAATTCGGAAGAATTTGCACACAGATTGGAAGAAATTTTCATAATACCATACTCAGAAATAATTTATGAACGTGTGCGCATAAATCACCATATCCGCCTGAAAATGAACGAAACTCAATGAAATTATCCATGATTATGTCCTTTTTGACTCAACACACGGACACTTGTTCAGATATTATTTCCACTATTCTACTATTCGACTGTTCTACTATTCTACGATTCTACTGTTCAACTATTCTACTGTCCTACTTGCCTACTATCCTACTACTCTACTATCCTACTATTCTACTCTTTTACTATTCTACTATTCTACTATTCTACTATTCTACTATTCTACTATCCTACTACTCTACTATTCTACTGTCCTACTACTCTACTATTCTACTGTCCTACTTGCCTACTATCCTACTACTCTACTATTGTAATGTCCTACTGTCCGACTTGCCTACTATCCTACAATCCTACTACTCTACTATTCTACTGTCCTACTTGCCTACTATCCTACTATCTTACTACTCTACCCCCTACTATCCTACTGCTCTACTATCCTACAATCCTACTACTCTACTATTCTACTGTTCTACTATTCTACTATTCCGTTTATTTCTATGGACATTTCTTCCAATAGGACCTCCGTTCCGAATTCGACTTTTCAGAAGAACACAATACTTCCTTTACTACGAAAATCTGGAAGAGTAAAAATATCAATTTCTGCAAGTTCTATTTTTACAACACTATATCGACCAAGAGTGTGAAAAATCGTGTCGGTGTATTTTGCTGATGGAATTGTACCATCAATCTGCGCTGATCATTCGTTCCGATCTTATGAGATTGGTGCAATATAATGATCTTTAACGACCCATCGTTCGTCTCACTCGATTCAGATGGGAGATTCTTCTATGTAATTACTGCAAGAGGGGGAATATTCGCAAGTGGGAAGGTCGTCGTTTATGTGCCCTGCCGGCCAGTGCGAAACGTCCCATTGGTCGCTGTCAGAACACAAACGTCTCATTCGAAATTTTCTTTGTGTTTGAATTCGTTTTTGTGAAAACGGTATCATCGAGCATTGACGGATTGCAAAACGTTTATACCGCGAATCGTGAGCACGAATTTATTATTCATTATAAATTGAAAGTTTCTTACATAGTTTTAATACATAATTAATTCCAATTAATTCAAAGTATCTATTATGTTTTATCGTATAATTTTGATGATCGACCCAAGAATATTTCTTGACAAATTAAAAATGAAGTTCAAACCGGATTGAAACTATTGAAAATATTATTTAATATTTTCGAACAATTAACAGTAAAAATGTTAAATCAAAACAACAAATCATCAAGGCATCAGTAATTATAGGCTGCTGATCAAAACGACTATTACGTATTATCGTGAAGCATTTTTTCTTCTACTCTTCTAATTTTTCTTTTTCTACTGTGAATTCCGAATAATTAGAGCTATTACTCAAGCTTTATTTTGAAAAAAATTTTCAACAATAGAAAAATTGCTAAAACTCGGTATTGTTAGAAAAGAAAAAAAAACGCTCCATACGATTTTTTACAAATTTTAAAATGATTTTAAAAACCCCTTCAATTGTGACAATAACATGTCTGAACATTTGTGAAACGTTTCCACCTAGTATCAGATAGTTAACTATAAGGGAAAACTTCGTAGGAACTATGGTTTTTTGAATCATATTCGTTTTTCTTAATTTTAAATCGGAAATTAAATTTTTTCGCCTAACGCTGGAGAGAGCGTTTGACGACAGTTCCAACGAGTATAAAACGATTTTTATAGCTCCGAAAATTCTCGGGCGATACCCTCATGCCGAATTTGTGAAAATCTCCCAAATTCAACAAAAAAAAAGCTGCGATAACTCGAGAACCATTAAAGCTATCGTACCCACGATGGTCTCATTCGCTTTTGCGTTCAAAAATCTATAGAAACTGATATAAAATAAACCATTTCCTAAGAAACGTACGATAATACGAATTTTTCTCAAAAATACTCTTAAAGTAGAGATTTGGCTATAGAATCGAGCCATTGTCAGACCGAGATTGATTTTCAGTGAACTGTCAAGAATTTAGCTTTTATAGTTTCGCCAGAAAATTTTTGACGGCGGACGGACAGAATTTTTTTTCAATTGTATAATCAGATTCTACATGCATTGAAATGTGAAACATAAATTTTGAGGGGGGGCGCCAAAAATGTTATTTTTAAATGATCGCAACGGTTTATTATTAATAATAAACCAAAAGAAGAAAATGTTGTACAAAAAGGGCGAGAAAACCGCCGGCCTGCTAATCTACTCTAGAGTCGATCATGTTTGAAGAACTTATCGCTGTACAAACAGCCCGAAAGCCATTTGTATCGTCCGTCTCTTCGGACGTTGGCGTCGTTTTGTGAAAATTGTTCTAATATTTAAAACGATGCAGCAATTTGCGCTTGTAAAGCGTGAAAACGAATCAATTACCGGAGTATTAACAGGTCCTTTTTATACTTCGAAATGCAACTCAATGTCCAATCCATTGGACATCTGCCGAGAGGAATTATTTGATGGAACCAGTGAAGTAGGCATAGTTTACTCATGGTCAAATACGACGAATAAATAAACAAGTTTCGCGAAATGGAGTCATTTCTAAAGCCAAGTAGACCCATATATACGAAAGTGCACAAATAAAATAATTGTAAATGCGAATTATGAGGACACCAATAATAAAACCACCAATAATAAAAATCAAACGACAATCAGCTGACATAAAGAAACATTTCTGCTCCCCCTGGCATTCAAATATAGTTTTGCAGTCAGGAAAATCAAAATATAGTCAATATGCGTTTAAAAAGGAAGTACTGTATGTGACCCAAGTGATAAAAATCAGACATCAATCAATCGTCGTACCAAACATTTCAAGACCTTGAGAATTCTAATATACCTATTGATTTTTACGGCCTGTAAAAATCAAAATACGCACCATTAAAATCGAGAAAAATGCTCATAACTTAGAGGTACGGTATGTGACCCAATATAGAAAAAATTGAGCATCATTTGCTCGCCATAAAGAACATTTTAAGACCACAAACGTAGAAAAATATTGACTCTCGTAGCCTGTAAAAAACAAAAAAAAAAAAAAAAAAAAAAAAAAAAAAAAAATCCAAAATCCGGAAACGGCTAATTTTGCACAATCACTGGGAAAATATTTCTTGAAAACGTTGTTGAGTTTAATTCATTTTTCACGGAGATAATAATGACGATTAATGTCTTTTTTTTACCACAGACACGCACACACTTGTACAAATCTGTTTTCTGAGTATATAATAGTATAAAAATTTCTTCCAATTCACATCTGTTCCGAATTCGACTTTTCGGACAATACTTCCATTTACTACGTAAAAATTGAAGTAAAAGCAGTAGCAATGTCAAGCGTAGAAGCTGAAATTCTCAGCATACCCGATGCAATAAATTATACATCAAGAACATTATGCGAGAAATTGGGTTCGCATTGAAATACCCAATAATACTAAAATGACGGCCTATTCGAAAACTCATCATTATCGTACAAAACATGTAAATATGCTAAATAAATTTACTAAAAAAAAAAAAAATGATAAAAAAAATAGGAAGAAGGAAACATTCAGTTGGAATATTTACGAACAAAAGATAATTTTGCCGACTTCCTCAAAAAATCCTCTTCACAGAGACAAACACAAATCGCTCTCACTGGAATCCGGCGAGGCGGTTAAATTTCGTTTGTAGGGGCATATTGAAATTCTCTACCGCCTAAATTTGAGCAAGTATTTTTTCGCCTTAGTTGTTCAGACCCAATAAAAATGTCCATTCGTGGTTTAGAATTCAAACTGGTAAAAAAAAATACCGAACGTAAAAACTGACAAATATCACAATAATTTTCCTCTCAGCGCCTTCAATGTATCGCAGATAGCCTTCGAACTACAATAGCATCATTCTTCATGTGCGAAAAGGCTGACGTCCCATTCTTCGGCAAATAGTAACGACATTGTTTACTCAATCATTTATCAGCAAGCCTCTGATAATCAAAATCGGCGGAGGAATACGTAGACGAATATTTGTACACGATGCCAACACATTCGATACCTTCTGTTTGGAGGAACTGACTACTTAGCAAGTTTAGATCAAATATAGATAAAGCTCTCGTGGTCAAAAGAGGCCATAGTAGCACTGCAAGACTCGGAAACGAAGTTTTTGCCAAATCAAACGAAATAACCACCTTATTTGTTCTTTGTGATTTGTCGCGTATCAATTTGATTCGGCATTGTGTTGAGGTAGAGACATTAACGGCGACGTTATCTCATATTGCATTTCTGTATTTCTAGCGCTTTCGCCGCTCTGGGCCTCTTCAGGGAACATCTTTTATATAAAAGTTTTTAAAAAAAATTATAGGTCCTGTAATAGCTCCGCAAGGCTGGGATTGTCATGAATTGGGGATTTTTTTTCTAAAACACGTCCGCTTTTTGGACCTAGAGTCTAATAAATTCAAATAAACCTAGTCCCCCTATTTATTTTAATTTATCAGACTCTATAGGTTCAGAAAGCGGACGTGTTTTAGAAAAAAATTCTCAATTCATGACAATTCCAGCCTTGCGGAGCTATTACAGGACCCATAATTAAAAAAAAAAAAAAAACTTATATAGAAGATGTTTCCTGAAGCGGCCCAGAGCAGCGAAAGCGCTAGAAATACAGAAATGCAATATGAGATAACGTCGCCATTAATGTCTCTACCTCAACCCCAACCTTTGTTCTTTGGTAGATGGAATAAATAAATGAATTTACCTTGGCTAATTAAGGAAGTGTCCGACTGGAACAACTCCTGCCCAATTCATGCAGCTATATTAGCTGAAAAAAAATTCCATATGGTGCGTTTGTTGCTCTGATTCATATATCTATTGGTGACAAGGAAAATAAAGCGAGAGATAATATTCTTCACGTTTAGCGTTGACGAACGATCATTGGTAAATGTAGGTCGTGAAGCGTGTGAAGTTAGATTATTGAGGACGTGAGATTGCAAGTCCTTAACGATTCAATCTGAATGATACGCATATTCACAACTCCTTACCAACCCCTATTCCTAATTTTGTTCGTTGAAGATCCCGAAAAACGCAGTAATTATATATAAGTTCAAGTTGAAAGAGCTATCAAAATCCAACAATTTGATATACCTACTTGAATATATTTTTATGTTATGTCCCCGCGGAGCTATTAGCGCTCGAAGGAAAGTCAAAACACGTTTTTTACCATAAAGTGGAATATATCTCAAAAACAAAAAATAATCACAATCTTTTTTTATTTTTAATCGACTTTAAATTAAGTTTCTCAATTTGCTTACATTGAACCTATTTTTTCTAAATTCGCTAACGTGATGAAAAAAAATTCTAAAGTTAAAACTTCAAAAGTATTCAAGTCGAACAAAATTCAAAAAATATTAATAATCGTTAGAATTTGATTGATTTCATTTTAAATTCGAATTCTACGTCTAAATTCCTGTAGGAGTCATCAATCAATTAAAATTGAACAGTACTGTAAGTATTTGGAACGAATTTTCAAAGTTGAAAAACGTGTGGTACTATAATTAGTACAAACTGGCAGTTGTCGTCAAATTTCCGTCGTTTAGACGTCAAATTCGGATTCAGCGTTCAATTTCCTATAAGAATAGCTTTCGAAAACGCTTAAAAAAAAGTTTAATTTTTCACCCTTACCGATGCGTTGAAAAACTCAATTTATGGAAAATAATTTCTGTGGCGCTATTTAATTTTTTTTCACCAACTTTTTTGCTATGTACGTGTGTAAGGCGTTCAAATGAAGACTCCTGTGTATTAAAACGATTGATTCACATATATTTTGACCCCGAAAATCACGGTTAAAGTCCAATTTTCGAGAGTTTGAAAACCGATTTTTTCGGACCACTTGCAGATTTTTCCGAGAATTGAAAAAAATCACAAAAATACATCTTGGTAAGATACAACTTTTCTCAAAATTTCAGATTTTTATCTTTATTGAAAGACGAGTAAAAAATCGTTAACTGATCGGTTCATAAAAATCGCAGGGGTTCGCCTTGAATTTTTCGTGAAAAATTTTTAGATTTCGATTTTGCTCAAATTCAGCATAATGATAGTTGATGATGTGTATATCGATAATATATGGTTCATTCTTTGTTTCTTTTGCACTAAATAGATTAAAAAGAAGGTTAGAAGTTGAAAAATGTGATGTTTTCGTGTATAGCTTTACTAATATTGTGGAATAACGCAAAAACGGTTGAAGAATGGGGAAAATTACATGGGGAAAATGTGGACAGTTAATTCATCTATCTTTTGGTATATTCAGACATCTGAATTGACGACTTTTTGTTCAAATTATCCACTCTGCAAGCTACGAATCTTGGAAAACTTAAAAGTTGAAACGTCTACCTTGGCTAAAACTTTGCCCAAGAACCCAATACTTTATGATAATTAGTACAGGAAAACACCACCACCTACATACCAAATTATAGCAACTACTAATAACAATATCTATAGATTCCCACTCTCCATACAGAAATAATTAACTGCTTCTATATAAATATTGACAAGAACATCACCCCCGCCGATTGGTAAGGCATGGCAGGAGGGGCGCAGCCCTTCCGACGGGGGAGTGGGGCGGAGCCCCCCCCCAACACAGGGTTGGGCGGCAAAGCCGCCAGGGGCGCTCAGCCCCTAGTTTTCTAACAAAAATGAATGTTTTTCTGACTGAAGCAAAGGAATAATAAACCACTGAACAATAACTTTCAGCGTTTTTTTCTAAGGTAACTTATACAACATTTTGAAGGGCTAACAAAAAATGAGCGTCGAAGCTTTGACAAGTGATGATCAAGACCGAATCCTGAAAGAAATTGGCTACAGTAGAGCCCAACTTCAAAATGACATTCCAGCTCTCAGATTGTGGCTTCAACAACAGACTCACCTACCTCAATGTCGACTTGAAGGTAAATTGATCAATTATTGTTCGTTATTAATTGATATTCTCACTCTATTATATTAATATATTCTCACTGGCGCAGAGAGTGACGTTTTCTTGAGCAACTACCTCGTCGGGTGCAAAGGGAGCGTGGAAACTGCGAAAAAGAAAATCGACCATTATTACAGTTTGAGAGGGAAAGGTGACCTTTTCAACGACAGAGATAGCTTCGACTACGTAATACCGGCCAGCAAACATACGTAATATTTTATAAAATAAATAAACATGCTCGATGTAAATTTTGAAGCGTATAGATTATTTATGAAGATAATTTTCGGGACTGCTGTTTCTGGATAAATGAATTATTTTCTCTGTATCGCGAACCGAATTCCGTTTTCCAGGAGCTTAGCCGAACTTCCGAAAAACGAACCTGATTCCTGCGGCGTCACAATTACGACCCTCTTGGACGACAACGTCGAAATCTACGACGGCATCGAAGTGCTCAAAATGGCGCTGCTCATGTTCGAAAAACGTCTTCGGACAGGAGGAATATGCGGGCAGCAATTGTACATTTTGGACGCCAAGGATTACACAATTTCACATTTCATGCGAGTCCCTCCAACAGCTTTGAAGGCGTTCCTGTCATTTTTCCAGGTAGACTCAAAGGATTATTCGATTGACCGTCAGCTGAGAGTTTTTAGCATCGTCCCTTTCGATTTCAACGGGGACATACGAGGGATATTAATGGTTGAATAATTTTAAATACAAAGTTGAATTCAATCATTATTGTAAAAAATAATAAATTAAATACAATAGCAGCCACTCTGCTTGAAAATGCAATGTGAGCTTAGCCAAAAAAATTGGACTTCCTTTTTCTGGAATAATAACGATTTTTCGATAGCGCGGTGTGGTTATGAGAGCCCCTTTCCCCTTCTTTAAGGGTATTTTGGAGGGTGGTATTGGAAGCATTGGTGTTTCTTTATATTAATTTATGTTAATTTTTTGACGCTGAATCGAATGGGACCAAACGGAGTCAATGGCTTCAGTTATCGCAGATTTCTGTGGTATTTTTGAGATATTTGGCAAGATCTCGATCATTTGAGGAGCGATGAAAATCGACCACTTGTTGGAAAGCTCGTTACTTTCTTTAGCTGTATCGTTAGAAAAATTATTTTACTTTAAATTAAAATTTCTCAATTTTGAGAAAAATAAAAATATTTTAAATTACGATAATTGCCAAAGACTTCGCCCTTAGTCACCGACCGAGGTGGAAACGTTTGCAGGAGTTTTGGGTTCGGTTCTATAACAAGCGGATGTTTCTATAAATCGTGATGGGAGCAAAGAAATAATTAACTACCGCACAATCATTTTCAGCGTTTTTCTAAAAAGAATTAAATTAGCCAAGTTTTTATTCCATTTCATAAGCTTCCTCTTATCGTAAATATATATAATCTTGATATTACATTTGTAAAAGGGATTTTTAAATTATCATCACCCCTGTTATTCGAATATTCCTATAATTTAGGCTTCAACGATTGGTTCTGCCGATCGATTACAGGAAAATCTGGATACTCAATGACTGGCAATTAAGCCAATGATTTACAACCGTCGGTTCGACTTGAATAATTGCAATCCGTAATGATCGCAATCGAGGAAGTTCGTAATCGTTTGGCGTCTAAATGTTAAAAATGAGAAAAACATCTTGGCTTCATTGAGCTTCTTAGATTATTTGAAATTCGTGCAGTCATCTTTGGAAGAGCCCTCAGGACTAGTAATCATCTCCGTCCTTGAAACTTCGCAACAATTACGGAGGTCCGTTTCGATCGACAGTTGAAGTGATGTGATCGTGTAGCTAATAAAAATCAATAATAGAATTTCTGCTGACACGAGTTATTTTATATTTGGGGGAGATTGACGGGAAGAAAAAAATGAAGCGACTGATTTTCAAATTAATCTAGAATCTCTTGGAATTCTGTTTTATTGATAACAAAAGTTCATTTAATGGTTTTATGAATTAATTTTGGGTTTTTTTTTCAATAATAAACTATGTTAATCGCCCGGGAAAAAATCACTCACCCTCTCAAAATATTATGTCTTACGTTTCAAGGAATTTAGAATTCAAATATCTATATCTAATTTGAAAAAAATCTTTCCACTCGCCATACGCCGTCAGCATTTTTCCGAAGAAACTTTAACGGCTAAATTCTTGAAATGTTCACCGAAAAATAAATCTTGGCCTGACAACGGCTCGATTCATTTACCAAATTGCAACCTCATTTTTAAGAGTATTTTTGAGATGTTTTGAGGAGCGAAAAATTCGTATTTTCCGGCGTTTTTCTCTTTGGTATCAATTTATATAGATTTTTGAAGGCTAAATCGAATGAGATCATACCGGAGTCGATAGTCTTTATTGCAATAAATCATTTGCAGGATTTTTTCTGGTATAATTGAATAATTAGGTATTCGATAAACTTCAAATAAAACTCGTCCGCTTTCTCATCGATCGTAAATTTACATAATAATTCTTTTAGTTTAGCGGTGAAAATTTAACAAAATCTTTTAATTTTTGAAAATCGTTCGAGGCATTAATTTACCTATTTTGACCCACTTCTGAGTCGGAATAAAGTATCACGGACGCTTAAAACACAAATGAGAAAACGTATAGATCAACAGGAGATAAGTTGAGTGACACAATGATGATTCAATATCGATGGAATATTTTTGTTCTGTGTTGGAGCTCAATTTGAATTCAATTTTGAAAGTTTTTCGCCTTGATTCGGTTCAGCAGTTACCTCTCATTTAAATCATGCTAAGTTGGCAACGCCATTAATTTACAAATAATCTAATTCAAACAAATCGAAATAAGGAGATACGGCACAGTTCGAATATTTTCTCGTGTGGAAGTACACTCTTAATTCATCAGGTTTCGGTTCAATTTTCGAGGGAAATCTCTTCTTATACATTCATAATAAATATCAAAATATTTATTTTTTTAAATTTTTTTTCGTAATATTTTTGTTTAAGGAAGCCTATCCGATCCGAGTGAAGAAAATCCTGATTGTCAATGTTCATCCAGTCCTCGCTACTGCTATCAATACTGTCGTCTTGCCGTTTCTAAGCAAAAAACTCAAAGAAAGAGTGAGCTTTTATCATTATAAGAATTCGACTCAAATTATGCTCAATTCCTTGTTTACCTATAGTTTTTCGACAGTGAATGAAAACTTGACGTAGAAGCGAAAAATATTCCTGCGAGTCACTGATTTACTAATGTACCTATATATTTTACAGTTTTTTCTTACAAGTGACCCGGTTGAAAAAGTTTACGACCACGTCGATCTCCTTCCCGTGGATTACAAGGGAGGGAAATCAAAATCATTGAGAGAACTGAGCGGTGAGTAAATCAATCGACACAATGCTCCAAGTTTTACAAATTGAAAGTTTTATAAGGAACGATCCAGTTCCATTTTTTTTTCAATATTAACGTAGTAGAAGTATCGTGATCGGCCGAAAAGTCTAATTTGGAAGACATTTTCAAGAATACTCGAAGACACTTTCCGTATGTAAAAAAAGTCATCATACATCCGTGAAGAATGAGGTTCAATGAACTTTTCGGAAAATTTTCACCCAAAGAATGAGAAATAAAATCTTTAATATTTTTTATATTATTTTTATTTATTATTAATTAATTTAATATTAATTGGCTAGTTTTTCAGTAATATAATATTAAATTATATAAATATTTAATGTTTTTTATATTATTTTTGTTTAATATTAATTAATTAAATATTAATAATTTATATTATTTAATATTTTTTATTAATAATATTAAATCTTCAAACATTGCAGCTTTCGAATGAGTTAATCGATTTTATAATTGGTTATACTTGTCTGCCGACTCAAACGTGGAAGTTCTGTGTGAGCTCTGCACACCGCAGGATTTTTCTCAACATTTTTTTATAGCGTTTGAATAATTGTTAATTCGTATTTTCCTCCACAGATGAGCTGATCGCCCAAATACGAACATTGACTCACCTTTTACCAGAATTGCGGGAAGAAGTTGACGAGAGCCGAAGGCCACGTTTGGAAAACGGGATCAACGATCCGTATTTCGGAATGCACGGCTCCATAAAAGCTCTCGTACTCGATTGATAGACGAATGTATAACAAGGAATTGTTATATTCTCGCCAATCTATTTTGTAATGATTTATCCTCGAAAAAGCGTTCGTTTACCTTATCTCTTTAAGCCGAATTACATTTCGATTCAATATTGCAAATTTATTTTCAACAGCCTCTAATAAGCTCCCATATTTCAACTGAGATCTTCAAATCAATCCCAACAACTCTGCGAAAAATTTTCCAGTTTAATCTAGGAAAATGAAGAAATTGAAAAAAAATATTTATTTTACATTTACGGGTCAAACTTTTCAAAATAATGGAAAACATGGCTCTCATAGTATGGAGATATATTAGTGATAATGTTAGCAAATCGTTGCCAAGCGTATGATTTAAATATCGAACTGATCCGATGGGTTATCGAAGCTCAGAAGGTTCAATCGTCTTGAGCGTCGATTTCAACCGAGATTGACTACATTCATCTTTGCCCTCGCAAGAACATTGTTGGTGTTCCCTTTGAGCCTCTCGATGTTATGGTTAGTAAGCAGATTTCAACGCAAACAGTCCACAATTTCCACTGCGACCGTTGAGTCGGGCAACCTTTTCATTTCGAGTGCAGGAAGTGAATCTAAGAGTTGCGACGGTTTTTACGGTTAGATTATCAGCGATTTCTAGTATTGGATATTTTTTTTAGCAGAGAGGCGTCAGATTTTTCGGCGCAGTCGTTGGTGAGTATTTTTTTTCAATCATGCTCTCATTGGTACGGTATGCATCTTCATCGCTATCCTTTCTGATCACGACCTCAATTCGCAGAATGATCCAAAGCAATAGAATTATTCGAATTTTTCATTAGTTGGAAGAATTAGATTTTTTTAATGTTCTGATTTTCTTATATGGACTATCAATAATTTGATAGTAGCCTTGAAAAGCAAAACGAAAATCGTCCAAAAAACGGCGTTATTTTCCTTGCACTGATACCAACTGATGAATTATTGTGGCCTCGCGCTTAAAAAATCTAAAAATAGATTTTGAAAAAAAAATACTCAGACCACCCAGAATCTAAGATTTTAGTATAAAAAGAAGAAGATTGAATAAAAGAAGTATATGTTATTATAGTTCTAATTTTTGGTATAAATCATATGCCCCCCAGAAAGAAAAAAGGTAAAGATATATAAGATACCCTGGTATCAAAATGAATAAATATAAATCCTAAACTAATTTTTCATTAAGAGTAGTTATTAATTACTATAAATTGGTTTAAGAGACCAATGCTTATTTTTCAGCCACTTAATGATGAATTTTCACTTAATCAGTCTAGGAATTGATTTATATTAACCCCTTCAATAACAATTGGTATAAAGCTGTGATTGGCCCCACAAATTTCTGAGCATTGCCCAAATATAAGTCCAGGCCGGTTTATATTAATTATTCCTTGATTAATCCGCCCAGGGATTCCATCGATTTTTAACCCCAATCTTGGGATTGTTCAAGAATGGATTACATCGCTAAGGGCGAATATGAAGTTCTAGGGAATAGTAAAATTGACACAGGATGAGGGCTCAAGTTTAATTATTGGGCTCATTAATATAATTGGGCGCATTTTGGTTTAGTATTTATACCATTGTAATCACCCAATGAAAAAGAATTGCCAACCCCCGCAAAATTTGATGTTTTACGTTGCGAGTCTTGTAAAATCCGAATATCGAATTAAAAATATTCGGTCCGTCCACCGTCTACACTTTTTCGACAAAACTATTGAAGCTAAATTCTTGAAATGTTCACCAAAAATCAATCTTGGCCTGACAATGGCTCAATTCTTTAACCATATCGCTATCTTAATTTTAAGGGTGTTTTTGGGGAGTTTTGAGGAAATAGAAAATTCCTATTTTCGAACGTTTTTCGGACAAAGGTGTGTTTGATATCAATTTCTAGGAATTGTTGGACGCTGAATCGAATGGGACTATTGCGGGGTCGATAGCTTGATTGGTTCTAGAGTTATCATAGCTTTTGTATTGAATTTGGGAGATTTTCAGAAATTTGGCATAACTCAAGAACCCTAGGAGCTATAAAAATCGTACTATACTCGACTGAACGGTCGCCCAACACTCACTTCAACAGCACCGTTAGGCGAAAGATTTAGTTTTTAATTTGGAAATTGAGAAAAATAAAAATGATTAACGACGATTGTACAGTGGTTTTACTCCTTCGCTTCAGTCTCTTCACCCCGCTTCACTCCTTTGCAGCGTTTTTCACGGAGATACGACGATTTTTATACATTTCTTGAACATAAACAGAAGGATGCACAGACATTTTTGTTCATTGAGTATAGAACTCCTCTGTAGTACTGGTCGAATTCGACTTTTCGGACGATCTAGATACTTCTATTATTTACTCCGTAAACATGGAAGTAAAATGATAACTTCACTTTCTCCCCATTAAATTATTTTGCAATCGAGCCTCAACATGTTTTCTGAGCTCAAGAGAGCACTGCGCGAGCAAAGCGGATATTTTATTTTTTTTTTACGCGATATTTAACCCAACTAGGTCAATCGGTTTGATTTCGCCACGGTCAAGATGTCGCCAAGTTTGCATTTCCGTTCTCTCATCTGCCCGTTTATCATCAATGATCCCAAGTTTGGCAATAATTTTCAAACCGGTTGTGTCGTTTAAATCCGAGGAGCGAGGACGTACATCGGAGTTTAATTTAAATCCCTTCAAGATTTTATGGAAAAGTTTGCTGTTTTTTTTTTTTTTTTTTTTTTTTTTTTTTCGTAAATCGGCGAAATGCATAAAAGCCGAAGCTGTTCCAAATGTTGATCAGTTTCAGGAACAGGCACCTCTCGTCAACTCTCCTTTGTTAGCACACCAATCAAAAGTTCGTACTTATAACTCATAGGCTTCGAATTCAAGTAGATCGAATAATTCTATTTTTCCTTCTCGTCGCATTTTCGACTTTACTCGATTGGTAGAGTAAATCATCAGCATATATAATATATTTGGTATTTTTAGAAAATTTCGCTGGGAGCAAAGTAAGATACAGTATAAAGTTCATGGCGGACAAGAGAGAACCTTGAGGGGAACCTAGTAAATTCTGCTTCCAATTCGATCGTGTATCATTTGGTCCTTTGACACATTGTACTCTACTACTTGAATAAGATTTAAACCATAATAACATTTGTTGGGAAACTCCGATCGATTCCAAAATCGACAGCAGTACGTCGCTCCTAAGTAGATCAAATGCTGAGGAAAACTCCACCAGAACTAAAATGGTGATTTGCCTTCTGTCCATAGACATTCGCATATCGTCGAGAACTCTAATGCTGTTTCAGTTTATTTTATAGACAATTAATTTTGAAGTCGGTTTTATTATTATTATTATTTTTTTTTTTTTTTTGAAAACATTTTTTTATCCTAGAAATGTACGAAACTGGAGGTTCGAATACGCTACTGGCCGGCATTCTCGCGTTCGCTCTATGGATGCTTATGAAAATTTTGGCGTGGAGGACTTCGCGCAAGCGATTGCTCGAGCTGGCTGCTCTGATTCCAGGCCCTCCCGGTGGGATGATCCTGGGCAACGCGGAATCATTTATGGCAGCACCGAGCGGTGAGTGAGCGGTTTAGAGCACTTTTAATAACTATAAAAAAAAAAAAAAAAAAAAAAAAAAAAAAAAAAAAAAACGATGGCAAAAATATCTCAGTAATCGTAAACTTCGGATCCAAATTAAGCTTTATTGTCCTGTAACGTATTTAACCTTTATGCCTTTGTAATTTGGAATTTTCCAGTTATATTTCGAAACGTGCTCAACGCGTCAAATAATTTCAAAAATGTGATGAAAATGTGGATAGGCCACCGACTGCTTGTTTTTATCATCAATCCCCAGGATATCGAGGTGAATACATTAAAATTAGAATTATTTTTGAAAAAACGCGAGTACCGACTTTTTAAATTGTTGGCATCATCGTGATCAACAGGCTCGTTTTGTTTTTTTATTGTCCTATTTATATTCTCTTCGATTTTCTCACCGAATTTTCCAGCTGGTGCTAGGAAGTCAAGAGCACATTGATAAAGCGCCTGAATACAAGTTTTTCAAGCCTTGGCTAGGCGACGGCCTCCTCATATCAACAGGTAAAGAATTGGAATTTCAATCAATAAAAATATCATCCCGCCATTGAAAAAAAAATGTTCTATCGATATCGACAGATTTTAAAATATAACCAACCCTGAAGGAGGAATCGAGCCTCATTCACTCACAGCTACAAACATTTAATACCTCAAGCATTCAAATATTGATTTCGCAGTCAGCTGAAGATGCCCACAGAAATGCTCAAAACATGAGAACACAGTGTGTGTGTTTTTAGGCCTCGAACGTTAAAAAATATTGACACTTACAGCTGCAAAAATCAAAATAGAAAAATCTTTGAACGGTTATACACGTACTGTGTTTAAAGCTAATTTTGTACATTCACTGGGAGAATATTTCCTAAAGATTTCATTGAATACATTAATTTTACAAGAAAATACGACGATTTAATATGTCTTTTTTTCACCATAAACACACGGACAGACGGGCACGCGGCCGCTTTTTTGTCCAGAAAATGTTTCCGAGTATTAGAACTGTGACAATGTTTTCCAAATCCACCTCCGTTCAGAATTTGATTTTTCAGACGATCACAACACTTCCATTTACTGCGTAAACATGGAAATGAAAAAGTTTCTCCTAATTTACTAAATTTCCGAATCATTTCTAATTATTTTCCAATTATTCTATATTGGTTCTTATTATTTTCCAACTATTCTAAATTATTTCTATTCTTTTCTAATTATTCTAAATTATTTCTTTTCTAATTATTCTCAATTATTTCTTTTCTAATTATTCTAAATTATTTCTTTTCTTAATTATTTCTTTTCTAATTATTCTAAATTATTTCTTTTCTAATTATTCTAAATTATTTCTTTTCTAATTATTCTAAATTATTTCTTTTCTAATTATTCTAAATTATTTATAATTCTTCCACTAATTATTTAGGTACTAAATTTCTTCGCTCATTTCAATACAACAAGTGTCTGTGCGTCCATCTGTCCGTGGTCAATAAATTACATAAATCATCTGTGAAAAATGAATCAACGAAATTTTCAGAAAATGTTTTTCTAGTAAATATTCAAAATTATCCAGATGTTTGATATAATAACCGTTTGGATTTATTAATACGCAGTACTACTGCGATTTAACCGTTCAGAGTTTTTTTCTGTTTCAATTTTTACAGGCTGTAAGAGTCAATATATTTAAACATTTGCGGTTTTAAACTGTCAATTTATGACGAGCAGATGATGCTTGATTTTTGGTATATCGGCTCACATATGATACCTCCACGTTACGAGATTTTCACAAAAATTATCCCATTTCAAGAAACTTGGCTTGTATTGCTATGTAAGACTCACTTCTGCTCTATTCGCCTAATTCGTGCGTTTATCTATTTTTGATCGCTCCAAGCTAGTTTTCCAATAAGAGTTTTAGAGTAATAAAGTTACGCCCTTAGTACAAGGTTTTTGATTATATTTCCTGTTTCCGACTCAAAAATGGAAGTAGTGTGTGACTAGAAGTACTATGCATGCACAGTACTGGTTTTTAGTGTTGTGATAGTGAACAGGCCTTTTTCACAAAGTATAGGTAAGCTTTCCATTAATTTGTTCGCAATATCTATCTAACTTCAGGGGATAAATGGCGAGCGCATAGGAAACTGATAGCGCCCACGTTTCATCTCAACATTCTCAAAACGTTTATCGCCCTTTTCAACCGAAATTCTCGCGACGCTGTGGAAAAATTGGCATCGGAAGTGGGCAAAGAATTCGACTGTCACGATTATATGAGCGAAACGACTGTTGAAATATTGCTCGGTAAGAAATAATATTCTGTTGAGTTAACGTGGAAACGCGCAATCGATATTTTGTAAACCGATGTAATCTATGTAATAAACTGATTTACGAATTTTAAAACGTTTTTACTATTCTGCTATATCGAAGTTTAATAATTTTTTCCAGAGACGGCAATGGGAGTGAATAAAACCGCAAATAAAAGCGGATACGATTATGCAATGGCTGTTATGAAGTGAGCACACTTATTGTTGAATATTATTACTCTTTTGTTTAAGAAGTCAAAATAATTATTGGGATCATCTTTGAAAACAAATTGATTTCCGAGTGGTTGATCATTATTTGAGAGCTACTGAAGTTATAACATTCCGACTGCTTGTAGATTTAGTCTTCCAGGGAGCACGAAATGCTCAGAGCTTGATTACACGCAACACTTCCACGTTTTACGTGTTTCTAGTTATTTTCACACCGGCGTCGTCTATTTTGAAGCTACCTGCTAAGAAGCTTTAGTTATTGTTTGGGTTTATTATTCACTAGGGGCTGAGCGCCCCTGGCGGCTGCCGCCGCCCAACCCCCTCAGAGGGGGGCTTCGCCCCCCTCAGCTATCGCGCACGGTCGGCCCGTCGGAGGGGCTGCGCCCCTCCTCTCGGGCCTTACATATTATTAGTCGGGGGCAGTGTCCTTTTCACTACTATATATAGTACTATATAGTATATATAGTATAGTATATTTATGGTATATAGGTATAGGTAAAGGTATGGGTTTAGTAGTTAATTATTTGTGTATGGAGAGTGGGAATCTGTAGGTATTTTTATAGTAGGTAGTACTTAGTAGTTGCTATAATTTGGTATGTAGGTGGTGGGGATTGTATCGTACTTAGTATCTAATGTATTGTGTTTTTCAACTGGAGCAAAGTAGGAGCAAAATTAGACATAACAACTGTAAGTTTTCCAAGATTTGTAACTTGCACAGTGGATAACTCAAACAAAAAGTCGTCAATTCAGATGTTTCAATATACCAAAAGTTAGGTAATTTAACTGTCCACATTTTCCCAATGTAATGTACCTATCCATTTTTCAACCGTTTTTGCGTTATTCAACAATATTAGCAGACTATACACGAAAAATCACTTTTTTCAACTTTAAATGTTATTTTCATCTATTTAGTGCGAAAGAAACAAAGAATGAACCATATATTATTGATATACACATCATCAACTATCATTATGCTGAATTTGAGCAAAATCTATTTCAAAAAATTTTTCGCGAAAAATCCAAGGGGTACCCCTGCGATTTTTTTCAACCGAACAGTTAACGATTTTTTACTCGTCTCTCAATACAGGTAAAAATCTGAAATTTTTAGGAAAGTTGTGTCTTACGATGATGTATTTTTGTGATTTTTTTTATTTCTCGGAAAAATCTGCAAGTGGTCCAAAAAAATCGGTTTTTGAAAGCTCAAAAATTGGACTTTAACGGTGATTTTCGGGGTCAAAATAAATGCGAATCAATTGTTTTATTATGCAGGTGTCTTCATTTGAACCCCTTACACACGTACGTAGCAAAAAATTTGGTGAAAAAAATTTAAACAGAGCCAGAGAAATTATTTTCCGTAAATCGAGTTTTTCGCCGGCCGAAATTCCGAGCTCCGCTGGCATCGGTAATGGTGAAAAATTAAATTTTCGTTTTAAAGCGATTTTGAAAGCTATTCTTATAGGAAATTTAATGCTGAATCCGAATATGACGTCAAAACGGCGGAAATTTCACGACAACTATCAGTTTTTCCAGGTTTAGTACCACGCGGTTTCATGTTTTTCAACTTTGAAAATCCGTTGCAAATACTTACAATACTGTTCAAATTTGATTATTTAATGATTCCTACAGGAAATTAGACGTAGAATTCGAATTCGAAGTGAAAAAAATCGAATTCGAACGATTAATAATATTTTTCGAATTTTTATCGTTTTTCTTACTTTTGAAGTTTCAACTTAGGAATTTTTTTTCGTCACGTTCCCGAAATGGGAACGATTAGGTGTTATTATTCATTAATCAATTTATAAAACATTGCAACGGTACAGAAAAATTTTAAACCCGTTCAAAACCGTTCAGAACCCAAATATCCAATAAAAAAAATTCTGTCAGTCAACGCTTATCTATATTATATCAGCAAAATTCTTGAAATTTTCCCCAAATATATATCTCGATCCGACAATGGTTATTTAACCGAATGTCTACCTCAAAATGGAGAATATTTTTGGGGATTTTTCGAGGGAGATCAAATTCGTATTTACCTCCGTTTTTCAGACCAAGGTGTATTTGATGTCAATTCCTTTTTATTTATTTATTTTTTATTTTATTTTATTTTTTTTACGCTTAATTAAACGAGACTATAACGGGGAACTTTGATCCCGTTGGAAGTCGTCAAACGTTCTTCTGTTGAATCGTTTGGCGACAAAAATCGTTTTGGCGAAAACCTTTAATTAGATTACTTGGATATATAAAAAATAATTGAAATTACCATTTAGCAACTATGGTTTTCTCTTAAAGTTACCAATTTGCTGTTAGGTGGACACGTTCAAATGTGGAAAATGTTCAAATGTTGTCTTCTTAAATCATAATTGAAGCTTAGAAATAATAAGCCCTGTACAATTACTTGCAGTGGTTTTTTTTAATGTAAAATGCCCTATCAATTATTCTTGCCCCTTTTTGCAGAATGTGCGACATCTTGCATTTGAGACAGACTAAGCTGTGGTTGAGGCCGGATATACTGTTCAATTTGTCACCGTACGGACGATTACAGAAGAAGCTCTTGCGTACGATTCACGGCCTTACTCGCAAAGTAAGTTCAACTGGATAAAATACGTATTTCAAGCTAAAATAAAGCTCATCCACGAAGGGGCATCGGTCGTCGTGGTGACAATCATATTTCATAATAGGAACTAGTGATTCAAATCTGAGCAAAATATTTTATCGAATTTATTTCGAAATCATTTTACTTATTATTATTTCTCCCTTGAAAGATTGTCATCATTGTCCGTAATATTGTTTATTAATCAGTCAAGTATTTCGCCAGCGGTTAACATGAATTACACCAAGGTTAATAATGTAGTGTAATGCAATAATAATTTAGTAAGGTTAATATTGAATAAAAATATAACACAAATAAGTCCACAAAAAGTAATTTGTAATGATAGCACATTTTTCTTTCTAAATTGATTAACTGAAGTACACATCAATAACGAAACTTTCGACTTAAAAATAAATTACTAAGCTAAAAAGGTTTTTTGTCCCTATAAACACGATGCAAATTAATTCGGAAATGTTTACTCCCAGGTTCTGATGATAAGAAAAGCTGAACACGATAAAGGCAATTTCAAAACGTCGAATGGCAATTTAGACAAACAGGAATCAAACGAATCATCAACCGGTTGCTATTCGTTCGGGAAAAGCGCCGGACTTTACGACGACATTGATGACGATACTGGTGAGTGAAATAAAATTATATAAAATTTATCGAATTTCATCGATCCAGTAAAACATTTTCAAATGCAAAAAGAAAAATACCGGGAAAATGAAAAAAAAAAAATGAAAAATACGTGGTGTGCACAGTGCATCCATTTTTGAGTCGGTTGACAGGTGAGACTAATTATAAAAACGAAAAATTCATTCAGAAGCCTCAACGTTTGTACGATACGATATTGTTACTGAAAAACCAGCCAGACAGACACAACAACCGAAAAATGGACAAATTAGGTTAATAACGCGGAGTTACGGTGTGAGCCTAACAATACAGTAAAGAAATAACAAAAATAATAAATAAAATTTCGAGTTATGCAAATTGCGCGGAATTTATTAATTAAAATTTCGTTGTGTCATTGTGTCAAGCGTCATTATATATTGCAGTAACAAACATTTCAAGACCTTAAGAGTTCGAATATATAGGTTTTTTGCGGCGTGTGAAATAGCGAAAAAACCTCATAACGTGGAAGTACCGCGTGTGAGGCACCAAACAAAATATCAAGGATTCTCTGCTCGCCATAACAAACATTTTAAGACCCCAAAAACATTGACAAATGTTTACTCTTGCAGCTTGTAAAAATCAAAACATAAAAACCTTTGGTCGCCAATATCTCGGACGTACTGTGTGTTATCAAGAATCCGGATACTGCTTTTTTTGCACTTTCACTGGGAGAACATTTTCTGAAAATTTCATCGAGGTTCATTCATTTTTCACGGAGATATGACGATTTATGTAATCTTTTTACCGCAGATGAATGAATGAATGAACTCGATACTTGTTCAGAAAGTGTTTCCGAGCTATAATGTGAAAATTTCTTCCAAATTCGACTTTTATTTACGATCGCATTGCTTCCTTTTACAACTTCAACTTAGTGAAAAAAACGGAACAATTTTAATAAAATTATTCACATGGAGAACATTTTCTGAAATTTTTGTTGATTTTAATTCATTTTTCACACAGATAAGGCAATTTTTGTCAGTTTTTGACCACGGACAGACGAATACACAGACACTTGCTCAGAAAGTGTTTCTGTGAACATTTTTCGAATTCGCCTCCGTTCCAAATTCGACTTTTCGGACCACGTTTACCACGTAAAAATGGGAGTAAAACCGTAAAACCGTGGAAAAAAGGAAAACAAGCTGGGAAAATTTCTGTGAGCGCTAACTCAGAAAATAAGTCTAACTCTATTCAATTGTGACTTTTTCCAGGCGAAAAGAAGAGAATGGCGTTTTTGGATTTGTTGATCACATGTTCGGAACAAGGCGCCGTTCTGACTAATGAAGAAATCCAAAACCAAGTGGACACTATCATGTTCGAGGTAATTAGCTTAGTTCAGCGATAGTCGGCCTATTGTCCGCCATTTTGAGCTCGTCCTGAAATTGTCACATTTGCTGCTACACAGGGCTGAGAATCTGCGTATATCGTTGATATCAATTTCAGGGCCACGATACGACGGCGGCTGCGAGCAGCTTTTTCTTATGCGCTATGGCTGATAGGCAAGATATTCAGGTAATAATTAGTATTCCTCATTCCATACTTCTGTCGATGAATTCCATAAATTATTTAGGTTTATTTCTGCAGGTTGAGGGGGAGAATAACGAGACGACCTCTTCTCCATTTTTCTTCTTTTGGTTTATTATTCAATAATAAACCATTGTAATCGCCCAAGAAAAAAAAATTTCTAACCCCCCCTCAAAATTTGATGTTTTACGTTTCAAGGCATGTAGAATCCGAATATCCAATAAAAAAATTTCTGTCCGTCCGCCGTACGCCGTTAGCAGTTTTCCGGCCAAACTGTAAGAGCTAAAAATTTGAAATTTTCACCAAAAATCAATCTCGGTCCTACGACGGCCCAATTCTTGAACCAACTTGCTAGCTCAATTTTAAGGGTATTTTTGGGGGGTTTTGAGGGGGAGAAAATTAATATTTTCCAAGGTTTTTCAGAGAAATGTGTACGTGGTATCAAATTATATAGATTTTTGGACGCTGAATCGAATGAGACCATCGCCGGGTCGATAGCTTTATTGGTTCTCGAGTTATCGCAGCTTTTGTGAATAATTTGGGAGATTTTCAGAAATTTGACACGAGGGTATAACTCGAGAGTTCTTGGAGCTATAAAAATCGTTCTATACTCATTGGAATGGTCGTTAAACACTCTCTCCAGCTGTATCGTTAGGCAACAGGTTTAGTTTTTAATTAAGAAATTAAGAAAAATAAAAATGATTAAAATTACAATAGTTGCTACGGATTTTTCTTCTATAGTTACCATCTGTTTTTCGGTGGGAACGTTCACAAATTTTCGGAATATTTAAAATGACAAATGGATGGTCTTCTTAAATCAATATTGAAGCGAAATAATAATAAACCACTGTACAATCATTTGCAGCGTTTTTTAAATCAATTTTTGATTAATTTTTTATGTTGACTTCGTAGAAAACTGTCCTGGAGGAAATCGATCGGGTATTCGGCGGTTCTGATCGAGATATAACATTCCAAGATACAGTAGAACTGAAGTACTTGGAAAGATGTATAATGGAAACTCTCCGTATGTTTCCGCCGGTGCCAGTGATAGCTAGAGAGCTCCGAAAAGACATTCCACTCGGTAATAGCTTGGAAATCGCAGTATAAATATCTCCACGATTTTTTTTCTTCTTATTTTTATTGCGAGAAGTTACTTAACTCTCAACTTTATGCTCCGATTATCGACTGATGAAAAAAATTCATACCTTTTAGAACGTGTGATTGGAATTTCTTTGCAGCGAGCACGAACGTGTTAATACCGGCAAATTGCACTGTTGTCATCGGCACTTACAAATTGCACAGGTGCCCGGATGTTTTCCCGGATCCGGACGTATTCGATCCGGACAATTTCCTTCCGGAAAAATGTTCATCCCGCCATTATTATTCTTTCATTCCCTTCAGCGCAGGACCTCGAAGCTGTGTCGGTAAGTTAGTGCGTTCCAACTACTGTTACTCATATTATCCGTTGATGAGCTGTTTTATCCGTTCACTAACGACTGATTATTCGTTTCTTATGAGTCATAGGATAAGATACGATTTTAAATTATTACAATACATTGGTTCTGTTCAATCGAATTAAATAATGGTCTACCTAGAAATTCAAAGAGATCGTAGATCTTCCATAAGATAATAATATTATCTTGATTCAACTCTTATAAATAAATAACGAGATGAAAAATCTTGAATATTTCAATTCCCTATAATATCCCACACGCGAGCTGTACCCGATTTTTCAAAATACCAACAGTTTAATATTTAAAAATAATTTTCAAAAAATTATTTTTTGAAATTTAAAAAAGCATTTGTTATGATGCCTTGTCTTGGTTGTTCGTCAGGAGCAACTTCCAATTTTCAAAAAAATTTATTCCTTTTGGTTGTTGAGAAAAAGTGAAAATACTTTGAGCACTTCCCTCTCACTCGCACACTTGTCTTCCACATTAGCCTTAACGCAGACGACGCCTGATTTTATTTTCATTTTCAACTTCCGTATGCTTTTGCGTCAAGACGGATTTGAATAATTTCTTTAATAGTTTTCGGCAGTTATCAAATTACATTTCATCGTCATAGTTCCCAAGTCCCCCCCCCCCCCAATTATAATTTTCTTTTTTCTAATTTTTTCTAATTTTTTAAAATAATTTTCTAAATTAAATTTGATTTGATTGGATTACATTTTTTTCGTATATTGAATTTTCTAGGAAGGAAATACGCCATGCTGAAATTGAAAATACTTTTGGCCCACGTGCTCCGGAAATATCGCGTGCTCCCCGGTAAGCCTATGAAGGACTGGGTACTCCAAGCGGATATCATCCTCAAGAGGACGGACGGTTTTAAGATTCGATTGGAACCAAGAAACAGACCTTCGCAACTTTGAGATCTCCCGTTTGCTGACGGCTTACCTTATTTTGTATATTGTGCTACTTAATAATAATATTCGGTCGACCGAGAGTTTTTATCTCCTCGAAATCGCGTTTTTAACTGCGCTAAATTCTCCGCACCGGAATAACCAAGGTAAATATTCGAAAGATAAGAATTTCAACCTCTGTTGTGCTAATGGACGGGTTTGGCTCATCATTTCACTTAAATTTATAGTATTTTCCTTCGGACTCATAATATCATCGTGAGCATTCTAATACGCTTAGCTATGGGTTTAGCGCGATGGGGAATTGTAGAAGTTAGAATAACCCGATTTCGATCAGAAATATCGCGTCCTATCGCAATCCAATTTTCAAATTGCGAATGCGTTAACTTGATTTAATTTAGTTATTTTAATTTATTTTTGTTTTAAGGTGAAAACGGTTGAATAAAACGCTGCAAATGATGCAAATGTACAGTGGTTTATTATTCCTTCGCTTCAATAATGATTCAAGACTGATAGTAATTATTCCGAACATTTGTGAACGTTCCCACCGAAAAACAGATTGGTAACTAAGGGCAAAACTCCGTAGCAACGATTGTAATTTTAATAATTTTCGTATTTCTTAATTTCCAAATTAAAATCTAAATTTGTAGCCTTACGGTACATTCGAAGAGAGTGTTTTAGACCATTCCAACGAGTGTAGAACGATTTTTATAGCTCCAAGAACTCTCTATTTATACTCTCATGCCCAATTTCTGAAAATCTCCCACGTTCAACACAAAAGCTGCGATTACTCGAGAACCATTATAGCTATCGACTTCGCCATGGTCTCATTCGATCCAGCGTCCAAAAATCTACAGAAATTGATACCAAATACACCTTTTTCTGATGAACGTTGGAAAATACGAAATTTCCCCCCTCTAAACCCCACAATAATACCCTTAAAATTGAGGTAGCGATTCGGCTAAAGATTTGAATCATTGTCAGACCAATATTGATTCTTGTCGAAAATTTAAAGAATTTAGTTTTCATAGTTTCGTCAGAAAAGTGTTGACGGCCGACGGACAGGAATTTTTTTATTGGATATTCGGATTCTACATGCCTTGAAACGGAAACCATCAAATTTCGAGGTGGGTTAGAAATTTTATTTTCTTGGACGATTACAATGGTTTATTATTAATAAACCAATATTATTGAATAATAAACCAAAATCGGCAAACGCTCCATCGAACCGGAAGATCGGAAATTCTATGCAATCGAAAATAACAAAACTAGAAATACTTTTAACTCAGGTTGTCACTTTGCGGAATCAAAAATGCTTCAGGTGATTACAAATACTCTGCCCGTTTGAAATCTGCCAGCCCACAATTGACTAGTGGGGGCACTTTTAGGAAAGAATGAAGTAGTTACGCCATCCTAATTCTCATGCCACCTTACAAATCAATCTAATAAGTTTACCGCATTTCTCATATTTAAGGAGGCGTATTTGTAACATCTGCGATTCGGCTCTATGTTCCCTATTCAATTGCAGGGTTGCGAAGAGAAAATCATACGTGAAGGAACAACAAATAATTTATTGATACGGCGAAATTTTCAGTCTGTTTCGATTGACTTGGACAGTAATGAAATTTTGGACGAATTATCCAAAATATGATTACTTAAAATTCCAGTCAAACCTATCGTACGTCAGATCACAGTATTCCGGATTACCAACCGTATTGGACACCGTAAGAGGAGGCGTAGTTCAGGTGGGAGACAGCGGGGGCGGCGGAGTAAGCGACTCCGAGGAGACCGGCGTGGGCGACTGGGGCGGCGTAAGCCCTAGCGGCGAGGGGAGCGGCGGCGTATCCGAGAGGAGCGTGAGCGATGGCGGGGGCGGCGGCGTAGGCGAGAGGAGCGTGGGCGACCGTGGCAAGGCCGGGGTTGGAGACGCGGACGTCGGATTTCCTCACGGACGAGTAGGGAGTGTCGATGGTCTTGGAGTAGGTGGAGACCTGTCCGAGGTTACCGTAGCTCCTGAGGATGTTCTGCGACTGCGAGGTGATGGCGGCCGGGGCAAGAGCGGCGTGGCCGTAGCCGAGGGGAGCAGCCGGGGCAATGCCGTACGAGGCGGAGCCGTAGGAGTAGGCGGGGGCGGCGGAGTAGGCGACGGGGGCGAGACCAGCGTTGGCGCAAGCCAAGGCGGCGGCGATGACGAAGAACTGGGAAGAAATTAAAAATAAATTATCTTTATTTATTTGATCAATACAAAAAGTAAAATTATAAAGCAGTAGAACTTCTCAGGGTCTAAACAGAGAATGATAACTAAGCTGTATCGTTTGGCGATTAATTCAACGTTCAAGTTGATAATTAAGAATTATACAAATAGTTGAAATTACCGTAGTTGCCAAAGATATTTCTCTATCGTCTGTAGATGGAAACGTTTACAAAAATTCGTAATTTAGCCACTCTTACAAAAGGATGGTTCTCTTAAATCGTAATTGAAGCGGAAAAAAAAAAAATAAACTACAGTACAATAATTTTATAGAAAACTGCCGAAATTATACGACGAATACTGAATTAGCCCTTTCATTCAGAGTAATATTTTAGTATTAGCTTCATATATCCGAACATATATGTAAAATTAAAATTCATTTTCAATTACAACGCAATATTAGTTAGTACTGTGCTTATCTGCTATCTATTGTTCATGTATTTCATTGCAGAAGACGCTATAGAAACTGAGATGGAATGCCACGACGCGGATTGGCTAATTTCGAGACAGTGAATGTGACGGATTGCGTCAATCAAGATGTACATCTTGAGACATCTCGTCGATTAACAACTGCTTTACATACAATGCAACCAAAAGGTTAACAGGTCGATATGATATTTTCAATTCTGAAAAACTCCAATAAAAACCCAAGTACGATATTTTTCGAGTTTTCGCGAGCGAACAAAACTTTCGATAACATAGTAATTTATTCTCGAAGTATTCAAGCTGTTCTCATTTTTCGCCATTATTTACTGTACCCAAACATTTTGCTCAGATGTTTCCGCACTTTGAATATTCGCGTTCTATTTTATGAGTATCATAGTACGCATAATTTTTTGTCTCACAATTGCGTCAAAAAATAAGTTATAAAAAATTTCGTTTGGGAAGGAAACGGATAATATTGACAATTCAATCAATTTTGCCTCGGTAAACTCATAAAAAAAATTTTTTTTTTTAATTAAAAAATAATTTTTATAAAAACCTTTGTTTTGAAGTACGTATTGAAAAGAGAAAAAAATGTGAATAAATTCGAATCTCAAATTTCTATGTCTACTTTTTAAATGTACCTCTACTATTTTAAATACATCGTCATACGCACATTGTAAATGCACCATATTTTTTCTGCTATCAATACTATTATTTGAGCTTTATTGTCGATTTGTTTTATAGTAGTATTTGATATAACGTCTTTCATTTTTATCTGAAATTTTTCTATTCTTAGTTTTAAAAATTCGAGAGCTAAATTTGAAAAACTCGTTTTCCAACAAGATTGTGAATTGCTTTTTGAAAAATTTTCAATAGTATTTTCCTTGGAAGTGGAAATTGTGGATCATGTTATGGACTTATTATTTACCTTGTACATTGTTGGAGTTGGTTGGATGAACACTGACAACTAAGTGATACTTTTTGATCGGCGGGTCAAGTTTATATAGTCATCCCCTTGGGTGCTTTGTGCCCTTGTAGCTACGGCCGGTTTTGCGATGACCGGAGCAAGTTCGGTCTTGCAGCTTGTGCAATGAATGTGCTCTGCGCCTGGGCTGAATATTATCCAACAATAAATATTTCGTCATACAAATTTTAATTTTAATTCCGAGGGGAATTCTGAGGGATGTAATGGGCAAATAATTTTCGAGGTTTCCTAATCCATCCCAATATGATTGTTGATAGTCAGATAGGAAGGGCTATTCATAAATGAAAAAAAATTCTACCATTATGAATTAGAATTAGAAATCAATTCAAAATTATTCATATAAATCTAATATAATATTTAAAAAAATTATAAATAAATAATAATTTTAACAAAATAATAGATGGCCATTATTAAGCCTAAAATAAATTAAACTAGAACACATAAATATAGAAAATATAGAAAGATAATCCCTTTTATTTTGGATTATCTAGCTTCATATCGATTACAGTTCATTTTGGTCGGAGAGGAAACGATAGAGCGGAAAAAGACCTATTATCTGCTATATTTCAGCTAAAATACTAGTACCGTGTGAAATACAGCCAAGGAAAATACACATAGAACATATTATTTTTAGGTACAATTATTACCGTTCAGATTCAGGTTCGATTCAATGAAAAGAAAATAACGCTACCGATAGCGCTTAATGTTGGCGCCGATAGTGATTTATAATTAACCATCGCTTCAGATGAAAGATTTTTATTTATTTTTTTTTTTTATTATTATTTTATTATCTTTTTCATTATTTTTAAGTTTATTTGATATTTTTGTAAATTTAGTAAAAAAAAAACAAAATACAAAAAAAAAAACATGGAAACAATGCTACAAAAAATTTAGGTTACGTTTATGTATCCTAAACATGGATTTTCTGCAAATGATTGTACAGCGGTTCATTATTCTATTTGCTTCCATCTTGATTTGGAAAGACAAGACACAAAAACTTCTATGAGCGTTTCCACCAACAAACAAATTGGTAACTAAGGGTGAAGTCCTTGCGGCAACTATCGTAATTTAAAATGTTCTCAATCACAGTTGAATTAATTTCCTGACGTTACAGCTGAAGAGAGTGATTGACTAGCTTTCCAACGAGTATACGAAACGTTTATTTAAAAAATGATCGAGTTATACCGGTTCACGAAATACCTCAAAATCGAGGAAATTTCACATTGAAACTGCGACAGCTCTAGAACCACTAAAAATCAGAAAATCTATACAAATTTATGTCAAACACGCCGATGTTAAAACCTAGAAAAAATGTGAAATTTAATATCTCAAAAAAAAAAGAAAAAAAAAACTTCTTCAAAATAGAAGTAGTGATTTTGGCTGAAGAAGTGAGCCATTGTCAGACCAAAAATAAGTTGTTTTTTTTCCCCAAAGTTAACTTTATTGTACAAAAATTAGTACATTACAGTTTTGCATATTTTAATTGATTTACTGCGCCGTAAGCGCGTGGCACGTGAGGTAAAAAATAAGTATCGTTGAAAATGTCAAAAATTAAAAAAAAAATATTTTCGTCAAAAGAGTGTCGACGACGGACGCATAGATTTTTTGGTTCTATATTAATGGTTTATTATTCTGTAATATTGGCGTATTACTCTATAGTATTGGTTTACGATTTATAACATTGGCTAATTATTCAACAATAAACCATTGTAATTGCTCAAAAAAAAATTTCTAACCCCGTCAAAATTTGATGATTTACGTTCAAGGCATGCAGAATCCGAATATTAAAAAAAAACCCTGCAAATGATTGTAGTATAGTACTATGAAGTATTCTTTCGAATTCACCTCCGTTTCGAATTCGAAGATTAAGACTATCACAATACTTACATTTACTACGTAAACATGGAAGTAAAAAATGGCAATGAAGGTTGTAAAAAAATGTTCGTACTCAATAAATACCACCTTAGCCATTTATAGATTCGATCACATTATCCAGTTAGAAACGTCTCTTTTTGAGGGGGAGAATCATCGCTTGCTAAGATTTTCTCATAAAATTCTCCTGCATTCGTTTATTGGACGATTTTTCTCATAAATGACGTTTTTCTTCTCTTCTTTTTCTTTCAAGCAGTTATATTATTGAAATCTGAGGGGAAAATTATGACACAAGGGAAAAAGTAAATGTTATTTTCAATGACTATACAAATAAATAATAACTATGGATCCATAATGATTTATAGCGTGGGTTCATTTTCAAAGAAAACTCGCTTAAATAAATCCCAACGTTACTTTGAAAAAAAAAAAAAACTAATTACAGCGTTTAGCGCCGGTCGTGAGAGGTACTAATTCACTTTTATTAGCTGATATCAGAACGCCTCTAGGCCAAAAGCTAGCCAAGATCAAAGCTTCGTATTCGTGGTGGGCAAGGCGATTATTTCATTTTGCCCGAAGCCGGTTCGGACGTATGTGACCTTGCCTTGAGTCAGTGGCCCAGTTCTTCGAACCCGACCCTTGTACCCCGGGGAGGGACACGTTGATTTTTTTCCGCCTTTTTTCACCTTCGAAAGATCTTTTCAAGTCTGAAGGTCTTCGGCTCAGCGGGCGGAGAATTATCGTCTTCATCCCGAAATACTTCCTGACTTGAGTCCAGCGTTTTGCTGCCTTTATACTTTCATACTGCAAATAGGTACTACATTATGTTATCGCATATTTACGCCATTATGGGCAATATCCGCTTGTATAAATAATGATATTTTTTTCTGTTATGTGGATTGTTCAGAGCCGCAGCAAAGAAGAGCCCGGAAATTCCTCTTCAACCTAAATTATTTCGTCTTAACGCGATATTCGAGAATAATAGAGATGACATTTTTATCCAATGATTTCTTTTATCAATGTAGATGTAGAGTGTAGAGCGAGGATAATAGAATCTAAAAATGCCTTAAATTGATATTTGACACGTTATCTACAGCCGACTTGCCAACTTGCCATTTCGGTCGAAATCGAAATTTTTAACGGAAATTTTCTGAAGAAAAACGTTCAGCTTATTCTGAAAGCGACCAGTTATACATTTTTTTTTCAGCCGTATAAATAGATAAATCTAGACATTTATTGGAAATGCGTATTACGTCGATATGTAACTGGATAAAGATCCCTGAAAAAGCTTAAATCGCTTATAAAATCCAACTTATTTCAGGATTATTTGGGTTCAATAGAGAGTTACATTGTTAACACAGAGGAACAAAATTGGTTGATGGCTCAAGAGGCCGGGTAGGGTTTTTAGGGGATGTTTTTACAAAAGTTTTAGCTTAACATTCGTGCACGGCTGGGGAAATAATTTTCCAGCAGCCAGGTCTTGAAGCCGGACAAGATTTCACCTATTCGAAAGCAAGATAGAATAAATATCGTGTTCAACCAATTTCAAATGCCTGTCTTGTAAGAAATGTAACGCCAAGTCCGAATTCGAATGGGAAAAAAATTTAAATTTAACAATTTTCAACCTTTACAATTACAACCGATATTTCTGTATTATTTCATTTATCTCAGCCCTTTGAATTTAATTTTGAAAGGGGAAACGCTTACGATGCGAAGTTGTGTGATAAAATAACTTATCAGAATGAAACCTGTTGAAATCCGAATAAGTTGTAAATACTAGTCTTATTAAGGTTTTTTTTAACGATGTTCAAATTGAAAGATTTTGGAGACGTTTGAAAATATAAATAATTGGTATTTAAATTATTTGATTCGTAATTGCCAACACGTTGGTGAGGCCGATCACTTATCAAACTGCGCAGTTTCTTTATCAATTTTCTGCTGTTAAATCGCTTTAGTTATTAAATAATGACAGTGGACAATTTTTGTGCATTTCTTGTTTTTCGAAAACTTAAATGAGGGAGTTTTAGTTACTTTTGTGAAATCATATGTGTGTTATGGTTACCGCCTCGTGGATGGCGTATTGTGGTGACCATTAGAGACATATGATTTTACGAAGTAACCAAAACACCTACGTTTGAGTTTCGAAAAAACACAAAATGCACTAAAAACTCTCCAATATCGGTCATACGTATGATTTTTCTATCCTCGTTATAATTAATTGTACACGAACGTGGTTTCATTTCATGTGTTCATCTCATCTCATCATTGTGATAATTGACTGGCGAGAAATCGATTATGAGTGGGCGGAGAAGGTATTGATTAGAAAATTGTGAACAATTACTAGTTAAATGTATATTTATTCAGTCTCAGAAGATAAATAAATAAATATTGGTCGGAAAAGGAAAATGGAGGAGGATGGTGGGAAATTGTGGCAACAGAGGGAGAGATTGGGGGTTTTTAGGAACGAGTACACGGTGAAAGGTGATTACCAGCCGTAGTGGGCACCGAATCCGTCGAAGGTGATGTGGGAGACAGCGGGGGCGGCGGAGTAAGCGACTCCGAGGAGACCGGCGTGGGCGACTGGGGCGGCGTAAGCCCTAGCGGCGAGGGGAGCGGCGGCGTATCCGAGAGGAGCGTGGGCGACAGCGGGAGCGGCGGCGTAGCTGAGGGGAGCGTGAGCGATGGCGGGGGCGGCGGCGTAGGCGAGAGGAGCGTGGGCGACCGTGGCAAGGCCGGGGTTGGAGACGCGGACGTCGGATTTCCTCACGGACGAGTAGGGAGTGTCGATGGTCTTGGAGTAGGTGGAGACCTGTCCGAGGTTACCGTAGCTCCTGAGGATGTTCTGCGACTGCGAGGTGATGGCGGCCGGGGCAAGAGCGGCGTGGCCGTAGCCGAGGGGAGCAGCCGGGGCAATGCCGTACGAGGCGGAGCCGTAGGAGTAGGCGGGGGCGGCGGAGTAGGCGACGGGGGCGAGACCAGCGTTGGCGCAAGCCAAGGCGGCGGCGATGACGAAGAACTGGGGAAAAATTAAAAATAAATTATCGTTATTTATTTGATCAATACAAAAAGTAAAATTATAAATCAATAGAACTTCTCAGGGTCTAATCAGTAAATCAGTCGGTTTAAATAAATAACCGATGATTGATAGTTATTCAGATTTTATAATGTCGAGTTGGAAAAACACTAGAAGCTCAAACATGAGATTATTTCATGCCAATTTATTTACATTAATTTATGCCAACTTTTGACATTTCCAATGACTAATTTATGATTTTTATTGGTTTATTATTCAATAATAAACCATTGTAATCGCCCAAGAAAAAAAAATTTATAACCCCCCCTCAAAATTTGATGTTTTACGTTTCAAGGCATGTAGAATCCGAATATCCAATAAAAAAAATTCTGTCCGTCCGCCGTACGCCGTCCGCCGTACGCCGTACGCCGTACGCCGTCCGCCGTACGCCGTTAGCACTTTTCCGGCCAAACTGTAAGAGCTAAAAATTTGAAATTTTCACCAAAAATCAATCTCGGTCCTACGACGGCCCAATTCTTGAACCAACTTGCTAGCTCAATTTTAAGGGTATTTTTGGGGGGTTTTGAGGGGGAGAAAATTAATATTTTCCAAGGTTTTTCAGAAAAAGGTGTACGTAGTATCAAATTATATAGATTTTTGGACGCTGAATCGAATGAGACCATCGCGGGGTCGATAGCTTCATTGGTTCTCGAGTTATCACAGCTTTTGTGCCGAATTTGGGAGATTTTCAGAAATTTGACATGAGGGTATAACTCGAGAGTTCTTGGAGCTATAAAAATCGTTCTATACTCATTGGAAAGGTCGTCAAACACTCTCTCCAGCTGTATCGTTAGGCAATAAGTTTAGCTTTTAATTAGGAAATTAAGAAAAATAAAAATGATTAAAATTACAATAGTTGCTACGGAGTTTTCCCCTATAGTTACCATCTGTTTTTCGGTGGGAATGTTCACAAATGTTCGGAATATTTAAAATAACAAATGGATAGTCTTCTTAAATCAATATTGAAGCGAAATAATAATAAACCACTGTACAATCATTTGCAGCGTTTTTTTGTTAGAATTCGTTGCAATAAATAATCAAGTATGATTAATTTGAAATGAAACTAGATTCGCATAAAATAACAGAAAATTTTTTATTAAAGACGATTTATGAAAAAAAAATTGATTTTGAATTTGGTCGGAAGCGAAAAGAAATTACTGAACCTTGACGCCACTAGCTGCGACGCTGTCCAAAAAGCGATGGGAATTTTACTCTTCACGAATCATAGTTAACAACTTCAATTCATTCAGTTGACCGTTCAACAAAGTACAAAAATTACCAAGTTAAGGAGTTAACATGAAGAAAGAGCGTTTTCCACTCCCTCGTCGCACAGAATCTATTATCTATATGGAAACATATTCAAAAGGGTTCCGACCATCACTAGAAATTCCTTGGACAACTTATTTTTACCCCTCATATAAAGCTGATCCCCTCGTTTTTGATCAGATAAGTTTCGCGTACTTAAAAAATTCGACCGCGACGCGGCTGAGAAATTGAAGAACAGAACCCAAAATAGTCGCTTCTGAAAATCGAAATATTTCTAACGTTTCTGCACTCGTTTCGCACTCACCTTGTACATGGTGTTTTGTGAGTATTCGAATTCACTAGACTGAAGATTGAAAGTCTCAGTCGTGCTTATATACTTCATTTGGGGTGTATCTCCCCCAGCTCCGTCATTTGACAGGTAGGGGTTGATCAAACCGAATTGAACGGCGGGGCGTCAACTTGGGCATGGTCTTTGGTATTGGGTCCGAACGAAAAGCCCAAGGTCACGCGCTCGGTGATACTGAACCGACTCAAAGGGTGCAAACTTGAAGTCGAAAGTGATATCATCGATCCAGTACGAGTACTTTTCGAAATATCGACAGCTATACCCGAGATAGCTACGATACATCGAGCAAGGAGTCAACGGTAATCGAAAATCCGCCAAGTGTAGTTAAATATATTGATATAATCGCTGCAAATTATCGTAGATTGGTTTATTATTGAATAATTAACAAGATTACTTCTAGTAACAATATTATTGCTACTGACTCGAAAATGTTCGCACCACTTGAAGACTTGAAATATTGACCTCAATTTTAAAACCGCTGCAAATTATTGTAGAGTAGTTTGATTATTCCATTGCTCTAATAATGATTAGAAGACTATCCAATTGTGATATTAATTATTCCGAACATTTTTTGTTAACGTTCCCACCGAAATACAGGTTGATAACAGATTGGTGATAGGGGAAAACTTCGTAGCAACTATTGTAATTTTAATCATTTTTATTTGTCTTAATTTTCAAATTGAAAGCCACATTTTCGCCTTACGGTACCTACAGTTGAAGAGAGTGTTTGACGACCGTTCCAACGAGTATAAAACGGTTTTTATAGCTCTAGGAATTCTTGAGTTATGCCAAACTTCTGAAAATCTCCTAAATTTCACACAAAAGCTGCGATAATTTGAGAACCATAAAAACGATCATGGTCATCGCGATGGACTCAGTCGATTGAGCGTCCAAAAATCTATAAATACTTAACTAGTAAATACTTTTTCTGAAAAACGTTGGATAATATGAATTTTCCCCCTCAAAATCCCCCGAAAATACTTGGATAACGATTAGAAAATTACGAATAGCGATATTTTATAATTTACTCCAAGTGATTCAAAAACTCGAAATGCTTTGCACAAACGCTTTAATAATATTATGATCAAGTTTATTATATTGAGGTATATAATATGGACAGTTGTGGTCTTAAAATGTTCGTTGTAACGAGCGTATATAGGCCTAATTTTTTTTGTGTATTTTCATTAAAATTAAAAAAAAATTAAAAATAAAACATTTGGGGCGTTTGCTATTAAAACCAGTTCATTCCATTTTTGAATCGGTAACAGTAATAACCAATTATAAAATCAAGAAACGTGTACTACGAGCTCAACATTATTTTCCTACAACTGTTATTGAAAAACTAGGTAGAAGAACGAAAAGTAGAAATACGCACAAATTGGGTTCATAATGCGGAAGTGCAGTATGTGAGCCTAACGTAACAATACAAGCCAAGTTTTCGTACTGGGTTGGTGAGGGGGAGAAGAACCAGGCGACATGTTCTCCGATTTTTTATTTACTGGCCGAGTACTTTCGCCCCTTCGGGCATCCTCAGGGCGATGTGGAACCATAGGTTACCACAGCCCCAACCTCACCTACCCAATACAATGAGAGATGCGACGACTCAACCAAGAAGTAACCTAAAAAGGTTTTTGTCCTCTATAAACACGATGCAAATTAATTCGGAAATGTTTACTCCCAGGTTCTGATGATAAGAAAAGCTGAACACGATATAGGCAATTTCAAAACGTCGAATGGCAGCCCATAGGCTGTGGTAACCTATGGTTCCACATCGCCCTGAGGATGCCCGAAGGGGCGAAAGTACTCGGCCAGTAAATAAAAAATCGGAGAACATGTCGCCTGGTTCTTCTCTCCCTCACCAACCCAGTACGATGAGAGATGCGACGACTCAACCAAGAAGCCAAGTTTTGTAAAATGGGATAATTTTTATAGACAGCCAGAGTCGAAGATATTGATTTTTCTGCGGTCTGTAAACATTGTAGCAGCGAAAAACGGCATAAGGTGGAAGTGCGGTGTGTGATCCAATCAATACGAAATAAGTTTTGTGAAATGGAGTCATTTTTAAAGCAATGAGACCCAAATATACAATAGTGCACAAATAAGATAACTGAAAATGGGAATTACGAGGAAGTGCGGTGCGTGACCCAAATAATAATAATCGAGCAATATTCAGCTATCGTATAGACAAATAAAAGTAATTCGGCGTTCAAATATGCTCATTTTTGCGGTCTGTTAAAATCAAAATATTGTCAATATTTGAATAACGCGGAAATACTGTATGTGACCTGCTTGATAAAAATCAGGCATCATTCAATCGCCGTCGCAAACATTTCAAAACCTTGAACGTTTAAACATATTGGTTTTAACAGCCTGTAAAAATCAGAATGCAAAATAAGCACAACCGAAATAGTGAAAAATGCTCATAACGTTGAGATACGGTGTGTGACCCAATATTCAAAAGATCAAGCATCATCTGCTCGCCATAACGAACATTTTAAGACCACAAACTTTCAAAAACATTGACTTTTATAGCCCGTAAAAATCGGAATAGAAAAAACTTAGAACGCTTCTATCTCGAAAGTACTGTGTGTTATCCAAAATCCGGAAACGGCTAATTTTGCACAACCACTAGGACAACATTCTCAGAAAATTTCATCGAGTTTCATTCATTTTTCACGAAGATATGACGATTCATGTTATTTACTGACCACAGATAGACAGACACACAGAAACTTGTTCAAAAACTGTTTCTGAGTACGGTAATATTAAATTTCATCCAAATTCACCTCCGTTCCAAAATCGACTTTTCGGAAGATCGCAACACTTCCATTTACTACGTAAACATGAAAGTAACAAAAAAATGGTCCAAAAATCTGGTTATGCAGCCTTGAAGATGCCCGAATGGGCGAAAGATCTCGGCCGAGAAATAAAAATATGGAGAAAAATTCGCAATCTGAATCTCCCCCTCATCCTGACAATATCAGAAAAAGAGCGACACAAAAAAAAAAAAATGATCAAACGTCAATCCTTATTGCCTAGCGAACAATTCACCTCGCTTTAAAGGAACCGCTAAGTTGACGAGCGGAGACGGAGTGAAGAGCTTAAAGTTGACAAGTCTTTGAAAACGCTGCAAAAAATAGATTGTAAGGTGGTTTACTATTCTTTCGCTTCAGTAACAATGTAAGAAGACCATCCATTTGTGATGGTTACCATTCCGAACGTTTGTGAACGTTCCCGCCGAAAAACCGATAAGGGAAAACTCCGTAGCAACTATAGTGATTATGATCATTTTTAATTATCTTGACTTTTAAATTAGAAGCTAAATTATTCTAACGAGGGTACAGCTGAAATGAGCGTTTGAAAAGAGTATACAACGATTTTTATAGCTCCGAATATTCATGAGCTATACCCTCATACCAAATTTTTGAAAATTACTAATACTCTGCACGAAAGCTGCAATAGCTCGAGAACTATTAAAACTATCAACCCCACAATCGTCGCATTCGATTCAGTGTCCAAAAATCGATAGAAATTGATTCCAAACACACCTATGTCCAAAAGATTTTTCGAAAATACCAATCCCCCTTTGAAACCTCAAAAAAAACCCTTGGAACATGGAATAGAGGTAGCGATGTGGTGAAAGAATTAAGCCATTGTCAGACCATGATTGATTTTTGGCGAACATTTAAAAAATTCAGCTTTTATAGTTCCGTCAGAAAAGTATTGACGGCGGACGGACTGCATTTTTTATTGGATATTCGGATTCTACTTGTCTTGAAACGTAAAACGTCAAATTTTGAGGTGACTGGCAATTTTTTTTCTAGGCGACTACAATGCTTTATTATTGAATAATAAAACAAAAACACAATACTCTGCTATCATTCAACGGCTGCGAAAAACCAATATACTTTTCCTTTTTCATAGTTCCCAATTTCAAAAGTGAAAAGTTGTACATTCATTTTTTTCTACTTCTATACCATTCTTCTTCTTTACTATCCCATTTCACAAGAATAGATAACAAAATTATAGGCACAAATTGCACTGATTTTAAATTAGTTGTATTGTTATATCGATTTCGGCGCTTAGGCCATCTTCAGTTGTAAGATAGAAACTGATGATGGCCTAATCGCCTCAATCGATACAACAATAATAATCATCTAAAATCAGGGGAATTTGTGACAATCTCTTTTTCTTCTCTATTTATAAAATAGACCCCGCGTAATTTTTACTTCATTCTACGGTCACGTTTTGCCTGCTTGATTTTATTTTCCTTTTGAGAGGTTTTCCGTTTTTCTTTATGCCTCAGTAGAAGTTTTATTTTATTAAACTTTTGACAGTTTTTGACAGTTTTGACAGTTTTTCCGACAAGACGTCTTATTTATTTTTGAATCCCCAACTCAACTAAGTGTTTACATGTCATTGGCCTTTCTGTTGAGGCTGTTAACTTTTCAGTAAAATTTTCCATTCCCGGCTCCTGCTTCAGCAGGCTCAAGAGGTTAACAAGAATCGTCTTGAGCGGTCGTTATGAACTCAAGGAGATTAATAGCGTCACAGAAGGAAACTACTTTTTCAACGTTAAGATTACTAAATGATCATCTTGATCGTCCCTTGGGAATTGGATCGTGATGAAGAAACTGCTAAGGTATACTGTACAAGTTCATTTTATTGGGACTAGGAAATAAATATTTGTTGAGAAATAAATAAATAGAGGGGAAAGATCAGGGGATCATGTCAGAAAGTGTATCTGAGAGGGAAAGGAACTTGAGGTTTGGGCTGGGGCTGTCATGGCAACGTGGAATCAGTCAGACGGACAATCTGTCAGTCAGTGATTACCAGCCGTAGTGGGCACCGAATCCGTCGAAGGTGATGTGGGAGACAGCGGGGGCGGCGGAGTAAGCGACTCCGAGGAGACCGGCGTGGGCGACTGGGGCGGCGTAAGCCCTAGCGGCGAGGGGAGCGGCGGCGTATCCGAGAGGAGCGTGGGCGACAGCGGGAGCGGCGGCGTAGCTGAGGGGAGCGTGAGCGATGGCGGGGGCGGCGGCGTAGGCGAGAGGAGCGTGGGCGACCGTGGCAAGGCCGGGGTTGGAGACGCGGACGTCGGATTTCCTCACGGACGAGTAGGGAGTGTCGATGGTCTTGGAGTAGGTGGAGACCTGTCCGAGGTTACCGTAGCTCCTGAGGATGTTCTGCGACTGCGAGGTGATGGCGGCCGGGGCAAGAGCGGCGTGGCCGTAGCCGAGGGGAGCAGCCGGGGCAATGCCGTACGAGGCGGAGCCGTAGGAGTAGGCGGGGGCGGCGGAGTAGGCGACGGGGGCGAGACCAGCGTTGGCGCAAGCCAAAGCGGCGGCGATGACGAAGAACTGGGAAGAAATTAAAAATAAATTATCGTTATTTATTTGATCAATACAAAAAGGAAAATTATAAATCAATAGAACTTCTCAGGGTCTCATCAGTGAATTAGTCGGTTAAAATGAATAACCGATGGTTGATAATTTTTCAGATTTTAGAATGTCGAATGGAAAAACACAATAAGCTCAAACATGAGATTATTTCATGCCAATTTATTTACATTAATTTATGCCAACTTTTGACATTTTCAATTACTAATTTATGATTTCTATTTCATGGATAATTTCGTTAGAATCCGTTGCAATAAATAATCAAATATGATTAATTTTTAATGAAACTAGATTCGAAGGCGTAACATAACAGAAACTTTTTATTGGAGACAATTTGTGGAAAAAAATCGATTAGGTTTTGAGCGGAAGCGAAAAAATGTTAGCACGGCGATGACGAAGAACTCAAAAATGTTGAAAATTAATTTTCAAAAATCGTTCAACAACGAATTCACTTTTTATCACCATGAATTATGAATGACATGTGATATCAGACGAACAAGTCTCAAGAGCTTAATAAGAAAATTAAATGGAAAAAGGATCAACTGTCAGTTATACGATTATTGATTTTTGAAAAAACGAATAGTACAAAAACGAGACCATTCATATCATTTTATTCTTGCGTCGACGACAAAGCTCAACCTATCAGTGTCTAAAATATTTATTCTTATTAGTCAATGTTTGTTATAAAATGATTCCATGTATTAAAAATGTGAATTTTTTTTTTTTAAGCAGGGTATCCGACTTTGAATTTTTTATTTCCTTAAATTTCGCTAATTTTAGTATCTTTCATTTGAAATGTAGAGTTTTGAACAATACTAATGGAAAATTTCTAATAAAAAGATCACAGTTTTATGAAAGCATCTGCATTTGAAACGAAAATCTAAATATGAAATGGAAAGTCTGTAGACGAAGTTGGGCGTGACAAATATAAATTTCCGGTTTTAGAAAATTCTGAATTCGGACCTGTACATTCAATAATGTCGGGTTGAGTATTCTAATACCAAGACAGTTGACTTTGAGAAAAGGTTTCTGTTCAAAAAGGGGTCAATCGTGATCAAAAACATCGTAAATTGTAATCCAACTGTGCTCAGAGAGGTTTTGAACGACGCATTACGCAAACGTCGTTTCGGTCGAGTGAATCTCTCTCTTTTCGAGTTTCATCAAGTGAAAAAAAATAATATTTCCCAATATTTTCCTCTCCTGATAATTTTTTTATTTTTTGTACTCGGAAGGGAGAACATTTTCTACCAATAATTATTGTGAATTATTAAGTTGAATATATTTGGTATGGGGAAAGTTTTTTTAGTTCCGTTTTTCACAATGCGAAAAGTGAAAATCTTGTCTGGTGATGAGCAGTAAAATGGAACTTGAGAATATTTTGTATGAAAAATTTCTGAACGAAAATGAATTTTATTTTACAAAAGAAGAATCGTCAGGTAGATAAATCTGTGTTTTGCCCCGATTAAAAATCTATCCAAATAAATTAGAATTTCATTTTTCGGCAGGATTTTCCCTATTTTATTTTTTCACCCTAATTCGCTCATGACGTGTCGAATTTTCGGCAAATAAAATCGCCATAGTTTTTTTTTTAAATAATTTACTCACCTTGTACATGTTGGTTGGGTTTGTGAATCTACTACGAGATATGACTGTCAATGTGACTAGCAGTGGCTTATATAGTAATAGGGGTAGGGAGTGATCGAGGAAGGGATGTTCTACCAATTCGAGACTCCAGATGACGGTAGACGCATTGACGCCTTGAGGGGTTGGCTCTCGACTTGGGCCAACTTAGCGTGTTGCAATAAATACGATTGACCTTGACGTTGGTCATGGCGCTTTGTTCAGACTGAAATTGATACTTGTGCTTCCGAGTTTCGGAACTCGGAGAACCGGAATTTCTTTTCACACGCTCCTTCGGCGGTTAACATTTTTTCCACGGTGGAATATATTCTTTAAGACACAAATGCAATGCGAATGCCACCGGGGAGACAGGAAAATTCAATTCACTATCGCTCAAATGGTTGTACAGTGATTTATTATTCCTTCGCATCAATAATGATTTAAGAAGACTATCTGTGATTGTAATTATTACGAAAAACTCCGCAGCGACGAGTGTAATTTGAATCATTTTTATTTTTTCTTAATTTTCAAATTAAAAGCTAAATTTTTCGCCTTACGGTATAGTTGAAGAGTGTTCGACGAGCATTCGAACGAGAATAGAACGATTTTTATAGCTCCAAGAACTCTCGCGTTATACTGCTGCGAATAACTCGTGGAGCAATAAATCTATCGACCTCAAGGTGGTCTCATTCATCGTTCGAAAATTTGTAGAATTCGATATCAAACACACTTATGACCAAAACATTTTTTCGAAAATACCAATCCCCCTTTGAAACCCCCGAAAAACAATAAAAATAGAGTTACCGATTTGGTGAAAGAATTGAGCCATTGTCAGACCATGATTGATTTTTGGTGAACACTTCAAGAATTTGACTTTTATAGTTTCGTCAGAAAAGTATTGACGGCTGACGGACTGAATTTTTTTTATTGGATATTCGGATTCCACATTTCTTGAAACGTAAAACGTCAAATTTTGAGAAGGCTAGAAATCTTTATTCTTGGGCGATAAAAAGGAATAGAAACTTGATTGTTTTCACTTTAAATTCGAATTCTACGTCTAATTTCCTGTAAGAATCATTAAATAATCAAATTTGAACAGTACTGTAAGTATTTGCAACGAATTTTCAAAGTTGAAAAACATGAACCGTGTAGTACTAAAACTGGGAAAAACTAATGTTCGTCGTCAAATTTCCACCGTTTTGACGTCATATTCGGATTCAGCGTTGAATTTCCTATAAGAATAGCTCTCAAAATCGCTTTAAAACGAAAATTTAATTTTTCACTATTACCGATGCCAGCGGAGCTCGGAATTTCGGCCGGCGAAAAACCCGATTGACGGAAAATAATTTCTCTGGCTCTGTTTAAATTTTTTTCACCAAATTTTTTGCTATGTACGTGTGTAAGGCGATCAAATGAAGACTCCTGCATAATAAAACAATTGATTTGCATTTATTTTGACCCCGAAAATCACGGTTAAAGTCCAATTTTTGAGCTTTCAAAAACCGATTTTTTTGGACCACTTGCAGATTTTTCCGAGAAATAAAAAAATCACAAAAATACATCATCGTAAGACACAACTTTCCTTAAAATTTCAGATTTTTATCTGCATTGAGAGAGGAGTAAAAATTCGTTTAATGGTCGGTTGAAAAAAAACGGCGAAAATTTTTTGACATTTCATGTCTTTGCTATGGCACACAACCAAATTTTCGTTATGTCACGTTACGTAACGAAATATGCTCAATGATTATTATGATTCTTAGAAGTGAGGTATCTACCTTCCTATAGATATATATTTATGATTATAGCTGCTCCTGAAACTAACTTCTTTCCTATCAACTGTAATAAGCTGAAATTTGGCTGGTAGCCTCCTTACGACGTGAACAATAAGGTGCACAGGGTTTTGATCAGCTGATTGGCTCCTGAAGCTAAATTCTTTCCTATCAACCGTAGGAAGCTGAAATTTGGCTGGTAGCCTCCTTACGACGTGAACAATAAGGTGCACAGTGTTGGGATCAGCTGATTGGCTCCTGACGCTAAATTCTTTCCTATCAACCGTAGTAACCTGCATGCACTCATGCATCCAAATTTGAAAATAGTTGAGTGTTACCTACGTAATCAATGTTTCCCAAGCATCAAAATATGACAATAGTTTATTGTTGTCTACGCAATCATTGGTTAGTGGAGTTAGTGTACTGTTATGTAAATGGAAGGGAAGAAAGAGAGATGGGAAAGATATGAAATGTCCTAATGCGTTGCAGACTTGTATGCAAGCCTAAAGGAACTGGTACCGGAACGGAACTGGTTCCGGAACTGGTTCCAGAACCGGAACTGGTTCCAGAACTGGTTCCGGAACTGGTTCTGGAACTGGTTCCGGAACTGGTTCCGGAACGGAACTGGTTCCGGAACGGAACTGGTTCCGGAACGGAACTGGTTCTGGAACTGGTTCCGGGTCGGAACTGGATCCGGAACTGGTTCCGGGTCGGAACTGGATCCGGAACTGGTTCCGGGTCGGAATTTAAATGTCCACATTTTCCCAATGTAATGTACCTATCCATTTGAAATAGATTTCACTCAAATTCAGCATAATGATAGCTAACGATGTGTACATCAATAATATATGGTTCATTCTTTGTTTCTTTCGCACTAAATAGATGAAAAGAACGTTTAAAGTTGAAAAATGTCATTTTTTCGTGTATAGTCTACCAATATTGTTGAATAACGCAAAAACGGTTGACAAAATGATAGGTACATTACATTGGGAAAATGTGGACAGTAAAATTACCTATCTTTTGGTATATTCAAACATCTGAATTGACGACTTTTTGTTTGAGTTATCCACTGTGCAAGTTACTAATCTTGGAAAACTTACAGTCGTTATGTCCAATTTTGCTCCTACTTTGCTCCAGTTGAAAAACCCAATACTTTATGATACGAAGTACGTTTGAACTCCACCACCTACATACCAAATTATAGCAACTACTACTAAGTACTACCTACTATAAAAATACCTATAGATTCCCAAAAATCAATCTTGGTCTGACAATGGCTCAATTCTTTAGCCAGAGCGCTACCTTAATTTTAAGGGTATTTTTAAAAGGTTTTGAGGGGAAGAAAACTCGAATTTTCCAACTTATTCCGGAAAAAGACGTATTATGTATCAATTTATATAGATTTTTGGACGCTGAATCGAATGAGACCATCGCGGGGTCGATAGGTTTGTTGGTTCTCGAGTTATCGCAGCTTTTGTGTCGAATTTGGGAGATTTTCTGAAATTTAACCTGAGGGTATATCTCGAGAGTTCTTGAAGCTATAAAAATCGTTCTATACTCGTTGGAATAGTCGTCGAACACTCTCCTCAACTGCACCGTTATGCTAAAAATGTAGCTTTTAATTTGGAAATTATGACAAATAAAATTATAACAGTTGCTAAGGTGTTTTCCTTTATAGTTACCAATCTGATTTCGGTTGGAACGTTCACACATGTTCGGAATAATTACAATCACAAATGGATAGTATAATAATATAATAAGAATAATAAAGAATAATAAACCATCGTACAATTGTTTGCAGCGTTTTTTATTAATTACTCGATGGGAAATTGGCGCACACCTGCTTGTATTTGTATTCTGAAGAGCAGGCGATATTTCGGAATTTATATTTAATGTACACAAGGTTTGAGTTTCTACCTTGGCTTTTTCATCAACTTATCGAAAATGAACAACATTGAGACTATATTTTGTAAACACACAGCTGACACAAAAAATCTATTCAACTACGATTCAACTCTCGTATCTTCCACAAAAGCGATCCGCTATTGTAATTTTCCTATATCGTCCTATTTTAACGGTCTGCTATCTACAATTGTAGGGGCCATTTTGACTAAAAAGGTCAACAATTTGCGCAACAATGCGCGCGATAAATTTTGCGCAACAATGCGCGCGATAAATTTGCCGCATTTATGTCAACCGATTCGCTCAAGATAATTTATATCGCTCGACAAGGGCTAATTCGGTCGCACCGAGTACCGTGCTCTTTTTAAAATAATCTACCGACTGGATCTGTATTAGTAGCTAAATATTTCGCATTCGGTGCATTCGTATCTAACTTGTTCCATCTTAGTCGAACGGGGAAATAAAAGTCTCGTAGGCGGCAACACGCACGACTGACCCGATCAGTCGATCACTACGGTTGCTTTTCGAAAGGTCAACGACTGCTGTATAAAGGTCGACGCGACTAGAGCTACGTAGCTATAAATAAATCGTTACTAGGTCGCTGTACTTACTAGACATTGTCGAAAGCACAGAAAGCACGAAGTGTCGGGAAAGGATGGAAACTAGGGTGGAATATTGCATACAATAGATGGAATCTACATGAAGCGAGTTCACAGGATGCAACGAGTTGGATGAATAATTAAAAAAAATATATATAAAAATAAAAAACTTAAAAAGAATAAAACCGATTTCAAAAATATTTGCCTATAAAATAAACTCTGAAAAAGAAATAAATAACAAAAATGTCCCAACTTCGCAGCAAATAATTCGCCATTTACACATTTTTATGGACTTCTGGTAAAGTCCTGACCACTTCCTAGTTGATCGGATCACCTCCCCTAATAATATAAAAATTACTAGAGGGGTTGTGAGGGGGAGAAAAACCAGGCGACTTATTCTGCAGATTTTTAATGGCTGGCCGAGCACTTTCGCCCATTCGGGCATCTTCAGGGCGACGTGGAACCATGAGGTCCACAGGCGAAAAACCAGTTAGAAAACTCAATTTCTCCTTTAAAAAAAAAACACAATTTTTCATTTCAACCTAATAATATACTTCCATAAATTGAATTATAAATTGTTTTCTTGTGCTTCGGACCTTGGACCGAAATAAATATATATATAAAAAAACGTGGGGCTGAGGTTGAGGTGAAAGCTGCGACGTTATCTCATTTTGAACTTCTATACTTCGAGCGCTTTCTCCATTCAAGGCCTCTTCAGGAAACATCATCTTTTTCATAACAGTTTTTAAAATAGGTCCTGTAAGTAGGTCTACAAGGCTGGGATTGTCATTAATAGGAAATTTCTAAAACACGTCCACTTTTTGAACCTAGAGTCTAATAAATTTGAAAAGACTAAATTAAAGGACTAGGACAAATGCAGGGTTGAATCTAGTCCCCCTATTTATTATTTAAAATCAAATAGACTTGCGACAAATCAAAACGTACATCAAAAAAGGTGCCAAATGTAGTAACTGGCAGACTATGTAATTTAAAATAATGGGCCGAAAAAATTGTAAAGCGGTTAGTAATTTTTTTCTCATGTATGGAGAGGGAATTTTTTTTAGCAAATTACTTGTAGACTCAGCTGGGGAAAATTTTCTCCCAGTAAACGACGTTGGATTTAACACGGCTGAAAGAATACAATACGAAGAGTCGAATTCCATGGTGTGTGCTGATCTAGGATTTATCGTGACGCAGCCGACGCACAACTGTTCAATCAGCAGCCAACGCAGGGCGAGCTTGGAAATTGTTATTAGCTTCAAATTGCCTCGTCCTCGACCCGATAGCCCGATACTGTCGCGATGGGCGGCGTTTCGGATCTCGAACTACCCAAGTTGCTCTCGCGGATAACGAAGCAAAACAAGGTGTTGGCTCTCGACCCACACTCGCTTATTACTTAGCTATTGTCTATGTGTGCGCAATGGGACCACCGAGTTCGATTGATTGCGCATACTTTGCGCATTAGCACCACATTACAACAGCGAACGCTACGAGAACGTTGGGTTGACTGCTCGAGTTTCGTATGACTGGAATGCAACCCGGAGTACGAATAAAACGATTTCCTCGGGATTTTAGCTAAGAGAAATTCTAACATGGCTTTACGATCGAATTTCAAAACGTATAATAGAGGGGACAGTTTGAAAAATCGACAGTTTAAATATAGAAATTTGCAATTTTCCTAACTCAAAAATCTAATAAAATTCCAACGTTCCAGTAGTGCAGCATAGTTTTACCGGCGAATTTCCAAAGTTTTATAGAGGAGATCGTTCGTATAGTGATATAACGAATATAGACAATTTTTTATATAGGTGCATAAATGCAAGAGAAATATTATTCCGTGCCTATGCATTCCACAACTCAGATATTCCAAAAAAGTTCAATAACTTGAGAACCGTTGAAAATACCGACACCACTATAGTCTGATTCGATAAAAAAAAAAATACATGAATTCCAGAATGCCGAACTCGTACCTCATAACTTTTGCCAAAATAAATATTGCTGCAAAAAAAATCCGATTTTTATCTGAAATATTACAACAGTTATTGTTCGAATCGACACATATACACGTACAAAAATTTTCTAGAATCTCTGATACATGAAACGGATTTTTTATATTTTGGGGTTGAAATTCGATAGTCGACTACCGGAATTTATTCATTTTCGGGGAAAATTTCCTAAAATTTCTGTAATTGAGAAAAAATAATTTTAAATTACGATAAAGTTTCGGAGGACTTCACTCTTAAGTTACCAATATGTTTGTAGGTGGAAACGTTCACATGTACGTGGGTTATGTACTATAACAGAGGATGGTCTTTCCAAATGATGATTGAAGCAAAAGAATAATGAACCACTGCAGCGTTTTTGTTATTAATTTATTCATTTTTTAAATTAAATAAATATAAGGTCATAATTTAATGAAAAATGCGGGCGGCACAAAAGTTATAGAATCTGATTAATTGTATCCACTCATCAATAAATTACTCCTGCTTTTTCCTTATTCATCTGTGTTCTCAGGAAAATTACATGGACGATTACTATGTCTTATACAATTAAACATACGCCCAACACTGTTTTTTGGATTTCTTAAAATCGTTCGAGTGCAGCCAAATAGGTTCGATAAATCTGAAAAGGTCGCCTAATTTTCAGAAATTAATTGAACAAAAAAGCAGCAAAATCGGTTTATAAGAAGATGAATATATATTTTAAAAATGTCATCTGTGACCAAGATTTTTCGAAATAATAGAAGAAACCTTTTCTCTTCACTCTTTTCAATCACAACCAATTAATTATTTTAAAAAAGGAGAAATGAATATCAAAAAAGAAATCCGTTTTTACTTGAATGAATGAATTAATTAATTTATATTTTTCTGCACAGTTTAGGGCATTACTGCCCTCTCGTACACAATTATCAGTCAACAAGAAATTAAAAAAAAAAAAAATAATATGAATCTGCTATCACCGTGCAATGCTTCAACTCGTAAAAACCACTAAAACATTACTTATATAAAAATGAATCAATTAGAGAAAATGAACCATCAACTTTGTACAAAATAAAATACATCAACACTTAACTTAATTCAGTTAGTTAGTAATTTAGTTTTTTTTAACCTAACTTATTGAAACGTACGCGTTCTAGAAATTCCGCTTTCCGATTAAAAAAATGGTATCAAGATTAAATCGAGTCAACTCCATGAACGTGTAAGGTTTCGAGAGCTGACATCGAATTTACGAGCTATATTTTTCAAACGTCGCCAAATCATGTCTATTTATCGAACAATCGCTAGACGCTTGCTCATTTCGTGGCGGCACTCGATACGTAAATGCTCCTCAGATGTCATTAAAATCATTATCTTATCGAGAAGCTATCGAAGGTGACAATGCCTGTATGAGCAATCGCTAGTAGTTCGATCAAAATTCTCCCAGTTGTCGACTAAGCCGACCACGAGCGGTTTCGCGAGTTGGCACAGTAAATTGTTGCCCGGTCGAGGGGAAAAATAACCGAAAATGATTTTCCTGATTATTTTCGCGTCTTCAGCGGCGGCTTTGGTCTACTTTATTTTCAAAGCTGTGACGATCAACCAATACTGGTCGAATCTCGGCGTCCCGAGCCATAGAGCGTTTCCGTTGTTCGGAAACATGTTCGACCTCGTTTTCAAAAAGCGCACGCACGCCGAAATAATCAAAGCCATTTACGAGGAATTTCCGGACGAGCCCGTCGTCGGATATTATTATTTCACGTCGCCGAGACTGATAATAAAAGACAAGGAACTTGTCGAGCGGGTTTTTATCAAAGATTTCCAACATTTCGTCGACCGGGTTCCCCCCGTTGATATGAAAAGCAACCCGTTGGAAGTGAATCTTTTCGCATTGAGCGGCAACACTTGGCGAGCTATACGGAGCAAATTTTCCCCTATGTTCACCTCGGGAAAATTGCGCTCTATGTTCGAACAGGTGAGCGACATCGCCGACGAGCTCGTTCAACTTCTCGCCGTCAAAACGGCCGGCGTCGATATGAAAGAGGAAACCGGCAAATTCGCTATGGACGTCATCGGCTCTTGCGTGTTCGGCATAGAGCCCGGAACTTTGTCCGACGACGGGGAAAACGAATTCCGAAAAGAGGCCGCACACGCATTTCGTCCGTCCTTCTTCGATTTCGTCCGCATGTCGATGCTGGTGGCGATGCCGAAATTATCGAGAAAATTGAAACTCACTTTCACGCCTAAGAGGACGGTCGCGTATTTTTCGAACATAGTTCGCCAAGCATTGGAACACAGAAAGACGACGCGGTTCGTCAGGAAAGATTTCGTCCAGCTGATGGTGACATTGCAGGAAAAAGGGTACATCGATGTCGAGAAAAACGACCCCAACGACGATTATTTGAATATCGACGACAAATCGTTCGACACGGGTGACGAGAAAATCGAGCTCACCGACGACGTCATGGTCGGCCAAGCGTTCGTCTTTTTGGTCGCCGGTTTCGAAGCGACCGCCACGACAATGATGTTTATGTGCATGGAATTCGCCGCGAATCCCGACTGCCAGGAAAAGGCGAGGGAGGAAATTTTCAAAATCAAAAAGAACAACGCAGAATTGACGTACGACGCGGTCAAGGACATGCGGTATCTAGACGCGTGCGTCAAAGAGACCCTACGTTTGCACCCTCCGATCGGACAATTGATACGCATGTGCGTCAAGACGTACCAAGTGCCGGGAACTCGATTGACTTTGAAGCCCGGCGATTACATAATGGTCCCTAGCCTCGCGATTCACATGGATCCGGATATTTACAGCGATCCGGAGAAATTTCTACCGGAACGTTGGAACGTCACTGAATCCGTGAAACGTCCGCCTTGCTCGTACCTTCCTTTTGGCGAGGGTCCCAGAATATGCATCGGAATGCGTTTCGCCATCATGGAAATTAAATGCTGCCTCGCCAAAATTCTCCTCAAATACAAAATCAAGCCGCATCCTTCGGTTGAAACGCCGGTCAAAATAAATCCGCACTCGTTTTTCGGCAACCCGCTCAAACCTGTATTGTGCAATCTCGAAAAACTGTGAATCCGCGATGAAGACCAATTTTCGAAAATCGTTTCCCCTCGATTGGAACCGATAAAAAATCACATCCGAACCGGCTTACGACGGCAAGAGGTAGAACAGAAAATATTTGTAATCGATACATTAACAGCGACGAATAAATTGAATTCATTCAGTTGCATTTGCGTGTTCGTTGTCGTGTATAATTTTACCATATTAAAGAAGTACCAACTCGGAAAAAATTGTTCGTTTAATGATAAACCAAAATTTCTTTTTTAAATTTATTTATTAACAGCTCCTCGGAGCCCCGTTACAGTTGCACAAAACGATAATATTTTGGAACAATCTTCTTTCTGCAATCAGCTATTCCCATGATACTTTAAAGGGAATTTTTAATAGTATGAGAATCTGTTATTAAGTTTGTATCTCAATTACTCTAATCGCCCTCTTGTATTGAATTGACGATTCGACTATTGACAACTAGGAACTAGAGAAACTGCAGTCTTGAAATTTAGAATGTCGATTACAAGAAATTAATGCCAGTTGATTCATCCCGTCGTCTCATTTGGAGATTGTCGAAAAATCGGGGGAAATTGGCTCAAAAATCAACTTTACAAACGACAAAATAGATCGAATAAACACCGCGGATAAGTTTATATTCTTCTAAACTCCGTAGCTAATATTGTAGTTTTAATCATTTTTATTTTTCTTAATTACCAAATTAAAACCTGAAATCTTCGCCTATCGGTACAGCTGAAGAGTGTTCGACGACTATCCCAACGATTATAGAACGATGTTTATAGCTCCAATAACTGTCTCGATTTGCCCTCATGCAAATTCTGAAAATCTCACATAAAAAAGGAATTTGAAAATAATGAATTTTTCCCCTCACGACCCCCCAAAAATACCCTTAAAATTGAGGTAGCTTCTAAAGAATTAGACTATTGTCAGGCAAGATTGATTTTTGGCGAAAATTTGAATAATGTGACCATGAAAGCTACATCATGGTCAAAAAGGGTTGTATATCCGTGTCATCAATTATCCATCTCGAAAGAGATTTTTAGAACTAGCAATATATAAATGTCTACAGTTTTCCGTTTCAAAAGAATGGTCGACTATCTTGGACACCGATAAATTGAGGACACGAACATACAACAGTAAAAAACTTTCAATTTTTTCTATTTTTTTTCTTAAATTGGATATTTGGATTTCACATACCTTGAAACGTAAAAAACCAAATTTTGAGAGGGGTTAGAGAAATGTTCTCGTGAGCGATTTGGTTTATTATTGGATAATAAGCCAAAACCGACGTATTCGATTTTCTCCGAGATTTTTCGTCGAAAAACTATCCCCGGGATCGCCTCAACGGTTTAGGAGTTTATTGAGAAAATACATACACCATTTCTTGTTTTTTTTTTGTTTTTTTTTTAATATATATTTATAGATAATACGAGCTATATTACTCAATATACGAAAAAAAAGTAAAAAGCATCACTAAAATAAACTAGGTATATACACTATTTTTTCAATATTTCATTGGAAAACGATTATGTACAGTTTTCAAACGATATCGATCAAGTTTCTTTGTCTTCCTCCCTTCGCGGGAATCGGGCGCCGAATTATGATGGCAAATATTATTAAAATCGGAAGCAAGTTCCTTCTTTTCCGTCGAATCATTCGCGTGTGCGATAAAGGACGTGTCTGTGTCCCAGATTCGTTCAACCTTGGCAAGTCTGAGCCGCGCCCTCGGGCGCCCAAGAGATCGAATGGAACCTCCAGAACCCCGCCCTGAACCTCCGAACCTCGCCAGTCGGCTTCATTAAACTCGTATGTAATTACAAGCCGCGCAAGGGCTAAATCAATATTAAGTTGAATAACCAATCATATTGAATCGACTCAAGGATATTGACGAGGCGATAAAAAAAATACCACCGTTTTTCAATTGCATCAGGTCAATCGAGGAGCACAGTCATCGCATTGTTAGGTTTTTCAAGACCGGCTGAATCTCTCATGCGTAAATAATGGGCCTTGGCGATTTTTTCAAATTCGATGAGGCTAAATGAAGGAAATGCGAAAATGGACTAAGTACTGTGAAAATTTCTTCAGCGAAGCGTATTCATTTATTAAAAAAAATTCTCAAATGAACATAATTATTGAAATATCTCACACTAAATTAATTCATCTTCCAACTTCATAAATGGACTGGTTGAAATTGATTGTAGATAAAATGTGCATGTAGTTATTTCACTCTTTAATTATTTCATTTATTCGTTTATTTTATGAATATTTATCAGATTTCTATCGTGTGATTCAATTTGAGTTATCGGCCTGGGCGTTTTTATTGTCAAATTTTCACAGTTTTCGCCTGAGGAGAAATTCGAGTTAACATACCCAGCGATCTTAGATTTGGTGTGTAGCTGGGAGAAAAATAGTTCTTCAGGCAATAAAAATAAAATAAAAAATAAAAAATAGAAAGAAAATAAAAAATAGATACTTCGCAACTTCTTCACAATTACTCTTACTGAGTTCAACCCCTTCACTGACGTAAATTAGCGAAATCGATCATAGTATTGGATAGGAATAAAAAAGTGTTAAGTTGATAGTGTTAGGTGTCAATAAATGGGATTAAAATGTTGTTACCAACTGCGTTTGGCTTACTATTCAATAGTAATAACATTGTAATCACCAATAAAAATTTAACATCGCTCAAGATTGAATTTTTGACGTTTCGTGGCCTGCAGAAGTCGCGAATATGCAATAAATAATAAACCCTACGCGGTCTAATTTTTTCTGAGAAAACTATAATTGCTAATTTTTGAAATCGTCAGAAAAATTCAATCTTGGTCCGACAATGGCTCAATTCTTCAACCAAATCGCTAGCTCAATTTTGTGGGTATTTTTGGGGGGTTTCGAGGGAGAGAAATTCGTATTTTCCAACGCTTTTCAAACAAATATGTGTTTGGTATCAATTTCCATGTACTAAGACCATAACGGAGTCGATAGTATTATTTATTTTCGTGTTTTCGCCGCTTTTGTGAGGAAGATTTTGAAAAACTTGGCATGATTTCATAACCTGAGACTTTCTAGTGCTATAAAAATCTTTCTATACTTGAAGGATTGCTCATAAAACACTCTTTTAACTGGCGAATAATTTAACTTTTAACTGGATAATGAAGAAAAATAGAAATAATTAAAATTGCCACGATTGCTAGGAGCTCTTATAATCTATTGTCAGATAGAAACGTTTACAAATATTCGAAATAGTTACAATTCTCACGTCATACTTGAAAGAATAGATCGCTGTCGAATAATTTGCAGCGTTTTTACTAATGATCTAAAACTTATTATAATTCCAAGCTCGTCCTAGCCTCAGATAGTTTACAGAAGGCCGTCGAAAATGCCCGGCCTCTCGAATATGTTATCTATTTCTCGGAACTATAAACGCGTGAAATTAAGTCGAGGCCCGATTATTTAACGTCCTTATGGAAACCAGGAGGGGAATCTTGCCGCCGCAGAAACCCATAGGACGGCCAAGGGTATCGTCCTTTGCCGAGGACGTCCTCTGCCACTGTCCGAACGACGCCGACGGAAGCCTTGAAGGTGCGTATTCGGATCAGGTCAGGGTGGGAAGACCACGCCCTCGCACCTGCCCCGGGCCCCAGAATCAGCCAAGCCCAGTGAGTCCGGTTCGCCACCTAATGCACGCATCTTAATGCGATTACTCGGCGAAATTAGATACCTATGCAGTTTCGAGTGCGAGTTTCAATTGCTAGAGAATCGAAGGGCAGAATAAATTACGCAATAGTAACAGTACTATTTCCGAGCGTAAGAGCAATCTATTTTCGTTTATTATTCAATCGCCACCAATACCATTGTAATCGCCCAAGAAAAAAATTCTAAACCTCCCTCAAAATTTGATGTTTTACGTTTCAAGGCACGTAAAATACGAAAATCCAATATAAAAAAACGGTGCAAATGATTGTACAGTGGTTTATTATTCCTTCGCTTCAATAATGATTTAAGAAGATTTGCCATTTGGGATAGTAATTATTCCGAAAATTGTGAACGTTCCCGCCGAAAAACAGCTTGGTAACTATCGGGGAAAACTCCGTGGCAACTATTGTCATTTTAATCATTTTTATTTTTCTTAATTTCCAAATTAAAATCTGAATTTTTCGCCTTTTGGTATAGTGTAAGTGTTCGACGAGCATTCAAACGAGTATAGAACGATTTTCATAGCCCCAAGAACTCTTGAGTTATACCCTCATATTAGAGCCTCATGCCAAATTTCTGAAAATCTCCCAAATTCGACACAAAAGCTGCGTTAACTCGATAGCCAATCAAGCTATCGATCCCGCGGTGGTCTCATTCGATTCAGCGTCCAAAAATCTATAGAAATTGATACTAAATACAACTTTTTCTGAAAAAAGGTGGAAAATATTAATTTTCTCCCCCTTAAAACCCCCAAAAATACACTTAAAATATGAGCTAGCAATGTGGTTCAAGAATTGGGCCGTCGTGAGGCCGAGATTGATTTTTGGTGAAAATTTCAAGAATTTGAGCTTTCATAGTTTCGTCAGAAAAGTTTTGACGGACGGACAGTTTTTTTTTAATTGGATATCCGGATTTATCATGTAACCGTTGAGGAAATTTCGAGCGGAGGGTTGGAAAATGTTTTTTTTTTTTCTTGGGGAATGGTTTATTATTGAATAATAAACCAAAAATCGAGCGAAATAAAGACAAATTTAAACTCTCCCAGGGTTGAAACATATTGCGCGATCTTTTAAATCAAAATATCGTCAATATGCGAATAACTCAGAAGTTCGGATGTGACCAACGCGATAAAAATCTGCCGTCATTCAATCGCCCTCCCGGACATTTCAAGATCCAGGGCATTCCAAATATATTGAGTTCTGCGGTCTGTAAAAATCAAAATACACAATACGCACCGGTAAAATAGCCGGGGAAATAACGTGAAAACACTTTGTGTGAGTTAATAAGTAAAAAATCAAGGGCCATCAGCTAGCCATAAAAAACATTTTGAGACCTCTAACGTTTAAAAATATTGGCTATTATTAAAGCCTGTAAAAATCAAAATAGACAAAAAAAAATTGAACGGTTTTATCTTGGAAGTATTGTGTGTTATCCTAATATAGAACGGCTATTTTTGCATACTCAATGGGAGAACATTCCAGAAAATGTCATCGAGATGCAATAATCGAATTCGACTTTTCGGGCTATACTTCAATTTACCACGTGAACATGGAAAAGAACATGGAGGTCCTGAATATAAACGGAAAAGTAATAATAATTTTTTTTTACAAAATTTGAAAATTCTAAAAACTGTCTGGGAATAGAAATATGGTACTATAACGTCATTCAAATCGAACCTTTTGCCCTTGTGCTGGGGACGGTTAACGACTTGATTTCGTGCAATTGTTTCACGTAGAGCTCACTTGTTATTGCCTTCGGACCTTCGAATTGGATTCTATCATAATCTTCTACCATGGCTACTAAGTGCTCTACATCCAACCGAATTCAAATGATTATCTCGCGGCCGAATTCATTATTTTCGTTCAAACGAAGAAACCATAGAGCGGGAGCGAATCGGTTTCCTGAGCGATTTCCGAAAAATACCAAGGTCTTCGGTTAAATGTTTTTTTCGACTGGAAATCCGATAAGAAAGTCGTCGCGAGGGTCGCCGCGTCCTTAGACCTTTTTGACGATGCGTAGAGGAAGGAGGTGTGGCCGAGAACGATCTAGAAACTCTTTCTAAATATCACCCGTTGAACTTGAACCACTAACCCTGGTCTTGGAGGACCGGACAATCGAAAAAACAGTTGCATCCTACCGTAAACGAAAAAAGTTTCTTGCCTTTACTTATACGATGCAAACCATTCTCGAAAACCTGCGGCGAAATTTATCGCGAAATTATCAATAGGTATAAATAAAGATTAAATAATTTTATATAACAATAAAAAGCAAAAATATTATTAAATATGTTTCAATATTAATATTTGGCCATTATATCGGCTAATTTTTCGCAGAGCAATTACGACTTTTTATTTAAGGTGATAATCTAGACCAGAATATATATATTTTTTAATATAAATTAATTGCATTTATTGAACAATAAAGAAAAAATACTTACAATTTGAACACACATCAAAAATGCTACCCTCTAAGAAAACTTGTGTAGGGGTTGGAGAAGCACTTACACCGAACATACTAAAGCTAAACCAAAATTACAAGCTATACCAGATTTTTAGAAAACAAAACAGTATTTCTCTTCGAATCACTTTATTATTATCTTATGTTTAAGCTCATTGCTGTCAGGATATCGAAAAAAGTTTCAAACCTGAAGAACCTCACCAGAATCAAGGATAATAATATCGATGTAATTATAATATTGCTGATCATTGCCCATAAAAAATACGTAAGGTTATTTTTGCGTCGAATGAAATTTCTTCTATGCTGCAATTCCTTCCTATCGAAATCGGATTTCTTCTTGTGGACCGTTTGATCGATAAATGCGATCATTCTGTTAAGTAGCTATTCTTCAAGTTACTAGTATTATCTGGCGTTAACGGCCTGCGGTCTCGGCCCAGATCGTTTCCTCATGAGATCAGCAGTTTCAAAAAACCACCGCACCTTCCGATCGTTTTTGATGCGAGGCGATAATATTTTTTATACCCGACATACTAATCATACGTCATTCGTTCGGGTTTGTTTCGGCTCTTGAGCAATTTTCGTCAATCCTTGCGCTAAGAGCTCATTTTTTATACCTGTCACCACCTGTACGAGGTAATGGGCGACGTTGACGGACCAATCGCTGGAATTCGTGTTAATTTTCTACACTGCATATAATTATATTGTTCGTTGTTGTTTTGTCGCATCAGTCATTCTTCGTTGTTGAGATCGAGGGGGAGAAAACCATGGCGACTTGTTCTCCTATTTTTTATTATTATTATTTATTTTATTATTATTATACAGGTAATTTTTAATGATTGAAGATAATTTCGCAGATAGAAATGTAATTATTAGGGAAAAAATAAGGAACATGATTTACACCTACCAACTTTTGTTATCAACTGAAAACCGATCAGTTCGCAATAATTTACCTACTGAGTCCTGTTATGTATACTTATTATGTAACTAATTATCATAAAGTACTGGGTTTTACATCTTGGGCAAAGTTTTAACCGAGGTAGACGTTTCAACTTTTAAGTTTTCCAAGATTTGTAACTTCCACCGTGGATAATTTAAACAAAAAGTCGTCAATTTAGATGTTTCAATATGCCAAAAGATAGGCAATTTAACTGCCCACATTTTCCCAATGTAATGTACCTATCAATTTTTCAACCGTTTTTGCGTTATTCGACAATACAAGTAGACTATACACGAAAAGATCGCATTTTTCAACTTTAAACGTAATTTTCATCTATTTAGCGCAAAAGAAACAAAGAATAAACCGTATATTATTGATATACACATCATCAACTATCATTATGCTGAATTTGAGCGAAATCGAAACCAAAAAATTTTTCACGAAAAATCCTAGGGGACCCCCTTCGATTTTGTTTAACCGATCAGTTAACGATTTTTTACTCATCTCTCAATAAAGATAAAAATCTGAAATTTTTAGGAAAGTTGTATCTTACCGAGATGTATTTTTGTGATTTTTTTTATTTCTCGGAAAAATCTGCAAGTGGTCCAAAAAAATCAGTTTTTGGAAGCTCGAAAACTGGACTTTAACCGTGATTTTCGGGGTCAAAATATATGTGAATCAATTGTTTTATGATACAGGAGTCTTCATTTGAACGCCTTACACACGTACATAGCAAAAAATTTGGTGAAAAAAATTTAAATAGCGCCGCAGAAATTATTTTCCGTAAATCGAGTATTTCACCGCCTGAAATTACGAGCTCCGCTGGCATCGGTAAGAGTGAAAAAGTTGAACTTTTGTTTTTAAGCTATTCTTATAGGGAATTGAACGCTGAATCCGAATTTGACGTCTAAACGACGGAAATTTGACGACAACTATGAGTTTTCACTAATTATAGTACCACACGTTTTTACGTTTTTCAACTTTGAAAATCCGTTGCAAATACTTACAGTACTGTTCAAATTTGATTAATGATTCTTACAGGAAATCATATGTAGCATTAAAATTTAAAGTGAAAACAATTTAATTCTTACGTCTAATAATATTTCTTTAATTTTTTCGATTTTCATACTTTTGAAGTTTCGACTTTGGCATTTTTTCGTCACGTTCGCAAATTTTGAAAAAATAAGTTTTGTGCGGGCGAATTGAGGAAATTTAATTTAGAATCGATTAAAAATTTAAAAAACAGTCATAATTTTTTGTTTTCGAGATATATTCCACTTTATGGTAAAAAACGTGTTTTGACTTTTCTTCGAGCGCGTATAGCTCCGCGGGGACATAACATAAAAATATAATTAAATACACCGAATTGTAGGATTTTTATAGCCCTTTCTCGCCTCTGAGTAATATACCTATGTAAAAGTGGTCGGTTCAGATGTTATTCGCGAAAAACCGGCAAAAAAACGCGAAAATCCGGGTCATAAAATTTTAGAGCGCAATAAGACTTGAACTTTTTGGAGTCGGCTCATAATTGAAGTACAGGAATAATATACCAGTATTTGTATTTATTTGCTGTCTGCCGACACAATTATGGAAGTACTGTGTATATATTCTATGGACGGAATTATGTATAAGTATGCATATGATTATTTGAGTCTGAATACGGTCTGTTTCGCCTGCCCTGAGATTCAAGAACGCTCGACAGTGCCAATCTTGCGGAAAGTGTGGCCCAGTGAACCTCAAGCGTGACCTAAAGCTCACCCGGTTCAAATGTCAATGAACATTCTGCACCCTATAACTTGTACTGCATAATTTATTTAAGGCACTGGTAATATCTATCGCTCCGCAACTAGTCAGAATGATTTACGGTTTAAAATAATAAGTCGCTTAGAACACAGTCATGGAAAGATGAATTTTAAAATACAATTTATTTACTTCCAGATACAAGAATATGTTTTATTTAATCTATATAGGTATTTATTGTATTAACCCCAAATATTGAAAATAATGATAAGGAAGAAATATTATAGTTTTCCCAAAAAAAAAACATCAATAATAATAAGGATATTTTATAAACATATTTATAACAATCTTTCTATAAATATAGAGAGAGCGATAGATAGCTATTTATAAATAATAATATTCATTCTATTCCTAGAGAGATGATTAATGAAATACAATTTATTTACCTATAGATATAGGTAAATCGGATCATTCATGGAGCGTTGTGCCATCATTATATTAAGTTAACCCTGTACCAAACGATTTTAAAACTCTTGCCAATGTCAATTGACTATTTTTTAATTTTCGAAAGTTGATGGTTGGTAGATAATTACAAGGTGAAAACTGCTCCTAAGGATGAGTTCTCTTCATCGATGGCGTAAAAAAGTCAAGAGTAATAAGTTTAAAGCGAAGAGTAAAATTCGAATAGGTATGTAAAAACTCGCATCTCTGCTCTAGTGTTTGGCCTAAAAAAAATCGGTCGTTTTAAAAAACAGTGCTCGCTGAATTTTACAGGTTCGATATATTCCTTTAATGCTGACATTTCCCTCTTTCGCCTCGAATTAATATATTTAGCGAAAAAAAGTTTGAACTTTCACATCGTATTCTTATCATTCAAGGTTGGCTTTAAAAATGCCATATAAATTTCGTTCATTATAATTTTACATAATATTGTTGGATTCATATAGCGAGAGCGACCTGCTTTATTCAAATTGTTATCCTTCGAGAACTTCAATTGATTTTCAATGAACCCTAGACTCGGGTTAAGGTTGATGACCTGTAAACATACCTCGTGCATACGTCTAATTTATTTGCATCAGTAACTTCGATGTCTGATCTCTATGATGAGTATAAATTCGCGAGTCAAGGCTGCCGAAGCTGAAAAAGTCGTGGGAACTAACTCGTACGTAATGAAACGCAGCCGACGCCGATCATTGCTCAAGAGTCGGTTCAAAGTCAGAACGGACGAAGTTCGGCAATGTATTCATTCGCCTTCCACACATCATTATCATAATGATGGCCACGGGAACTTACAACGGGCTGGCCTCAGCTGAGATTAATGGGTTACAAGAGAAACTATAAAAATAACTCTATTACCTTCCTGTACTTGGGTTAATAAGGGCGTTAGATTGATCCGGACAAGGACGTTTCTGATCGTATTGTAAGCAGGAGCAGAATTTTGCCTTTCATGAACATAATGTGAGCACACGTTTCGGGGCTCAGAGATCGATGGAGTTGCCCATGTTCCGAAAAACAGCGATCGACAATTTTCGAGGGGATTTAGAGCTTTTAATAGCTTCACCGCAGCAGTGCGGATCGAATTGATTGAAGTCATGCACCGGCCAGACGAAGTGAATTTTATTTTGAAAAAGATTTTATACCTGAAAAATCTGTAGTAAAATATATTTTAAAAAAACTTTAAAAATAATAGATCTCGGCCGACGAATAAAAATATGGTGAAAAAGTCGCACTCTCAGTCTCCACCTCATCCTGACAATATTTTATAAATAACGTAACATTTAAATTTATAAGTCGCTAAGGAAAACCTAAGTTCTGAGAGAAGTCTCCTTAACACGGAGACTAATTGTTTTGATATTTTTTTCTCCGTATGTATGTAATCCATAGCAGAAATCCTTGGGAAATTCCCTATTTTTTTTTTTTTTTTTTTTTTTTTTTTTTTTTTTTTTTTTTTTTTTTTTTTTTGTAAATATAAAGAAAAATAAAGTTCATTTAATTTCGACTACGAATATCATTTCTAAACCGAATATCCAATAAAATATCCCAACTTAAATATCCAATAATAAAAATTCTGTCCGTCCGCCGTTAACACTTTTCTGTCGAAACTATAAAAGCTGAATTCTTCATATGATCACCAAAAATCAACCTCGGCCTGAAAATGGCTCAATTCTTTAGCCAAATCGCTAACTCAATTTTAAGGGTATTTTTGAAGGGGTTTTGAGGGTGGAAAAATTCCAGTCTCCGGAAAAAGGTGTATTTGGTATCAATTTCTATAGATTTTTGGATGCTGAATCGAATGAGACCATCGCGGCTATCAGCTTTTTTGTTAAATTGGAGAGATTTGCGCAAATCTGTCAGCTCTTTGAGCCTGGTTTTTCTCCACCTCACAACCCCGTGCAATATAAATATAGATAGTATAAACAATAATAATATTGTTGTTTTTAGATTGGGTGGTAATATTTTTTTGATGGTTTTTTGGAAAATTAGACAACTACATTTACTATTTTATCAAACTCTGTACTCACCGATAGTGTTTTTTTATTGATCTACAAGTAAGTAGTTAGCGAATGGAAAAAAGTTGAAAAGAAATTACTATCGAACTCGATTGTCCGAATCGAATTCGGAAAAGTCATGCTAACTGTAAGAATGTACAATCAGATTACATTAAAAATTATATATAATTAAATAATATGCAGTTTTTTCTAAACGCAAACTGGACCAAATGATGAAATTTTCTATAATCTTGAGGATAATAGATAATTATAATTATTTCTGACGATATGCGATTTTCCATTAGCTTTTATTGTGTGAACGAGCGCAATCGAATGTTGTACTTAGATTTCGAATTCCAATCATTTTAGTCGCCTAATCAAAAATTGCTCGAAAACAAATAGTCTTGCTCCGGATTGTAATTAATGTTTCACCGTTTATTAACGTGCCGTTTATTCACTTTCCCAATTTCTCTTCTCTCCACGATCCACGAATGAAAGGAAATGAGGATTACAAGATCCTTTTCTTTCTTGAAAACTGTATTCATCTTCGGAACTTTATTTTGGCGATCCAAATTAGCCCAGAAGATAAAATTTAATTATTTTTGCCCGATCATATTCCCCAGCTACAGAAATAAAAATCGTCTCGGCCTTGGGGAATTATAATTTTAGCATATTACTTCATTGTAATCGTTAGGTACCTACTTAATAATTCAATTTCTCGGTCTCAAGCAGGGAACTTTTTAGCGGATTCCGAAATAGAATGTTTGGTTTCTAGTTACCATTTTTCACCGCTTAAAAAAATAGAACGTACAGGCGTCAATCCTTTCTGCAAAATTAACATTTTTAACACTCATTAATTAACACTCAGTACGAAAACGCGTGAGAGCAGTTGTTCAAGCAGCAGTTCACATCTCAAAATAGACAAGTAACGTTGGAGATCATATTCGGTTGAAAAAATTGATCGAATACGTTATTGTAATATAAATCGGCGCGTTTCTCTCTGTCTAAATGTATCGTGTCTCTGACAGTGTCGAACCATCTTCCCACAGGTAAGGGCATTAATTTTGTACTATTGCTAATACATTTGTGCACCATTATCTCTTACTATATTAATTTATTGTCGGCACTCTTTAAATCTCTATGGCGCTGTGCTCGCCTACAATTTTTCTTTTTTGATTTGTTTTTTCCTTGTCTATATTTATGAAAATTGGGTTCACGCCCGTACAATAAATAAATAAATAAATTATAATTTACCGTTGTGATTTGTCGCATATCCATTTGATTCGACGTGGGGATGAGGTAAAGACGTAATCAGCGACTTTATATCATTTTGGATTTTTATATTTCTAGCGCTTTCGCCATTCAGGGCCTCTTCAGGAAACATCTTTATAATAGTAAATAGAAATAAGTAAATAAATAAAAAATTTAAAAAGGTTTATAAAGAAGATGTTGTTTATTATTATTATTATTACTATTATTATTATTATTATTATTATTATTATTATTATTATTATTATTATTATTATTATTATTATTATTATTATTATTATTATTATTATTATTATTATTATTATTATTATTATTATTATTATTATTATTATTATTATTATTATTATTATTATTATTATTACTATTATTATTATTATTATTATTAGGAATATTAGGATTATATTAGGAGTTTCATAGCCAAATTGGTTTCAGAGGTTCGCTCTCGTCAGATTTGGCACCGATCAGCGAAAAAGAACCGATGACGCCGACCACAGAAGAGAATGAAATCGCCGAGGAAATGATACCGTTGAAAAATTCGAGCAAGAATAAATTGTAAACTTTTTCTAATTTCTCCGTTTGAAAATATGATGAACGTGATAAGTAAAACGTTACTTTGTTCTGTGTTGACACGTATTGCATTTTTTCCCCAGTTTCGGTTCCAACAGTTCGATCGCTATGATGGTCAAAGGTTCGAAAAGAGGCCGATCCCTGTCTATGCCGTTTATTCATAAAGGCCCGACGGACGTTCACAGGAAAGAATCGGATAAAATATTTCTGTAAGTCAGGTCGGTTTCTTCATTGATGAAAAATTTGATGTATAATAAAAATGAAAGATTTGTTAAAAAATTTATGAAAAATAACTGTGATCTGGCGAGAGAACTAATTCAGTTTACTCGACTTGTATTTTTTGCTCGCAGAGAAACGATTACAATTACTCTATCAGGATTATACTGCAAGATTTTAGTCGTTTTCGGCATGTTGTTCCCTATAGCCGAAATGCTGTCGCTACGATCTTCATCGACGGTTCATAAAGTGAGTAGGCTGAAATTAAAATAAATAAATAAAAAGGAAAATGATTAAAAGAAATAAAAATAATTCAGCGATTGAGGAGTAATCTATCAAATGGGAACATTGTAGAGGACCGAATAGGAAAAAAAATGTTCTAAATGGTCGAAATGTATTCCGTCAACGGTAAAAAGGTTATAGTGTTTTCTGGGTAAAATATGAATATATAATTTATTTCCAAAAATGATGAATATTGTTAAATGGTTTATAGTTTTAAAATTTCGGAAATCACCCCACCACCTGGATAAAAATTCGTGCCAAGGGGAGTTGACGGCTTAAATCTAATCGCGCTAGGAAATATGAACTTCAAACAAGGCAGTAATTAATTAATAGTAATTGGAACTTGAGCACGAATCGCAAAGGACGCTATGTAAATTACAGTACATTTCTTAAATTAAGTTGACATATAAGAACATTATGAAATTAAGTTAGCGTAGAATAAAAATACATTATCAAATAAAAAAATTAAATAAAAATAAATTAGCGAAATTTCCCAACTTCACTAGCGAAATTTCTCAACTTTCCAGGGCCATGTGAAAAATTCAGAAAATGCCGAAAAGCAGTTTTTTTTCCTATAAAGCGGATTTTTTTCCCATTTGAAAGACAACTCCTCAATCGCTGAATTATTTTTATTTCTTCTAATCATTTTCATTTTTATTTATTTATTTTAATATACCTATCATTTTTATTTTATGATTTTTCATTTTTATTATTATTTTTACCCGCTCGAAATATTTCAATGTTACAGAGTTTCTACTTGTACTTGTACATAGTGAGCATGCTCTTTCTCGCTTTCGTCTATTCGACACTATTGAAACAGAGAGCTGTTGATACAGTGTTGAACACGGCCACTTCCACACCAGGTAGCCCCGATAGGCCTAGACCGAGAACTCCGCATCAACATTCGACGAGCCGATACGGAAGTTTTTATTTGCGGATGGGAGCTGTCGGTAAACGATTTTGATCAATTTTTATTCACTCTCGATTGCATTAAATGGATTGTATTTCAAAGAAAATTATCGGAACTAGGGTAAGTGCACCAGTAGTCGGCAATTTTACAGAGAAAATCGATAGCCACTTGCTAAAACCTGTAAGTTAATTTTTTACCGAAATGCATAATTATTTTGAGTTTTTCATATGTCTTGCCTAACGCACATTCTGGGACCGAGAAAATGGCCTATGACTTCTTATTACTCTTTAATGACAAGCAGAAGATATTACACCGAAAATCATATCTTGAGTTCGAAGAACCGAAGTGATGCAGTTTTTTGAATCTTATAAATTTTTTTTTCATATCATTGGGTTTTTCATTGTATTTTATTTTTCCCGACGCGGGGATGAGGTTGCGATGAAAGCTGCGACGTTGTCTCATTGTGAACTTCTATATTTCGAGCGCTTTCGCCTTTCAAGGCCTATCAGGAAAACGTAGGAAATTTCCGCTTTTTGAACCTAGAAAAAATAATAAATAGGGGACTAGATTCAAATGCAGGGGTGACTAGAAAGGGAAAGTTTAACATTAAAAGAGCTTGTTGGACATGAAACCAGGACATCGCCTCAAACAATGGCAAATCTTCGAATAACTGAACTCACCTCTTTGGCGGATCACAGAAGAAAGTGAACCTCGTGAGGGCTGATTTTTCGAAAGTTATTAAGAATTCACCCAAGCCTCAGCCATCAAGATCAATATAGGAAACTCCGTAGATTTTTAGTCGGCAGTAAATTCCAACTATTAGCTCCTGCAATCCATTTTTTTCACGGATATAATTATTTCGAATGCTGGAGAACTGCCTACTTCTAGTGCGCTTATCAAAGGCTTAATCGCTAGGGAGAGGACTTCGCTTATTCGTCATAACTCGACCTTTTGGTTTATTATTAATAATAAACCATTGTAATCGCACAAGAAAAAAATTGCCTAACCCTCCCTCAAAATTTGAAGTTTTACGTTTCAAGGCATGTAGAATCCGAATATCCAATTAAAAAAAAAAAAAAAATGCTGTCCGTCAGCCGTCAATATTTTCTTGACAAAACTATGAAAGCTAAATTCTTGAAATTTTCACCAAAAATCTATCTTGGTCTGACAATTGCTCAGTTCTTTAGCCGAATCGCTAGCTCAATTTTAAGGGTATTTTTGGGGGGTTTTGCGGGGGAGAAAATTCGTATTTTCCAACGTTTATCAGAAAAAGGTGTATTTGGTACCAATTTCTATAGATTTTTCGACGCTGAATCGATAGGTCGATAGCTTTATTGGTTCTTGAATTATCACAGCATTTGTGTTGAATTCGGGAGATTTTCAGAAATTTGGCATGAGGGTTCTTGGAGCTATAAAAATCGTTCTATAATCGTTGGAATGCTCGTTGAAAACTCTCTTTAACTATACCGTAAGGCGAAAAATTCAGATTTCAACATGGAAATTAAGGAAAAAAATATATAATTAAAATTACAATAGCTGCTGCGGAGTTTTCGCCACTCTGTTTTTCATCGGGAACGTTCACAAATTTTCGGAATACAAATGGATAAAATTCGTAAATCATTAATTTAGCGAAGGAATAATAAACCACTGTACAATCATTTGCAGCGTTTTTTTAAATAAAAATATATTATTTAATATTTATTATTTTTAAACAATATTTATTATTATTTGTAATTTATTATTCCCAGCTTTTGGTGTCGGAAGTATGATCTTCACCGGACTCGAGTTCGTCCACTATTTGGAAAAAGTGCACAAACACAATTGCACTGACGTTCTAATGGGGTTAACTCCTGCTTTAAGGATGGCGTTCATTATTATCCAGTTGCAATTCATATTCGTAAGCAATAAGGTAATGAAAATATTTCGATTCGGGTGAAAAATAAAAAATTGTCGGTAATTAAAGAGAATTCGATGATCTTTGGCAATCAATCGCTGAGGAAGGCTGGATTTTGTTTACTCAGGCTTTTTTTTAGCAGGCCACAAAATGACCCATAGCTGATCAAAACTGAATTTCGGGCGGGTGAATTTTTAATTATTTTTATCAATTTTTAGAAATTATATACTATGAAAATTGGAAAACGTCATTGACAATATTTTATTGTTCGAATATATATTGCTCATTCGTTGAATGAATTTACTATCCAGCAAAAGATGTTGACCGAATACAAAACGCTGTCGAGATTTGGACTGATGCACATGATCGCGACAAATATATGCGTCTGGCTGAGCGTTGTTGCGACTGAAACGAGAAATGAAATTATATATTACTACAATAGTACTAAAGGTGAGCAAATCATTTATTTATTCGACAAAATTTTCATCGCCAATTCAATCTCAAGATCAGATAAAATCAAAATTTAAAAACTCCACAGTAGGTAGGTAATCCTCACAAATCATGTTTTGGAATGATTTACTTCGCGGTTCATTATTCAATAATAAACCTCTGTAGTCGAGCAAGTAGTTTACCACTCTCCCTCAAAATAAGATTTTTGACTCGAACGTAAACATTTTGAGGGGGGGTAGAAAATTCTTTTTTTTTGGCCGAAAAAAAGGAGTAAAAACTTTAGTATCATAAATAGTCTGCGTTTTGGTTAATTATTCAATGATAAATAAACCAATAAATAATTAACCAAAACGCAGGTTCTATAATACTAACGTTTTTACGCTCTTTTTCGCCCAAGAAAAACGATTTTCTCGCCCCCCTCAAAATTTGATGTTTTACGTTTCAAGACGTGTAGAATCCGAATATCCAATAAAAAAAATTTTGTCCGTCCGCCGTCAACACTTTCCTGAGGAAACTATGACGCCTACAAATTTGAAAAATTCTCCGAAAATCATTCAAGGCTCAACAATGGCTCAATATTTCAACCAAACCGTTAGGGTCGATTTTAAGGGTATTTTTGGGAGGTTTGATCGGGAGAAAATGCGTGTTTTCCAACATTTTCGAAACATTGGTTTGCTTGATATTAATTTCTATAGGTTTTTTGAGCTGAATCGAATGAGACCATCACGAGGTCGATAGCCTCATCAAGTTATCGCAGCTTTTGTTAGGAATTTCTGACATTTCGAGTAATTTGTGTAGATGGTAAATTTCCATCATTTTTTGAGCCATTAAATTCATTATATTCTTGTTGCAACGCTCTTCAGACTCTCTTTGCTGTATCGTTAGTGCTGTGTTCGACTTTCATTAAGTAATTAAAAGATCGATTGAAGAGATAAAGTGCGATTTTCACCAAGGAGAAACCCTTATAGACCATCATGTTCCTAGGTTCACAAAATTTGTGACCATTTAATGGTCAGGATGGTTATTGTTACAAGTGGATAGTTGTCATTGATCATATTGAAGCTAATGAATAATAAACTACTATTTGCAGAGTATTTTCAATATTCGGATTTTACGTATCTTGAAACGTAGAACATCAAATTTGGAGGTGAGAAGTATGGAATTTTTTTCATAAGCGATTATAATTGTTTATAATTGAATAATAAATATGAACTCTTTTCTTACGCCGTCATCCCTTTTACGAGGAAAAAATAGTCGATATAAATTATTATCGATTTTTTAGGCCGATTCGAATAAAACCATAACGCAGTTAATACCTTTACCGTTTCTCAAGTTATTGCAGCTTTTGTGCGGAATTTTCTAGATTTTGAAAATTTTGCCATTGATTTGGGACTTTATAGAGCTACATTAAAATCGCTCTATACTCTAAGAGCACAAAACGCTCTCTCAAGCTGCATCGTTAGGCGAATAATTAGTTTTTTGTTTTTCAGCTCCTCCGCCGTCGAGTTTGTCAAATTTTTTCGAAAATTCTTTCATCGCCATTGAGCTTGGATCGTTGCGGAAGAATAAAACGAACCACGATTTTTCAAGGTATATTACTAATTTAACCCTTTTCCTTCACTAACTGCAGGATTGAAGATGAATTAGGGGAAGGAAAGAAAATACCTGTTCTGTCGGGCGAAAACGACTCAAATTATTTACAAATAAGCGTACGAATCATTAAAGGAACACGTCGTGTGTTACAATAACCTACGAATTTACTGGGCTTAAGATTTTGGTTTATTATTCAATAATATTGGTTTATCGTACGATTTTAGTTTATAATTCCATAATATTGGTTTATTATTCGATTTTGGTTTGTTATTCAATAATATTGGTTTATTATTCAATTTTGGTTTGTTATTATTCAATAATATTGGTTTATTATCCGATTTTGGTTTATTATTCCCTAATATTGGTTTATTTTTCGATTTAGGTTTATTCTACGATATTGGTTTGTTATTCAATAATATTGGTTTATTATTCTATATTGTTATGTTATTAAATTTCGGTTTATTATTCAATAATATTGGTGTATTTTTCGATTTTGGTTTATTATACAATAATAAACCATTATAATCGCCAGAAAAAAAAGAATTTTCTAACCCTGTCAAAATTTGACGTTTTTACGTTTCAAGGTAAGCAGAATCCGAATATCAACTAAAAAATTTCAGTCCGTTCACCGTCAAGACTTTTCTGACGAAACTATAAAAGCTAAATTCTTTAAATGTGTCTTGTTCTGACGGTGGTTCAATAATTGTTTAACCAAATCGCTACCTCTATTCTAAGAGGATTTTCGGCGAATTTTGAGGGAAAGAAAATTAATATTATACAACACTTTTCAGGCAACGGTGTATTTGGTATCTATTTCTATAGATTTTTGGACGTTGAACCCAATGGGACGATCGCGGGGTCGATAGCTTGAACGGTTCTCATATTATCGGAGCTTTCGGGAAGAATTTTCGAGATTTTCAGAAATTTGGCTCGAGGGTTCAACTCGAGAATTTTTGGAGCTATAAAATACGTTCTAAGCTAATTCTCATTGAACTCTCAGCTGTACTGTTAGGCAAAGAAAAAAAATAGCATTTAATTTGAAAATTAAGGAAATTAAAAATGATTATACTTATTATAGTTGTTACGGAGTTTTCCCTTTTAGTTACCAATCCGTAGTTAGGTGAAACGTTCACAAATGGTCCGACAAGTAATACTAGCACGGTCTTATTGAATCAATGGAATTGTAAATCACTGTGCAATCATTCGATTTTTAGAACCGAATTTCGATTTTAGGGAAATAGACCCATGCTGGCGAACAGATCTGCTCGGCGTGTTGGTGAAAAGTGCAGCTCCTCTGCTATCGCCTTGCACTATCGAGTACAGCCTCATCTGCTCCGTCATTTTGTACGCTCTGTGGAAAAACGTCTGCTCGAACCAAACAAATGTAGTTCACACTGGAGCGTATGCAAATAAAGTAAAGATGAAAACGGCCATCGCAAATAAATATTATTTGCACTATGACGCATATAACTTAATTCGATTTTCGACAGATACCAAAGCCAGTCCAGGGAATGACCTCGCAACATTTTACCGTCGACTGCGCCAATGCGCACAAGGGTCTTTTTGCCTCGATAATCGTCTTCGTATCGACCATAATCAGCCTCATTATGTTCCACGTGCTAATGAAAGAAGATAATTACAAAGCCAGAGCTGTTTTCCAAGTGAGAATCAACAAATTATTTTCCCTAGATATGCGACTCGGTAGTGTCTAACTTTTATTTTTCAGGTAAGCGTGTGCGAGATGACACTTTACCTTCTAGGCACTCTTGCTTGTCTGTTGGCGATGCATAAAATCAAATGCTTGAGGTGAGCCTTTTGAAACAAATATTCGATTGTTTTTTGACAAAACTTGTGAAAAGTCAGATATTCAAATTCTAATATTTTTTTTCACTACAGATACGAGAAGAACAGACAATTCGAGCTAGACACGCTGCTCCTAATTACTGCACAATCGGGTATTTACATGTATTTCATGTTTCCCCTGATCGCCAGCTACTTAACTCTAACAACTTCGTCCAATCACAATCCTTCCATCATTTTGGTCATGTCGATGGCAGGAATAGTTCAATCGACAGTTCAAACGCTTTTCATCATTGACGCCTGGTGGAGAAGATGTACAACGTCTCAGGTAATTTTTTTCGAGCTTTCGGATATTATATTTCCTCCCTCAGGGCTTAGAAACTGATTTCAAAATTCAATCCAATGGTCCATGTTAAAATGTTCAATATTGTCCATTTTATAAAACGCTTAAATAATTTATTTAAAGGAAGCTAACAAGTACAAATTTTATAAAAACATTTCAGATATAAATATAGTCTAATAAGAATAAAACAAGATCCCCACCTATCATTAAACAGTAGAGAAAAAAAAACACTTATATTATAGATAGGCTGCGATCTTGTTTTATTTTTATTGGACTAAAGTTATATCCAAAATGTTTTTAAAAATTTGTTAGGATCGAGTGCAATATAATGTTAGTATTAGTTAGCTTCCTCTAAATAAGTTATTTTCCATTTCCCTGTAACAATAATCGTTTTATAAAATGGACAATATTGAAAATTCTAACACGCTCTGCTACCACAAATGTTTTGATACCAAGGGCTCTTGTTAATAAACCACACCTGACTTGGCGATCAGAAAATAAAATAATTTATTAATTGAGTGGATGAGTATAAGAGTATAAGCTTCCTGGAAATCCCAACTTTATAAAATTTAAAATACAACTTATAATCTCCGACTGGGAAAATCGTACAGCACGAGATAAAAAATATAAAAAGCTGCAAATGATTGTACAGTGGTTTATTATTCCTAAGCTTCAATAATGATTTAAGAAGATTATCCATTTGTGATAGTAATTTATTATTCCAACATTTGTGAACGTTCCCACCGAAAAACAGATGGTTACTATGGGGGAAACTACGTAGCAACTATTGTAATTTTATTCATTTTTATTTTTCTTAATTTCCATATTAAAATCGGAATTTTTTTCCTTACGGTATAGTTGATGAAAGTGTTCGACGAGCATTCCAACGAGTATAGAACGATTTTTATAGCTCCAAGAACTCTCGAGTTAAACCCTCGTGCCAAATTTCTGAAAATCTCCCAAATTCAACACAAAAGCTGTGATAACTCGAGAACCAATAAAGCTATCGACCCCGCGATGGTCTCGTTCGATTCAGCGTTCAAAAATCTATAGAAATTGATACCAAATACCCCTTTTTCTGAAAAACCTTGGAAAATACGAATTCCCCTCTCAAAACCCCCCAAAAATACCATTAAAATTGAGCTAGCAATGTGGTTCAAGAATTGGGCCGTTCTGAGACCGAGATTGATTTTTGGTGAAAATTTCAAGGATGTAGCCTGAGAAGTGTTGACGGCGGACAGACAGAATTTTTTTTATTGAGTATTCGGATTCTACATGTCATGAAACGTATATCAAATTTTAAGGGGGATTTTTTTTTTGGGCGATTACAATTTTTTATTATTGAATAAAAACCAAAATTAAAAATGAACTCAAAACAGGACCATTGGATTGCAATGTAGAATCAGTTTCAAAGCCCTGAGGAAGGAAAGCTCAGCGAAAGAACATTTTACTCTTCGTTGGGCCCTAACCCTGATAGACGACTACAAAATACATAACAAGGTGTCGATCATATATCTTTATATGTATTAGGTAAAGTTTCGAAAATATTCGAGTTTGTAAAGACCTCCGGGACTGGAAGTGTTTTCAATGAATCATCTCTTCCCGAATGTAGTTAATTCTATTTATCAAATGAAAAACAATAATAATTTCCCACTAATTCCATTGTTTTGCGGCTAGAATTCAAAAGACAAACCAGCCAGGCAGCTTGTGACATTCCTTCTGCTCACCAACGTCGCCATGTGCTCGATATACCATTTTGAAAACGCTCGCGCTGATTATCGTCCGATGGAATTGAAGTAATGAGAACGCCAAGCTAAACATAAAACTTCAGCGAACAGGAAATGTCATTTTCGATTTTTAACTCTGATCTTTTACAACGATTTTCAGCTTTTACGGAATCTGGGCCTGGAGCGTCATGTCTCATTTGTCAATGCCACTAGCAGTCTTTTACAGGTGACGTATTTAATTTGAAAGCATCGAACTTATTATTGGGACGTGTAGAAGTAGATAGGCGGAAGAAAAATCCATTAAACCCTGCTTTCCAACATTCTATAGCAAAAAAAAACTCCAAAACTAAATCCTTAGAATAAAAAACAGTTAAAAAAGGGATAATACGTAATGAAAGTCTTGAAATAAACCAGAGATGTGCACAGATCACACAGTACTTCCATGTTTGTGTCGGTAATAAACCAATTATAAAATCAAGAAGCTCGTACTAAGGGCGCAACGTTATTACTCTACAACATTTGGCAAGAAAAACTAGCTAGGAGAACCCAAAATAGAAAAACGCACGAACGATAAAAATCAAACGACATTCAGCTGACATGAAGAGACATTTCAAATCCCTCAGCGTTTAAATATAATCATTTTTGCAGTCTGAAAAAATCAAAATATAGTCAGTATGCGTATAAAAATTAAATTTTAATTCAATCACCGTCCCAAACATTTTAAGACCTTGAACGTACAAATTCATTGAGTTTTCCTGCCAGTAAAAATCAAAATACAAATACGCCCCAGTGAAATGGTGAAAAAAGCTCGTAACGTGGAGGTACGGTGTGTGACTAAATATCCAAAAAATCATGCATCATCTGTTGGCCATTAAGAAAATTTTAAGACCATAATCGTTTAAAAATATTTACTCTTATAGCATGTAAAAATCAAAATAGGAAAAAAATTTGAACGCTTATATCTCGGAAGTACTGCTTGTTATCCAAAATCCAAAAATGGCTAATTTCGCTCATTCACTGGGAAAACATTCTCTGAAAATTCCATCGATTTTCGTTCATTTTTCACGGATATATAACGATTAATGTCATTTTTCGACCACAGACACTTGTTCAGAAAGTGTTTCTGAGTATAAAATTATAAAAATTTCTTTCAAATTCATTTCTGTTCCGAATTCGACTTGTCGGACGATCGCAATACTCCCATTTACTACGTAAACATGGAAGTGAAAACAAGTTCAATATTTTGGCCATTTAGTAGATATCGATCGATAAGTTTGAAAAAAAAACTCGCCGGCTCTAGCTATAATATTTATGTTACTATAATTTTAATTACAGCTACAATTTTTAGAAAACTAATTGTTCTATAACTGGGGAATTTCTCGTTGCAGGTTTCATTCGACCGTTTGCCTTTGCGAAATATGGAAATGCACGTACAAAATGAAACTCAGTGGACAGTGACAACCATGAAATATACCAAGAATTCAAATGCTTGCTCCTGGAAATTATTCATTCAATAATACTGTATTTTGCCATCCTCGCTTATGATATTGAGAGAAAACTTTACCATAATGATTAAAATATCCTTCTTCGTGCACTTAGAGCATTAAATGCTGCTCTCTCCGACAGTGATCAGGATATCTTCTCAATCTCTTAGAGACAACATTCTCAGTACATTTTTTCTTCAATAAGCCCGAGTCAAGTTATAATTTTAAGTTTTCATGAAGTTTTCGTTTTAATTTATTTTCTTGTGAGTCGGACGGTATTGTTATTTATGTTATGTAATTTCGGGCTCTCGAGCCCGTGTCAATCTAAATAAATATGGTTCCTAACAAAATAACAAACAACCGACGTGCGGAAAAATTCGCAAAATTTTTTTTATCCAAGCTTGCACACATCGAAATTGGCTTTGAGGGGGAAATTCATAATTTCCAAGGATTTTCAGAAAAATGTGTATTTGGTTTCATTTTCTATAGATTTGTGGACGTTGAATCGAATGAGACCATCGTGGGGTCGATAGCTTTATTGGTTCTCGAGTTATCGCCGCTTTTGCGTCGAATTTGGGAGATTTTCAGAAATTTGCATGAAGGTATAACTCGAGAGTTCTTGGAGCAATAAAAATCGTTACATACTTGTTGGAATGCTTGTTGAACACTCTCTTCAACTATACCGTAAGGCGAAAATTTCAGAGTTCAAGTCATGGTACATCTGGAGACATAGTTGTCAACGAGGAATTTTTCTATTAACTTGTGTCTACTGGGCAATACCCTTTTAACCGATAGAAATTTTTTATGTGTAGTCGCAGTCTTGTAATTCTATGAGTTAAATTAAATTTAATAGTTTTGGGTCTAACACTGTACATTGTTGCAGTGTTGTAATAAGGTTAAGTGTCATAGTGTTGTTATGGGGAAAATTGTAAGATCCTCGGATAATACAAATAAGGACAAAAAATAAATATTAATCAACAAAAATATTTTTATCTTATATGCAATTATGCGATTCTCAGAGCAATAAGAACCAGTGTTCTCTTCAGAGCGGTGGACGTGTGCCCCATTTGCCTTTTCCTCGTTTACCATTGTCGACTATACTGAAAAGGTTGTAAAATCCTCGGATATTTCAAACGACCACAAAAAATAAATAAATAAACGGGGCAAACAGTGAGTAAATAACGAGAAATATAAACAATTATATTTAATAAATTATTCATCCACAAAATTTACAACCGTACGGGCCGTTTTAAAAACTGCGCAAAATTCGGCGCTTCCCAGCCAAAAGGAAACGCATAAGGACGCAATTAGCTTTCAGACTCTTTCAGGATTGCACGTTGCTGGTTGCGAGCTGAGCAAGGCAAGCAGTCGGAAAGTTCAGGAACCATCATTGACGCCCAATTGGGATGACGGCGTAGAACTAGAATAAAAATTAATAACATTCAACGTTTCACAAATCCACTAGAGATTTGTGGGATGTCAGCAGGTAAAAACTAGTATCTTAATCAAAACTAAGTGGACATACCTTCCTCCAAAGAACCAGTTGAAAAAACCATAGTCAGGAGCGTTGTCTTCAGTCGTGCCTGGCAGAAAGAAAACAACATAGCTATACAAGCATGTTAAAAGAAGCTGAATTCTGGGCTGGGCGTTCAAATCAAATTGTCCGCCTAAAGATACAGCTGAAGGGAGTAATTGACAACCGTTGCAACGTGTAGAATGATTTTTATAGCTACGAAAACTCTCGAGTCATACAATTACGCCAAATTTCTGAAAATCTCAAAATTCGAGACAAAAGCTGTGATAACTCGAAAACCATTCAAGCTATCAACCCCTCGATGGTCTCATTCGATTCAGCGTTCAAAAATCTATAGGAATTGATTCCAAATACACCTTTGTCTGGAAAACACTCATTTTCCCCCCTTAAAACGTCCTAAAAATACCCTTAAAATTGAGGTACCGATTTCGTTAAAGAATTGAGCCATTGTAAGACCAAGATTGATTTTTTGTGGAAACGTCAAGAAATTAGTTATCTTAGTTTCTCCAAAAAAGTGTTGACGGACATTCTCATTTTATTTATTTTTTTTTTTTTTTTTTATTTTTTTTATTTTTTTTTATTTTTTTTTTTTTTTTATAGTCGGATTCTCCGTGCCCTATAACGTAAAACGTCAAATTTCATGGAGGGGTAAGAAAATTTTTTTTCTTGGACGATAACAATAGTTTACTATTGAATAATAAACCAAAAATACAGTCGTTGAACGTCAACAAGTTTCCGGGAAAACTATAAAATCTAAATTCATTAAATATTCACCAAAAATGACTGAATGAATGATGAATGGCCTGACAACGGCTCAATTCTTTGACCAAATCGCTACATCAATTTAAGGGTATTTTTGGGGGGCTTTGACGGGGACAGAATTCAGATTTTCCCCAACCTTTTTCAAACCTTAGTCGCAGCTTTTGTATAGGATTTTCCAGATTTCCAGAAATTTTCTACGAGGGTATTAAGCGAGAATTTTTGGAGCTATAAAAATCGTTCTAAACTCGTTAGTACGATCAACACTCTTCAGCTGCACCATAAGGCGAAAAATTTAACATCTAATATGAAAATTAAGAAAAATGAAAATAATTACAATTAATTTTTTATTACGGAGTTTTCCCTTACGTTTAGTTACTATTACACATGGATGGTCTTCTTAAATCATAATTGAAGCAAAGGTATAATAAACCACAATACAATCATTTGCTGCGTGGTTTTTTTTTTTTTTTTTTTTTTTGTATCGCGTACCTATTTTGTCATGGATCTCTTTTATTTTTTTCAGTATTTTTTAAACCGAAATTTTACATTAGCGTAGAAAAAAAGGTCTAAATATCCTGTCATCGTTATTGGCAGATAATTAAGTGTACTCGTAAGGTGACAAATACAATTTTCATAACCTCTCCGAAGCCCTCAAATAATTAAATAGTCATTTTTCATTCAGAAGCTTCGTTTATCTGTGTGAAAGCCATTTTTTCACATTGAAAATTAACTGATGTCATATTACTGGAGAGAATATGAATTCCCGTGATCCTTATGTAAAACCCACCATTGTTTTTACCTTTCCCTTTTTGATTTTGAAGTTTGCGGGGGAGAAAAACTGGGCGACTCGTTCTCAATTTACTTTATTGCCCGCCGAGCACTTTCGCCCCTTCGGTCCATCATCAGGGCTTTGTAGCACCATTGGTAGCTACGGCCGAACTTCAAAATCAAGAAGATATGAAGCGACAACCCAAAAACGAAGACTTTCCCTTTTTTTTTTTCTTTGATCTCTTATTTGGTGAAACGTTCAGAAATAATTATGACTAATGGATGTTTTCCACGATCGTAGTTGAAGCAAAGAAAAAACAAACTACTGTAAAATCATTTGCAGCAGTTTTTTTTTCTGGCAAAAACAATGGAGTAACCTAAGCAGTGTAAAGAAGGAAGTCATTGGGCTTATTCCACAGCGCAGACGCATGAACACCAACACAAACAAGTTTTGGAACGGTGCAGAGACACAGAGGTCTTACGGTCGAATAGAAAATAATGATGCCAGTATATTTCCTCCATAAAAAAAAAAAAACTAAATGAATTTGAATCAAAACTCACTTGGAGGGTTCTCAGAGTAGAGCTGCATCTGCTGAGCGTGGCGTGCTTCTCGCTCTGTTTGGACTAGCGGATCTTTCTTATATGCGGCGTGAAGTTCGCTCAGCCTGAAAACCAAGAAAGGGCATTGTTTTATTTTATCTACGTACATCATTAATATAGTTAGCTACTGTTAGCTTTTTCAAAACGTACTTCTCGTGTATGGGAGACTTAGGGTTCTCTCTTGTAGGCTCCGCGCTTCGTCGCAGTGCGTCACTTAACCTGAACTGCAACGAGTCTCGCTCTTCAAGGAGCTGCAAAAGTCAATAAGATGATTTCAACCGATCCCTTAATCTTTAGCGGAGTACTATTTGCTTTTTAGAAAAACGCTGCAAATTATTTTACTGAGATTTATTATTTCTTCGCTTCGATAATAACTTAAGAAGACCATCCATTTGTGATAGTAATTATTCCGAACGTTCCCACCGAAAAACCGGGGAAAACTTTGTACCAACTATTGTAATTTTAATCAATTATATTTTTTTTAATTTCCAAATTAAAATCTGAATTTTTCGCCTAACGGTGCAGTTGAAGAGTGTTTGACCACCATTCCAACGAATATAGAAGGATTTTTATAGCTCCAAGAACCCTCGAGCTATACACTCACGCCAAATTTCTGTAAATCTCCCAAATTTGACACAAAAGCTGAGACAACTCGAGAACCAATAAAGCTATCGAGCCCGCAATGTTCTCATTCGATTTGGCGTCGAAAAATGTATAGAAACTGGTACCAAATACATTTTTCTGATGAACGTTGTAAAATACGAATTTACTCTCGCTCAAAACTCCCAAAAATGCTCTTAAAATTGAGGTAGCGATTTTATTTATTTTATTTTTTCTTGGGCGATTGCAATGGTTTATTATTGAATAATAAACCAACATCTGAAATCAATTGATGCACTGACGACTAATCATAGTGTGAATGGCCATCTCTTCACTTTAATCGTCCACAGTAGTAGATTTTATACTGACAAAAATTTATTACTTGAGACAAGGATATGCTTAAATCGGCAGACATTTACCTGCATGATTTCCAGGGTCATTTCTTCGATTTTTAGGTCTCGGGTGTGCAAAGCGTACAATGCTTGGTCCAGTTTGTTTTGCACCACTTTTAAATCAGGATTCAACTTGCCCTGTTCAGAAAGCAGGAGCCGCTCTTGAATTTCTACAACAGCTTTCGTGAGCCGATTAATTTCCAAGTCTTTCTCTTTGATTTGCGAAACGTACGAGAGCACCGAGTCATCTACAGGTACTTCAGATTCGTCGCGAGGGGAAACCGCGTTTTTCAGCTGACTTAATTCTTCGTCGTATTTAGCCACTTCGGATAACCGGTCCTGCACAAGATTTTCAAGCCTTTGTCGCTCTTTCTCAAGGAAATCCACGCTATACTGGAGGCGCCCTTCTTCATCGAAGACTCCGCGGCTCGAATCTTGAACGCTTTGGAGGATACGAATTTCATTCTGCAGTTCCAAAATGATGCGATCCTTGTCGCTCAATTGTTCTTGCTGATTTTTCACTGTCGTCTGGAGTTCGCCGACAATCGCAGATAACCTATCGATCTCAGCAAGGACGTCGCTCTCATCGAATTGCCCCCGTTCCTGCGACTTCAAGTGTTCCACTTCTTGTTGGTAAAGTTGTAATCGGTGGGACAGATTTTGCAACTGCAGTTCCTTCTCTTTCAAATTTTCCAGATGGCTTTGAATTTCGGCTTCTTTACTCTGCAGTACAGTAGTGATTTTGGCTTTGGCCTCTTCCAAAATTGAGATTTGATTCTTCAATGGGCCCATCATTGTAACCTGCTCGTTTTCAGCTGCTTCCCTGCTCACTTCTAGATAACTCTTGAGCCCGTCCAACTCCGACCTCAAATTGCTATTCTCTCGTTCATATTCGGCGAGCTTCTCTTGAATAGCAGCGACATTTTTATACTGCTCTCGTACTGATTGGAGCTCCTTTGTTGCATTATTCAAAGCTTGCTCTTTAGCCGATATCGTACAAACAAGATGAGCATTGTCTTCGTCCCTTTCCAATAGGGCTTTTTGGAAATTCTGCTCAAGCTCTTTCACTTGCTCATCGAAATAAGCCTTTTGCGACGACACTTGATTCTCAAGCCCCTGCATTTTGCCTATTCCTTCTTCAATTTGCTTTTGCAGACGAGCATTCTCTTGATTCATGCTGTCAAGACGTTGTTGCAATTCAAGTTTCTCCGAGTTCAAAGACTGTATCTGCATGGTCAACCTGCTGATTTCACTAGTAAAGTCACCCTGTTCTAGAAGCGGAGCAGAGGTGGGCAAGGTCTTGGCGGAATTGAAAGAATCGAATACGTCGACAAAAGATGAAGCGGAGCCTTGAAACAACGTGGCTGCACTTTGAACCGGTGGAGCAGCGAGAGGCCCCTCAAGGGACCTCGAACTTCTTAAATTTTCGATCTCTTGTACCAAATGTTGTTCCCTTGAAGCAACCTGGGACAGTTCCGATTGCATGTTGTTCAATGCCCTTCTAAGCTCTTCGTTTTCAGACACCAAAGAGCCAAGTTTCCCCTGCAGATTTGCATCAACGCTGGGCAAAGGTTGGAATAACGATGCAGTCGTGGGAGCGAAGGGGGTTTTTTGGAATTTCTCTTCCTCCACAACAGGTTTACCCAGAGCAACCTGGTTCTTCAAATTGTCTATTTCCTGCAGCAAATTGCGCTCTTTCGATGCTCTTTGAGAAATGTCATCTTTCAAACGGTCCAATTCGCTCGCTAGTTTTTCATTCTCTAGGGAAAGCTGTTCCAATTTTTGTTCACGCTCTGGGTCACCTTCGAGAACAGTTTGCGGTAGTACAGCACCAGCAGAAGCTGCAATGTCTTGCATAGTTTCCCCTTTCACTGTTGTTACATTTTTCACAATTTCCTCTTCTAGCGCTGAAATTCTTCCCATCATTGACTTTATCTCCTGATCCTTCTCCTCCACAGATGAAGCCAATTGGTTATTATTAGACAAAAGAACTTCAATCTGCGCTTTCAGCTGTTGGCCGTCAGCTACGATGCCGGGTTGCTGTTGGAAGAAAGCAGCTGCGCTTGACAAAGGAACATCAGCCTTACCAACTTTGTCGCCAGCCGATTTCTCGAGTTCGGACAAATTTCTTTTCAAATCTAGTATTTCTTGCTCGAGATCCTGCTCCCGCGCTAGGGCCTGCTCCATCTCGTCCCTATGACGGTTGAGAATGGTTTTAAGCTCTTCATTCTCGGCAACTAGAGCGCTGAATTTTGCCATAAGCTCTGTATTGCCGGCAGAACCATCGTCGGAGCTCATACCTTCTATAGACCACTGTAAACTCTGAACTTGATTGGTCAACTCGCTGCTTCGCTTTTGCCACATCTGTACCTCGATGTCCTGTCTTTCTTTCATGTCGATCAACTGTTCGTTGGCCGACACAAGCGTATCCAATCGTTTCGACAACATTTCCTTTTCCTTCTTCAGCAAATCCAATTGTTTAGTCAGTTCGGCCACTTTCCCTTGCAAATTGTCATTCTCCCCTCTTAGCTCTTCTTGAACAACTAGATCCAAATCCGAAAGCCCGGTGGCTTTAGTTTTTTCAGCCTTCATGTCTTTCAGTTTCTTCAACACTTTCTTGTAGTTGAGTTTCATCGCTTCTAATTCTTCGACGGCGCCGTTCTTCTCATTTCTCAGAGACTGGATCGAATTCAGAAGTTCCGTGATTCTCGGAGACTCTTGTAGAACATCGGCAGCATCGATGGGACCGGCTGCTTCACCGCCAGACCAACCCCAGCCATCTTCTTCATCATCGAAAGGATTTTCAAACGATTCTCCAGATGCAGTGACGTTTCTCCTCGACGCTTCTGACAATGGCGACGTTTGGCTCGACTGAATCGATGACTCGACCTGATGTTGAAACTGTTTCATCGACTCCAATTGAGAGAAGGCCGACTGAATTTGGGCTCTCGACGACGCTTCGATCTCCGCAATCTTCGCCGCACAGGCGTCCTTAATTTGCTCGATTTCTGTTTCCATCCGGTTCTGTTCACTCTGAAGCGTATTCACTTCATCGTTCTTGCAGAAAAGCAATTCCTCGAGTTTCTTTTTCGAAGCTTCGAGAACTGAGATTTTCTCATCGTACGATCCGGTCAGCTCTGACATTTCCTTTTGCAAAAGATCGTTGCCGGCTTGGTTCAACCGCAAACTGTCCAACTCTGTTTGAGCGTCTTTCAATTGCTGAACTAGCATTTCAGAGTGACCTCTTAGTGAAAAATTGGTTCCTTCCGAATGTTCGAGTTTTTTCTCCAGATCGCCAAACGCATCTTCCAAATCTGTGAGCTTGTTAATCAACACTTGCCTCTCCGATTCTAACAGGTTGAGTTTCTCGCTCTTGGCAACGAATCCGTCCATTGCTTCCTTCAATCCTCCGTTCAGCTCTTCAATTGTGTCCAGCGTATTGTTGTACGCGTTGCGGATGTCTCTCAGAGTTCCGAGCTCAGCTAGCATTTCGGCCGATTTCGCTTTCAAATCCTCGTTTTCCTTTTCCAAATTCGAATTCCTCAACCTCGTGGCTTCTATCTCTTCTTGAGCACCTTCAAGTGCCACTTGAGCGTCAATGAACTGGTTTTTCATTTTCTTCTCAGATTCTTCGAGGGAATTCATTTTTTTCTCGACTTCGCCCTTGTATTTATCAAAAGTCTGCGACATCAATTCTGCCTCTTCCAGTTTTGACATCATCAGTTGAGCTCGATCTTTCAGCTCGCGATGTTTGTCATCCATGCCAGATTCGATAGAGAACATTTTCGTCTTCATGTTGACTATATCCTGTTCAAGGATTTCTATATAGTTCTCACGCCCTCGAAGAGCTGAAGTGACCTCCTCAAGCCGCGCGAGCAATTCCGTTTTGCTCTGAGACATTTCGCTCTCCAGGCCCATCAAATCGGTGAAGAACTGCTCGTTTTTCGCAGCTTCTTTTTCGTAAAGCTCTTTCAACAAAGCGAGCTCTTGCTGATTGGCGGATACGAGATCGGAAAGTTCGTTTTTGTCTTTTTCCAACTCTTGGATGGCCGATTCTTTTTCGGAAAGCGTTCTCTTCAGCTCATTGATGTCATCCGAGAGTGCGCTCGATTGGGGAATGTAACTGCTCGCAGGCAATGAGATTCCAGTTCGGCTGGACCACGAGCTCAACATTGCCAAAGCTCCGTAGACTAGTCGGGGGTCGATTATTGCACCTAACGCCTCCTTATCTACATTTTTGAACTCATTGACAAAACTGTAGAGTTCTGAAAGTTCAGATTCAAGCCTTTGCATATCGTTAAACGTTTGTTGAAATCTGCTCGCCTGGTTTAGGACGTCATGTTCTAGGCAGCTTCGCTCGGAAGCAAGCATCGAACAATCGTCATTCTTTTTGTTCAAAGTGGCTTTCAATTGCTCTATTTCATTTTCCAATTCGCCGCATTTCTTTTTGTACATTGCGGCCAATTTCTTCAGCTTCTGCGTAGTCGAGTCTGCATCGGACGTCGAAGCTACTGGCTGAGCTGTTTCTTTGGTAACATTTCTCTCGCTCAATGCTTTAACTAGTTTATCTTTTTCTGCAATCGCAAGTGAAAGCTGTTCTCGCAGTTCAGCGCATTGGTTTTCCGCTTCTGAAAGGCATTGAGAAGCTTTGGCCAATTGCGATTCCAAAGCGACGTTGATCCGGTCTCTCTCAGCAAGAAGAACTTCCGTTTTATCGTTGGAAGAATCAACCTCCTTCTGAACTGATTCGATTTTCTTTTGCAAGGAATCCCTATCGCTACAAACTTCCTTGAATTTGGCTTCAAGCTCATCTCTCGATTCTTGTAACTCATTGGCTCTCTCAGCCAACGCTCTCTCGCGCTCTCTATAATTGTACAATTCGTTTTCAAGCACGGTCATTTTGACCTGCAAGCCGTTGCTCATATTGTAGTCAGACATGAGTTCCGAATCATTATCACTGTGGGTACCAACTTGCCGCAGCGATTCGGCTTTTTCGGCTTCGACCATGCGCAAGGAATCTTTCAAATTTGCAATTTCCTTCTCCTTCGCGTTCAACGTTTCCTCTAGTTCGACTGACTTCATGACCGAAGCGACTTTTTCATCAGTCACAAGTTGCAAGGCGTCTTTCAGTTTTGCGATGACCGTTTCCTGCTCGATGGAAACGTTCGTGAACGAGTCTTTATCTGGAAGAGGAAATAATTGTTATAATTTTGCAAAAGAAAGAATGTCATAATTTACAATTTACGTTTTTTTTTAATTCCGTGTTTACGTAGTAAATGGAAGCACTGTTCCAAGAAGTCGAATTCGGAACGGAGGTGAATTTGGAAGAAATTGTTATATTACTATAATCAGAAACACTTTCTGAACAAGTGACTGTGATAAAAAAAATGACATAAATCATCATATATCTCCGTGAAAAATGAATGAAACTCAATGAAATTTCCAGAGAATGTTCTTCCAATAATTAGCCGTTTCCAGATTTGGCCGTAACTACCAAGCTACAAATCCCTGATGATGCACGAAGGGGCGAAAGTGCTCGGCGGGCAATAAATTTAAAGTTTTGTTCTATTTTGATTTTTAAAGGCTATAAGTGTAAATATTTTTCCACGTTTGGGGTCTTGAAATGTTTGTTATGGCGAACAGATGACGCTTGATTCTTGGGATATTGGGTCACACACCATACCTCCACGTCGTGAGTCTTTTTGACGCTAGGCCAGAGCGTATTCTGATTGACTATATTTTCATTTTTCAATACTGCAAAATACCGTAACCGATCTCCACAAAACACCAGACATTTGCAAAGAAAATTTTTTTAAATACATGTATATACATATTTACGATTTTTTCTTTTTTCTTTACGTTAAGCAGATAAAACTTGGAGACTAATCTGTTTCAATTTTCGCCTCTTTGGGCATCGGCAGGACTTTGAAGAACACTGCAGCTTGAAGGACGAGTCATTATGCTTCTCTCCCTCAACCACCTAGCACTAAAAAATTCCACGTAACAACATAAGTGCATACTTTTCAGAAGTTCAGCATTCTCCGCTTTGACCATCGATAGAGCGCATTCCAAGTCGATTTTTTCCCTTTCTAAACTTTCGCATAAGAGTTTTGTGCTTTCGGCTGAATCTGGAATAAACGGAAACCGTTACACGTTAATATATTTCTATCAAATTCACATAGCCGAGAGATAAATTTCCTCCGTGAATTACCTTTCAATTCATCTAGATCTACGAGTTGCAACTGGAGGTTACCTTTTTCCTCTTCTAAAAGTGTAACTCTATTTTTAAGCAATTCTACATCCTCAAACTTCTTCCTCTCCTGGGCCATGGAACAAAAACAAAAACAAACAAAGAAATCATCAATAGGGAGAAACAGGAAATGAAAATGTAACTTAACGCGAACTCACTTGGAAACAATTCGAATAAGATTTTTTGGGTGTTTCATTTCGACGCCCTTAACATGCCACAAATAAATAATAAAATAAAATGAAACAAAAAATAAATTCAACTGAAAATAATTCTCGAATTTGTAAGTGGTGATTGGCTTCACATTCCATTAAGTCGTTAAAATATTACTACGAACGTCCGGTTAATATACTGAATTTCAACAATACCCGCTGATAATAGAATTTGCACCTTAAGTCTAGAACATACCTCTAATAATTCGCTCCTTTCAGCTTCCAACTCGGCGATCCGTTGCTTTAAAGGTTCAATCGGCTCTACATCATCTTTCTCCTAAATCATTGAAATATTTTTCTTAAGATCGAATCGTTACGTCTAATTCAACACTACATATAGAGCTGTTCTACGCCATTTTAAAAGATGGCAGCTGATTTGCAGACAGCAACCGACGATGATTTCTGGTCTTCAAATGTTCTGAGGTCTCTGTTCGGACGCATGGCAGATCTAGGCTAATTTTTGAGTGGCTGCTTGCGTTGGTCAGCTCAGCGAGCTCTACTAATTTATTTTGTTCAGATGATCGATCATTGAGCTAGTTAATTGTTCTAAACAATTAATAGTGCCACTGATTCAAGTTCAGACTAATTTTGATCTCATGAATGAACCTTAAAATAAATAATTGTAGTGGCCGCCCTGCGCTTAGAGTTTCCTCTCGATCTCGGTAACAATGTTCAGATTATTCAGTCGTTTATATTGTTCATGGTTATGTTGCCTCGTACGGACTATTTTTTGGAGTACTGAAATTGTGTAAATTAAATTGTTCCAATTTATGAATAAATACGTTTTATTCATTGATTGAACGGGTTTCGGCACCAATAAATAAAACATATTTATTCATAAATTGGAACAACAATTGAATTTACTCAATTTCAGTGCTCCAAAAAATAGTCCGCACAAGACAACATAACCATGAACAATATCAAAGATTGAATAATGTGAACAGAGTTATCGAGATCGAGAGGAAACTCTGAGCGCAGGGCCGCCACTACAATTATTTATTTTAAGGTTCATTCATTCAATGAAATAAATGAGTAGAGCTTGCTGGGCTGACCAACGCTAGCAGCGGCAGACTCAAGAATCAGCCTAGAACTGCCATGCGTCCGAACAGTCTCAACGACCTCTTCTGAGGTCCTAATTGTCATTATTTACGCACTATTTTACTCATTGTTTTAGGTAAGAGTAACATTAGCGATTTTCCCAAAGTTTTGAACCGTAGAAGTTGGAATTAAACAAGATAAAACTCCAAACTTACCTTCACCAACGTGTCACGCTCGGTTTTGAGAATTTTCAGACGTTCTTTCAGTTTGATCGTCATTTTATTCAGATGGGAAACAGATTTATTAGCGTCTTCCAATTGGTTGCGAAGTTCATCGTATGATGATTTCATCGTCTCGTAATCAGCGAGCTTCTCTTTCAAATCGGAGACTTCTTCCTCTTTTTGGTTGAGCCTGAGATGAAAAAAAAATATTAGAGTTTTCATGGTTGAAATGTCCTCCACAGCCAACGCATTCAAGCATTGTCGCACATGCTCGTAAAAGATAGGTTCATATTTTCAATAGGCGATTCCATAAAGAGAACTTTGGTTTGAAATACTAGTTTTCTATTAGAATAACGCCAGTTTTATCGGTTTTCAAACTAACGTCAGTTCCAGGTGTTTATTAAGTTCTTGGTAAGTCTTCATTTTCCCCTTGAGAACGTCTTCTAGCTCTTCATACTCGGTTTTGACACGACTTAAGGTCTGTTTAAACTCTTTGTCCGTGTTGAGCAGCCGATCCGTCATGCTGTTGAATTTGGCCAGCAATGCGGAGTAATTTTCGTTCCGTTCGCTCAATTTCGCCCCTTTTTCGCTCAATTGCTCCTGACAAAGAAAAGTTTTACTATGAAAGAAAAGCAATAATTTTTTGCAGCAATAAAGAAGCTACTATTTACTGACCTGGAGGGATTGCACAGTCTTTTCAAGGTTGTCCAATCTTTCTTGGACCTCGGGAGGTACTTCAGGTTCGGGAGCGATCTGCCAATATTGAATTGTAATCAAGTCTACACGAATGAGGATTGTTTTGGATCATTTTTGTACAACATTGTTCTGAATAATATCAAAATTTTCATCACAGCAAAATAACCGAGTTGACGAGTAACTGATGACTCACCAGTCTTGCGCTGAGCTCGTGGTTCCGTTTTTCGGCGATTTGCAGCTCCTCCAGATCGCGGCGGATCATCTCGTCTGCGTCTTCTTCCTCTTTCATCCATTGCCTGAAATTCGAAGTCGACAACGAAACAAATTATTTTAAAAAAAGGAACCGATTTCAGAGAAAAATCCTCACAAAGTCATTGTAATCTTGATAATATCCAAACTTTGATCAGTTTTTTTTTTTTTTTGTTTTTTTTTTTTAATTAAAAATAATAAGTCAAATGATTGAAAATCGACTTCAACCTCTCTACAGACCTGGCCTCTTCGATTTGCCTTCTATGCTCTTCTTCCAATCGTATCAACTCATCTGAGAGCGGGCTCGTGCCTAAGATCCAAAAATTCGGTTCCTCATCTTCCTCCTCTTCGTTTTCCTTATCGCTCTCCGAATCGCCCGATCCTCTGCTTTCGTAATCCTAAAAACAGGGAAAAACTTGTAATAAACACAAGTCCGCAAGTTGTGCAATTTATTAATATTATATTGTGCATTGGGCGTGACCCGTGTTGTTGTTAAATAAATAAATTTAGCTTTTATAGTTTTGTCAGAAAAGTATTAACGGCATACAGCGGACGGACAGATTTTTTTTTTATCAGACATTCGGATTCTACAGGCCTTGATAGGTGTAACACAAATTTTGAGGGGGGATATTTTCTTTATTTATTTTTTTTTTTTGAACAATTACAAACATTTATTAAGGAATAATAAACAAAAAATATTCTGTCACGTTTCTGACGAAACAATAAAAGCTAAATTTTTTAATTGTTGCCAAAAACCAATCTTGGCCAGACAACGTCCTAATTCCTTCAACCAGATCGCTGAATTAATTTCAAGATTATTTTCGGGGGAGAATATTCGTATTTTCCAACGATTTTCAAAATAGGTGAATACATTTAAACAGATTTTTGGACGCTGAATCGAATAAAACCATCGCAGCGTCGATAGCTTTATTGGTTCTCGAGTTATCGCAGCTTTAGTGTCGAATTTGGGAAATTTTCACAGACATTTGGCATAACTCGAGAATTTTCGGAGCTATAAAAATCGTCCTATCCTCGTTAGTACGGCCTTCGCTCTCTTCAACTGAACCGTTAAGAGAGAAATTTAGCTTTTAATTTGGAAATTGAGAAAAATAGGAATGACAAGGAAAATGGGGAAGACGCCTATTTTTTATTTTCGTACCTAATGGCCTGAATTCTGTTATTTGGTGTCAGCTGAAGACGGAATGACCAATTTTTCATGAAAATTGTGAGTTTTCGCGGAGAAAATCGCTAAGGAAAATCAGCGGTTTGAATAAACCCGGAGATGTAACTCCAACCGATTGAAGTAACTCCCTAGAGCGCTCTGCAGACGGCTGAAAGACAGTAACAACAAAACGGTCTTTAAGACTGGAGTCATGCTAAATCGAGTAAATGCTACTAGTTAGGTTTTTTTAATCGTCGAGTTAGTACCGCCCGAAATGCCTCGTAAAGCAAATAAATTGCTGAGGGGGGTTTGGTAATCTCACAGCAACCTCAAATTATTGCTCCCAATGTTAGTTTATTCTCCGAAGATACAAGCGCTAGTGTCGATATTCACGTTCGACTGACTAGTTATGACGTAATAACTATTCATTTTTCGTTCAAAATCATCGGTTTTCCTTAGCGATTTTCTCCGTGGAAACTCACAATTTTCATGAAAAATTGGTCATTCCGTCTTCGGTTGATACCAAAAAACAGAATTCAGGCCAAAAGGAACGAAAATAAAAAATATGCGTCTTCCCCATTGTTGCTAAGGAATTTTCCCCGATAGTTACCAATCTGCTTTTCGGTGGGAAAGTTCACAAATGATCGGAATAATTGTAACATCATAAATGGATAATCTTCTCAAATAATTATTGTAGCGAAGGAATAATAAACCAATGTAAATCATTTGCAGCGTTTTCCCTATTAAAATCGAGCACTATCGCCCATTCAAGCATCTCGAGGGCTCTATGACCTCGATAAAAACGGTACGATGTCTCGAAGCGATCCGACGGACAGCGGACGAATAAAAAATAATCGCCAAACAGCCGCTTATACTTTGTTCGTCTCGACCGTAAAACTAAGCGTTGTCGCCAGCATTCATCTAGAACGCCAATAATATGGAGCAAGGTCTTTCGAATGACGTTGACATACGTTCGCGATTTCAAGGACTGGAAAGCGAATCGAAAAAACTCGAAACAACGAACCTCATGTTGATCAACGGACAGGTTTACTTCCAACGACTCCGATAGATCATCCATCGTCGGTTAAGGTGGATGAATAATTTATTATTTAGTCTTCGCGGCCATCAAAACTGGTCGAAGTAAGTCTTACGTGGCCGTTCCATCGGCCGAAGTAAAATCGTCACAGTATCGCGGAAATATTTTCGATCGGAAATATCGAAGCGCGAACGTTGTGAGGGAAAGTTCGCGAATTTCCAACCGCGGGCGAAAAATATTGGAAGAAATCGGATCACAGATTGACGTTGGATTGAGAGATGAATACATCAAGATTGCATTATCACTGTCTAATCATATCAATCGCTGCCTTATAGATAATTGCCACGCGTTCTTCGCTTTGCCCGTTTAGTGAGACGGAATAGTTGCAGTGGTAGACATAAATGATATATTTGTGTCGGTATAACCAATCATGATAACAAGGAACTCAAATAGAGGAGGCAACATTAGTGAACTGAATGTGTACTTGGAAAACTAGCCGTGGGCGATTTATATTGATTTACATAGATAAATTTACGAAAGAAGACAATAAATTTCTCCAATCTTTGCTTAAATGCCTTCACTGATTGAAGAAACTGATTATTGAAAAAACGCTCCAACTGATTAAACAGTGGTTTAATCATTTTAGTCATTTAATTTTTTCTAAATTTCCTAATTGAATACTAGATTTTTCGCCTTACGGTATAGTATTTTTATTAAATACTACTTTATCTGAAAATCAATTTTTTCACCCTTCGAAACCCTTCAAAGTAATCCTCAGAATTGAGGTAGCAATTTAGTTAATGAATTGTGCCATTGTCAAGCCAAGAATTATTTTTGGTAAAAATTTTAAGCATTTAGTTTTTATAATTTCGGAAGACAAGTGTTGATGGCAGACGGACAGATTTTTTTATTGGAAATTTTGAGGTAGGTTAGAAAATGTTTTTTCTTGGGCGATTAAAATGGTTTATTATTGATAATAAACCAAATCAATCTGAACATTGGCCATCAACACTTTTCCGACGAAACTATAAAAAAAAAAATTCTGACGTTTTTACCAAAAATTAATGGGATAAAAAATTTCTGGAAATTCCCCGAATTCGATACAAAAGTTACAATAGCTCGAGAACCAATGAAGCTTTCGACCTCGCGATGGTTTCATTCGATTCTGCGTCCAAAAATCGATAGAAATTCCTACCAAATACACATTTTTCTGAAAAACCTTGAAAAAAATGAAAAAATCAAAAAACGAACAATTTTTCCCCCTCAAAACTAAAAAAACTTTGTTTTTGGAGTGAAAGCCATATAGTTTTTTTTTTTTTTTTTTTTTTTACGAGTTTTAGAAACTTGTTATCTTGAAAGAGATGTTGCACGTTAACCCTTTTCCTGGCAAGGGGTACTACAGTTCCCCTCAAGTTCCAGTCGATATTTCGAGGTATTTAGCTGGATTGGGACCACAAAAACAGTGTTGTGATTCAATGAACTCCTTCTTAACAAGTTGGCAGCCTTGTAGACCATTTTAAACGCGATTATTCCAGCTGTTTAGACGATTTTTGAACTCAAGTCGTGTTCGCATGTTGAAGATGGCCGACTCAGCTAGGCAGGGATGTTTACAACAAGTTTTCGTTAGTTATAAATTGTTTTTGAAAGCTCTGATCTCCTGATTCTCCTAGATCAAGTTGTTTTCTTGAGGAAAAGCCAAAAAAATTATCATAACATCCATCCAGACTTTCACAATTGAAAAAATAGAAAAGGGAACCTGAGTACCCCTTGCCAGGATACTTGATACCAAAGAAGGCAATTTAAATGTCAGTTTTTTCAATCGAAATAAATAATTTGTCTGTTTTTCCTCCGTTTGTTCCATATATAAGCCATATTTACTAATATCATCTGTTGTTTATACTTTCCTTGCATACCTATTGAAAAATGGATGGAAATATATAGCACTCAGGTCAAAATTTTTATTTTGAGTTTTTATCATAATTATGTCCAGGAGGTCTGTGGGAGAGAAAAACCAGGCGACTCATTTTCCGATTCTTTATTGACTGGCCGACCACTTTCGCCCATCAGGGCATCCTTAGGGCGACGTGGAACCACAGGGCCCACAGCTAGGCTGTGCATTAGGGGCCGCAGCCATGGCTCTACGTCGCTCTGAAGATGCCCGAACTGGCAAAAGTGCTCAGCCAGCCAACAAAGAATTGGAGAATGAGTCGTCTGGTTTTTCTCCCCCTCATACCTCCTGGACATAATTATGATAAAAACTCAAAATAAAAAATTTTGACCCGAGTGCTATTATACTTTTCATCCCTTTTTCGGTAGGTATGTAAGGAAAGTATAAAGAGCAGATGATATTTGTAAATTTGGGTTATATATGGAGGAAAAATATACGAATTTTTATTTCGATGAACTCTTTGACTGAGGAAATTTCCGATTTCAAAGATTGAAAAAATTAATTGACGATAGGTACCCACGATATGCGGAAAAATGTTGAAAATTTGAACTGAATTATTAAAAAGTTTTAGACTTTCATCGATTTTCATCTCTTACACTCCTGAATTTTCCTAGGAGGTAACCTGGCAAAGGGAACCACAGTTCCCCTTTTATTACGAGGGCACCTTGACGGTAACCTGGCAAGGGGAACTAAAGTTCCCTTTTATGACAACTGGCTATAAAAATCAATTAAACAAGTTTTTGCAGAAACTGAGTATCATTTCAGTTATAGTGAAGGCTGAACTTTGATTTCTGCAAAAAAATTTCAGAAAAATCACAATAATTCTGTTTTTGCCTGGAAAAGGGTTAAAGAGTTAAAATCGCTTCAGCGATTTAGTTTAAGAACTGAGCCGTCGTTATCGATTTCAGGTACGAATTTCAGGTATTCAGTTTTATAAATTGTTCATCGTTGGATAATATTCGAAAAATGGAACGGTCGAAGAAAAAGGACGAAGAATGTAGCGGAAAGATCGTCATCCGTTGCAAAAATCGTATTTCGTCTACCACGGGTTTTCCTAACAAGTGAAAGCAAACTTGATACAGAAATTATTGTATTATCAGTTAACCTATACTTATGAAGTATGTTTGTCATATAGCACACAATACACAGTTCGAACGTGTGTTGTTCGGGTGAAAAACAATTATTACCGAGGTTAAATAATAGTGTTATTCGATAAATCGTTAATTAATCGTCGAGAATTTTTAGGCGTTTTAATAAGTGTTTTCCTTCGAAAAGCAGCGATCGTCGACGTTTAGATCGCTCGGCGCCGCTCAACGGGCGCCCGCATGGATCACGAAGACAGCTCGTCGGCCGAATCGGGCGATCCGAAGGTAGGGAATAAACCGAAGGGCGCCAAACGGCGCCCGAAGAAACGGGTGCAAAACAAACGTGCAAAACGCAACGTCGAAACCGACTCGGACGTCGACAGCGGCGAGCCGCCAGCGAGAGTGAAGATTTCGAAAACTAAAAACGTCAAAGTTGCGGATACTTCAGACGGTTTGGAAATCGGTGCGAAAAACGACGTCTTTGCGAGCGGCGCCAATGATGTCAAAAAACGTACCATCGACGGCGATAGCGATTCGGCCGACGATGTGCGGACGCGACGGAAAGTGGCTAAAAAACGATTAAAAGTCGACAAGGCCGAGTTGGAACGTTTGGAAAAACTAGTTTTAGGCGACGGCGATACGTTGCTTAAGAATTTGACGATTCTTGAGAAAGATTCCGGTGTCGACGACGACGCCACCGTTAACGATTCGGATTTCTCTGATACGTTAGCGTCCCCGGTGACCGTCAGGTCGCCAGCTTGGGAAGACGTCGACGACGAAAATTTTACCAAAGCCGCCGACGTCCGAAGGGAACAACGATCGCTCGGATTAAAGCCGACGTCGGATTATAAGGAGTTTTTAAGGAAGCGTTTCAAAGACGTCTACGGCGAGCCGTCGTGGGCTAAGCTCGGCAAGAAAAACGACGTTGACGACGAGCTGCTCCGCTCGAGCGGGAAATTTATTGAGAAATCGAAACGTTTAGCGAAGGGCACTATCGACGTCAAACGGCTCGCGTATTTGAACAGTTCGACGAGAAACGAGGGCCCGATCGTGACGAACGTGAGATTCCATCCCACGGCTAACGTTGCCCTGATCGCAGGTAAATATTAGGAAAGCGGATCTTGTAACTTATTTTCAAAATTAGCAGAAGCGGCGTATCTGAAAGAATAATAAACCGGTCATATTGCAAAATTTGCAGCGTTTTATCGCATTGAATCGAACGAACTTGAGCGATTTTCATGGCGATCGAATTTTATTCTCTCTTCTCATTTCAGGCGCTAACGGGCGAGCCAACGTAGTCACAGTCGACGGCAGCGGGAACGCGAAATTGGCCGCCGTTCGTTTTGAAAAATTTCCCATCCGTTGCGCACGATTCAGCCATTCCGGCGACGAATTTATCGTCGGATCGAACGAGCAGCCGCACTTTTTCGTCTACGATTTGCTGAAAGGGGCGACGATAAAAATCCCGTTGCACAAGGACTGCCACCAGACGCAGTTCAAGAAATTCGAAATTTCCCCCGACGGCAAATTTATCGCAGCTGTCGGCCGATTCGGACAAGTAAGCGACACGCAATTTTGAAACTCTCCGAATTCATTCGGTGAGACGAATACGAACGATGTCTTATTTTTAATTAATCCTATTCTAATCAAATGCTGAGATAAACGCGCTGCAATTGATTGTACAATGTTTTATTGTTCCTTTACTTCAACAATGGGGAAGACGCCGATTTTTTATTTTCGTTCCTTTTGGCCTGAATTCTGTTATTTGGTGTCAACCGAAGACGGAATGACCAATTTTTCATGAAAATTGTGAGTTTCCGCGGAGAAAATCGCTAAGGAAAACCGATGATTTTGAACGAAAAATGAATAGTTATTACGTCATAACTAGTCAGTCGAACGTGAATATCGACACTAGCGCTTGTATCTTCGGAGAATAAACTAACATTTGGAGCAATAATTTGAGGTTGCTGTGAGATTACCAAACCCCCCTCAGCAATTTATTTGCTTTACAAGGCATTTCGGGCGGTACTAACTCGACGATTAAAAAAACCTAACAAGTAGCAGTGAAGTTAGCGTCATTTACTCGATTAGCATGACTCCAGTCTTAAAGACCGTTTTGTTGTTACTGTCTTTCAGCCGTCTGCAGAGCGCTCTAGGGAGTTACTTCAATCGGTTGGAGTTACATCTCCGGGTTTATTCAAACCACTGATTTTCCTTAGCGATTTTCTCCGCGAAAACTCACAATTTTCATGAAAAATTGGTCATTCCGTCTTCAGCTGACACCAAATAACAGAATTCAGGCCATTAGGTACGAAAATAAAAAATAGGCGTCTTCCCCATTATGCAATATTCATTAACGCGTTCACCGCGGCTGGCAAATTAGAAATATTCCAGCAAACCTGCGGTAAATACCGGTTCATCTTAAACCCAACTATCTGCTAATATTGATTTATTATTATTAATAAACCATAGTAATAGCCCAAGAAATTTTTTTTCTAACCTCAAAATTTATTGTTTTACGTTTCAAGGCAAATCCGAATATCCAATAGAAAAAAATCTGTCTGTCAACACTTTTCCGGCCCAACTATCTTGACATTTTCACCAAAAATCAATCTCGGTGTCTCAACGGCTCAATTCTTGAACCACATTGCTAGCTCAATTTTAAGGTTATTTTTGGTGGGTTTTGAGGGTAAGAAAATTCATATTTCCCTTTTCTTTTTTTTTCAACAAAGTTGTATTTGATATCAATTTCTGTAGAATTTAGGACGCTGAATCGAATGAGACCATCGTGGGGTCGATAGCTTCTTGAGCTATCGCGGCTTTTGTGTCAAATTTGGGAGATTTTCAAAACAAATTTGGCATAAGGGTGTAACTCGAGACTTCTTGGAGCTAGAAAAATCATTCTATACTCAGAAACACTTTTTGAACAAGGGTCTGTCCGTGGTCAGAAACTAACATGAATTGTCATATCTTCGTCGAAAAATGAACGAAACTCAATGATATTTTCAGAGAATTTTGTCCCAGTAATTGTGAAAAATTAGCCGTTTCAGGATTTTGGATAACACACAGTACTTCCGAGATATAAGCGTTCTAAGATCTTTCTGTTTCGATTTTTACATGCTATATTTTTAAACGTTTGGGTCTTAGAATGTTCGTTATGTTGAGCAGATGACACTTGATTTTTGGGATATTGGGTCACACACCGTACTTCCACGAATTTTTCACGATTTTGGTTGTGCGTATTTTGATTTTTACAGGCATCACAAATCAACATATTTGAACGTTCATGGTCTTTAAATGTTTCGAGCAGCGATTTGATGGTATCACATGGGTTACATACAAACTTCCGCGTTAAACGCATGTTAACTTTATTTTAATTTTTTCAAACTGCAAAAATGATAATAATTAAACGCTGGGAGACTTGAAATGTTTCTTTATGTCAGCTGAATGTCTTTTTTTTAATTATTTGTGTCACATAACGTACTTCTACGTAAAACGTATTTTCAATTATTTTATTCAAGCGCTTTTGTAATTTTCGGGTCTCTTTGCTTTTAATATGAGCAACTTTTTGTGACTACGTTCCTAGCTAGTGTTTCAATAACAGTAGTAGAGTAATAACATTGCACCCTTAGTTGGAGCTTCTTGATTTTATAATTGGTTATTGAAGTTACCGAATCAAACATGGAAGTACTGTGTGATCCATGCACACCACTGGTTTGAGATTTTTTTTATCAGTATTCGCTACAAATGATCTCATTCGACTCTTTCAGATTAATCTGCTGGCGGCGAATTCGAAGGAATGGGTCGCTTCTTTGACCATGAATGGCAGCTGTGAAACAATTTGCTTCAGTTCAGATGGAAGATATCTGTATTCGTATGGTAATCAGGTAGGAATTTTATGTTTTGGAACATGCCCTGTAAATGTGGTTAAAATATATGCACTTTTCGATTTTTGGCAGCAGTTGTAACCTTATTTTCTGGATATTCCTCGTACATGATGGTTAGGCACTAGCCTCTCTTCCTCAGGAATGGAATCCGAAGGCTAGGACAGCTAATGAACCGAAGCCCTTGAATATACGCTCTCGTCTACGTGAAATGGGATTTCTCAACTTTCTTCATCCATTAATCATGCAGTTTAATTTATATCAAATTACTATTCCAGGGGGAAATCTACGTTTGGGACGTAGCCAGTCGAAGGTTAAAGCATCGGTTTGCGGACGAGGGTTCAATCAAAGGTCTCTCACTGGCCGTGTCGGCGAATGACAATTTCATTGCCGCCGGCTCGTCATCTGGTGCAGTCAATCTATATGAGATGAATACCGCGCTCTCCCAAAGGCACCCAACTCCGTTGAAGGCATTCTTAAATCTTACAACTTCAGTGACGAACCTCGCCTTTGATGGTTCATCGCAGGTAAATTCCTTAATTTTTCTCTCGTTTAACCTCCTCAGGCTTCCTTAGGGCCGGTTTCTTGTACCACTATTAACATTGACAACGGCTTGGAATACAGTAGAAATCCGATAATCCGGCAATCGGGACCGGCTCGGTGCCCTTTCCCTTCAGTTTAGGCTGTCATGAAACAAATTTATTTACATAAATACATAAATCGTAATTATATGTACAATTAGTTTAATATCTTCCTTGTCGTAGCATTTTTCAATGTCTAGGGATTGTGGACTGTGGACACTATGGCTAGGGATAGGGAACAATATCTACCATCATGTAGACAAATTTTTCTTAACGACCGCCTAAAGAAAATTCCACCAAACAGAAGTTTGATAAGATTGTATTTACATACTTTTTCCAGATCTTAGCGATGGCCTCTTCGCACAAGGACAATGCTGTCAAACTAGCCCACATTCAGTCGGCAACTGTTTTCAGCAATTTCCCGACTTTTTCCTCGCAGCTAAACTGTATTCAAGATTTGGCAATTTCACCGTCAAGCGGCTACCTCGCATTGGCCAATAACAAGAGCACCGTTTTACTTTACAGGCTTAAACATTTTGGAAACTATTGATTTTTCAATCACTCCGCATAATTGATTGCTGTATTGCCGCTATTCCGCAAATACACTATAGTATATATATTTTGTTTTTTTCCCGCCCAATACCCGCACTACATTGTTAAATATAGGATCTTACTATCGATAGTATCGAAATATCCATATTTTGGTTTCAATATCAGATATTTTCATATCGGTATTTTAAAACCGATATTATCGGAATATCTACAATTTTTTGATTATCATAATGTATTTCTAAAATTCCTTGATCACCTAAATCTAATTTGTTTGTCATTGAGCATTCAGCAAAGAATATTGAATAATATACGACACGGACTTGGCTTAAAAATCAGTCAATGAAAATAAGTTCTGGCGTTTGGCATACCTACAAAAAGTGTTACCAATAAATAATTCATGAACTAGTGCTAAATAAAAAGTACAACAGACTGAAAAAATGAAAAAAAAAAGTTAAGATTAACGACCAAAAATAATAAGATAGATTTACGAAACAGATAGCAGATAGTCCAAAAGTTGAGTACCGATTCATCAATATTATGAAAATTTGGAAAAGATTTCTGCATTATTATTTCCTTCCAATATCCCATCCCTAATGACGATATTTCACCTCTCCCTCTCCTCAAAAGCGTCACCTATGTTGTTTCATTTGACTCGTTTCTCTCGAGAGAAACCTTTTTGAAATCGAACTTGCCAAATTCATCTAAAATTTCTATCTAAGCAAGCATGAATAATAATCACAACAGAAGTAACTCGGAACGAGCCAATTATAAATGCTGACTTATACCAAATACTTCAAGATGTAGCAAAATAAGGTTACAAGAAATAATTCGTGTCGCCAGTGAAAATATATATCTAATTCAAGGTTAGGAATATACAGATATTCATTATAAACAGATTTTCGCTTGACATATACATTTTACCATGTAAAAACTAGGGTAAATACGGCTCATCAAACGGAACCAACGAGTACGCCATAATCTAGTGAAAGAAGCACGCGTAGCCAAGTGCAATTCAACTTTCGTTACGAATTAATTTCGTCTTCTGTACAAAAATTACCAACGCAAATTGATTTTTTTTTCTGAATCATAAGCGAATAAAGCACCATTGAAGTGTTAAAATTATTATTAGGAAAAATGCTACAGCAAAATTAATGATGGCGTCGGTTAGAAGATAATCCATTATTTTTCAATTTTGTAAAATTACTCGGAAAATATGCAAAACTGAACGACTGTACAGAAATTAACGAGATAAAAAGGTATCATTAAATCGACCGGTTATAAAATGAACTGTCCCTCTGTCCGGTGTCGAAACTGGTACGATTTCAAGTGGTTCCTCGTTCATTATTAACTAAGGTATAAAAACTAATACCTATATCCTAATACTGCTTGACTATACTGAAGCTTAAACAAATTATCGAAGAGAACAAGTCACGAATCGATCTATACCTCATCCCCACGTCAATACAAGCAACCTACACCTACTGTCTCGTCTCCCAGCAGGTGGTTGACTGCTAACTGTACAGTCGTCCGCGATATTAACTTACAGATCTGTCCGTCGGCGAGTTGAGCTCCAGTGAACGCTATAGGGTAAACTGACAATGTTGAAGATCCTGATATTGAACCATATGGCATTGTAATTTCTAGATGTGTTGTAAAAATGTATGCTAATCCCTCAACCTGCACAATGATGTCCCCTGACGAGGCCTTTAAGGCGAAAGCGCTCGGGATGAAAATATTAATGATTCGCTGTTGAGATTGAGGGGGCGAAAAACATGGCGACTTGTTCTCCTATTTTTTATTAGCTTGCCAAGCACTTTCGCCCCTTCGGGCATCATCAGGGCTTCGTAGCACCATTACAAGGACCGTTGATACCTTGTAATGATGCTACGAAGCACTGATGATGCCCGAAGGGGCGAAAGTGCTTGGCTTGGCAAGCTAAAAAAAAAAAAACAGGAGAACAAGTCGCCATGTTTTTCTCCCCCTCAATCTCAACAGCGAAAAATGATCGATGCGACAAAACAGCAACGAATATTAATGATATGCAAGAGAGAAGGTCGCACTTATTCTCTACACCTCACCTACCGACAGATCCGTATGAACAATTGCATGGATTTATAATGTATCAATTTTACAGTTCAGCTATTGAGACCACAATGGAGCGAGCAGTTTATGAATTGCAGAAGGCTAACTAATTTCTCAATTCTACCCAATCGAATAAATCTCCAGCCGGGTATGGATATTGTTTTGGAAAATTAACTATTTATTGCTAGGTCTTTTTCATCAAACTGAGAGAAATTGCTAATGATTTTCGTCCAGTAATTCGATCTTGACCATTATTTTTTGTGCACCTGTAAATTTTTTTTTTTTTATTGTTCCCAATTTCTCCTTACTTCTGAATTTGCAATTTCATAATCTACGCTTACTGGACATGCATGGACGCGTTGAAAATTCTTCAAAACTGTACCCGTCTGAAATTGAATGACAAATTGAGAGAAAACCGTTTAAAAAATAACCCAAAAGTGAAGCTCAATTTTGAAGAATCTATCACGTCACTGATCACGATTTCAAATCGGAAATTCCTCTCGATTTTTAATGCACGAGCGCTTTGGAGAAATATTTCGAAATAATTACTTCGGATCTTATAAGAACATCAATAATTATTCTGCCAAAGGTTTCATCAACTACAGACTGGCTTTTAATTGGAATTGAATTTTTTAAATAATTTTTTAATATAATAATAATCTAACTAATATAATTAATTAATATAATTAATTTAATTAATTAATTAATATAATTAATTAATATAATAATTTTTTAATAATTGGCCTGAAAATATGTTTTCTTAATTTAAGTGATGACCTATGAAAGCTGCAAATATCTCAATCTTTTTTTAGAAGGTCGGATTTTGAATTTATTAAATGTTCTTAAGGGAATTTAAAGATATGGACATTATTTCCCACGAATATTTCAAATCGGACCGAATTCAAACTAAGCAAAGCGTTTTCCCTAAACTGAGTTATGCTCAGCCTAACGTTTTTTTTTACACAAGCTCGGCATTTAATAAGTATCGAGACTCAGAGGACGCATAAAGACCCAAACTTTAAGCGTTTACACAACGTGGGGATTTCTACGGCACATTCAAATCAAGATTGCAAATTCTGCAATTCTCATAGTGGACCTTTGGCTGTGCCTTCTTGTGATGTGGATTAAATATGGCCAACATTCATTTTCGATTCAGGGAAAATCCATCACTAGATTTCGCCAGTTACAATTCAATTTTGACGGAACGCGATGCTTAACGAAAATAATCAAACACTATAAATTACGATCTTCAACGAACACAAAAGATTGTCCGATTCGCAAAAATCTTTCAGATTCAAATAATCGCTTAGAGGCCAAGTGGCCACGGATGAGCAATTCTAATATACGTCAGGTGATAAAAACCGTTTTGTATTGATCGGTCGGAAATAAATGCCGCGATCGATGCCAGAATAAATTCAACGATTCGCAGTTGGAGAAGTAACGACTATCACAGTACTTTGATTCCGATATTGCTCTCAATGGAGCGATAGGACAATGATCAGGACCAAGACGAATGCGGCTGCACCAGCAAGCGATAGCAGGAAGCAGTTTCTTTTCCTTCTTCGCGTCTGAAATAAAAACAAGAGCTTTTTATATGGTTACGAATTTAAATTATAACAAGTCTATTAGATGGAAATACGTTCTTACGACATATGCAGAGGATTTTTCCAACTCTTGCTCCGCTAGCTCTACATCCTGCTGCGTACTTTCAATAGCGTTCTCGATCGAATCTGCGAAGGGGAAAAAATAACATTTTAAATTGCCTGCGATGATTTGGAAACAACGGGCGTTAAAAAAAGTACGCGTTATTAACAAGTGTTCATCATATTATTTAGTTTACTCCATTAACTACCGGTTAACTTTGAACCCAAATATCTCCTAATATTTATATTGTGAAAATTGAAACTGAAGATACGTCAACACCCTCCAGCCCCCTGAGGATAAAAACTGAGTCAATAATCGCTACTCGGGGTAGTCAAAGAACTTATAAAAAAATAATAACAATAAATAAATAAAAAATATTTAAAAAAAAAACGCTGCAAATGATTGTACAGTGGTTTATCATTCCATCGCTTCAATAATGATCCAAAAAGATTACTCATTCGTGATAGCAATAATTTCGAACATTTGTGAAAGTTCCCTCTCACAGCAGATTGGTAACTATCGAGGATAACTGTAGCTCCAAGAACTCTCGAGTTGTACGCCCATGCCAAATTTCTGAAAATCACCCAAATTCGACACAGAAGCTGCGATAACTCGAGAACCAATAAAGCTATCGACCCCCCAATTATCTCATTCGCTTCAGCGTCCAAAAATCTATAGAAATTGGAAAATACGATTTTCTCCCCCTCAAAACCCCCAAAAAATACCCTTTAAATTGAGGTAGCGATTTAGTTAAAGAATTGAGCCGTTGTCAGGCCCAGATTGATTTTTGGTGATAATTTCAAATAGCTTTTTTAGCTTCGTTGGAAGTGTTAACGGCGTACGGAAAAAATTTTTCTTGGGCGATTGGAATGGTTTATTATTGAACAATAAACCAATAGAAGGTGGCTTGAATAAGGGAAAACGTATGAGTTAACCAGCCTTCATTGAAAGTGCAGATGGATGAATATAGATCGAGATGAATTTAGATTGGATTTATATAAAGCTGTAACTGATAAACTCCTAAACCATTGATGCTATCGTCATGAAACGTTGGGAAATGTCAAGCAGGTCCTCAGGATGGTTTCTGGCCAGAAAATCTACAAAATTATATTATATTATTTGTGATGTAGTAACTTGCCCCAACATTTAGACGAATGCCGTCTCATGTTATAAAGGCAACATCGGCCAAATGGCCCAATCATGCTTGTAGCATGTGGCAAGCCGGCCCAAGAAGTTTTGGTGAATATGCTCCAGCAATTCTCATTCAACTGATGCAACTTCAGTTGTAACGGCTTCCTTCAAAGCATCCAAAGTGGGGGGGGGGGGGGTATTGACTTGTACATGCGTCATTTGAAGTATCCAGTATCCTCAGGTCGTTACGTCAGGGTATCTTGGGGGAATTCTATCCGCTACATGGATATGCTGGATAACTTTTTGCGACCTGAGTTGCACAGAATACGATCGTCAACCCAGAAGAAGCTTGGTTTTAACAAGTTGGGGCCGCATCACACTTCCAGAGCCACTATCGCCCTCTTGCAGGAGATTTTACCCAGCGGCCTCGTCTCACCCTTTGGAAACGTGCTTCGGCCCTCGAGGTCCTCTGACGTAACGACCTGCGACTTCAAAACCCCACTTTGGTTGCTTTGAAGGAAGCCGTTACAACTGAAGTTGCATCAGTTGAAGGAGAATTACTGGAGCGTTTTCACCGAAACTTCTTGGACCGGCTTGCCACATACTATGAACATGATTGGCGCCATTTGTCCGATGTTATCTTGAAAACATAAAATGGTATTAATTTCCCTATCAACTGATATAAATTAAAATAATTTACGATTTATTGTTTTTGGGACTAATTCCGCAAGGCAACCTGTAATAGTTATAGATTACCGTTGAATTTTACAATGATCTCTCTTCCCTTTGTATAATCAATCATAAACCAGGTACTTACTGATATCTTCAGCCTGTTTGTACACATAAGCTCCGATCTCCTTCATAATTTGATTCACATCAATGATGTTCCTTTCAATAGCGGCGATCCTTTGTTCGCGCTCTTTAAGAAGGCCTGTTTCAAATTTGAGCGCATTCGTCGCCTGGCGTTGTTCAGCGGTCGTTTGACCAGCTTGCAAATATGAAGCGGAGCCGTTGTTCGAGTCAGAACCCTCCATTAGAGCAACCTCGGACGGGAGGTAGGTGGTTCTTAGTTTATCGAGAGCTGTCTGAAAATATAAGTTCAATAAGAGCGAGAAAAAAGAAAAGCGGAAAAAAAAAAAAACAATTACCAAACAATGAGAAGAGCCCACGATTTTTAGTCAACCTTGAATTAGTCACACTTGTGAAGTTAGCTTATGAAAATATTTCACCGAATTCGGGTTTTCTCAAAACTTTGGCTCAAGAACGTAGGCGTAGGCGCTGATGTCGCTGCGCACAAAATTATGATAGAAAACCTCTCCAACGTGAACAAGTGATAATAATTACGATAAAAGTCAACTGGTACCTTTTGAGCTAAACTGCACAGTTGGGCTGTATCTTTGAAATCTTCCATCAATTTATTTATCTGAAGTTTCATCGCTTTGTCCGTTCCACGACTCAGATTATTCAGGCTGCCGAGATTTTGCGACGCTTTTCCGACCAATTCGTTGATAACGGTTTCCGCATTTAGTCTGCTCGACAAAAAATAAAATAAACTGATTAAAAAAAATCACGATTGATCCTTTCAGCGTAGTCGCATTCACTCTCTTAAAGTGTAGTCGGAACAAATTCCAATCGAGTTCTTCTGTATCTTTTCAACAGTTGCTTGCTGAGTAATCCTCAACATCAAGTATTTGAAAATAATTCGTCGTTTCTAAAATGGAAAAAAAAACGCTGCAAATGATTGTACCGTGTTTATTACAGTACATTTATTCAAGGTTTATTATTCCTTCGCCTCAATAATGATTTAAGAAGATCATCCGTTTGTGATAGTAATTATTCCGACCATTAATAAACGTTCCCACCCAAAAAACATCAACCATTTTAATTTCAATTATTTTTTATTTTTCTTAATTTTCGAATTAAAAGCAAAATTTTTTGTCTAACGGCACAGCTGGAGACAGTGTTTGACGACCATTCCATCGAGTATAGAATGATTTTTATAGCTCCAAGAACTCTCGAGTTATACTCTCAGGCCAAACTTGTGAAAAACTTTCAAATTCGACACAAAAGCTGGGATAGCTCGAGAACCAATAAAGCTATCAACCCCGCGATGGTCTCATTCGATTCAGCGTCCAAAAATCTATAGAAATTGATACCAAATACACCTTTTTCTAAAAAACCTTGGAAATTATGAATTTTCTCCCCCTCAAAACCCCCAAAAATACCCTTAAAATTGAGCGAGCAATGTGATTCAAGAACTGGGCCGTTCTGAGACCGAGATTGATTTTTGGTGGAAATTTCAAGAATGTAGCAATGACGGCGTACGGCGGACAGACAGAATTTTTTTTTATTGGATATTCGGATTCTACATGCCTTGAAACGTAAAACATCAAATTTTGAGGGAGGGTTAGAAATTTTTTTTCTTGGTCGATTACAATGGTTTATTAATTAAACCAAATTTTTTAATGGAAATCAACGGCTTTTCAAAAGGATATTGACGTTATTAAACATCGTGAAAATCGAGAAAAATTCCACAATAACATCTAGCATTTTTGAAAAATGAAACACCAATGCAATGTGATAAAAAGAGCGTTCGCATTAAATCCGAAAAGCGATTCATTATATTAATGGTTACGTAATGTTCTTAGGAAACCTTGTGCGATAGGGTTGTTTAACAACGTTAGACGGTTTCGTTCGCTATCGAACCGCTGATTCACTAATGACTCATTTACTCAGTAAACTACTGCCATAACTTGAATGATAAATCGCGCCAGTCCGACAACAACGCGGAAAAATCGTCAACGAGCGACGTTTTTGGAATATTATTCAATAACAAACCCGATTACACTCGAAAAAATTTGAAGCCCCACGAAAAATTTGATGTATACAGAATCCGAATATCGAATAATAATAGTAAAATGGTTCGTTATTCCTTTGCTTCAATAATGTAATTTAGAAGAGCATCCATTTGTGATAGGAACTATTCCGAAGATTTGTGAACGTTAAACAAAAAAAGTAAAAACTCTGTAGCTACTATGGTAATTTTAATTATTACTCGTTTTCTTAATTTTAAATTAAAAATTAAATTATTCGCCTAACAGTAAAGCTGAAATGAGTGTTTGGCGATTCCAACAAGAATAGAACGCTTATTTACTTCCATGTTTTTTTTTCTTCGTTTTTTCTTGGGCGATTACAATGGTTTATTAATGAATGATAAACCAAAAGTCTTAACTTTCCTTCTCGTCGCATTTCTTGATGTCCGGGGGTTGTGACCCTATGGCTCCATGTCGCCCTGAGGATGCCCGAATGGGCGAAAGTGCTCGGCTAGCTAAAAAATAATTGGAGAATCCTGGTTTTCCTCCACCTCACGACCCCCGGATAATATTCTTAATCGAAATCGACGGCTTTTCAAAAGGATATCGACGTTATCAAATATGGAACACAAATAATATCGCGAAAATCGAAATAATTCCTCGTATTGAATTTACAAAGGGTTAGTAGGTAACTAAGTAATAAGGCTGGGTCTGGACGTAAAGCTCCATAGACAATTCTGAAATTATTGTTAGGAAAAGGCCTAAATATTGTTATCTCGTTAAAAATCGGCTGTCGTAAAAATGCTGACTTGCTCTGTTCAAGTATCATAAACACTCAAGGTATTTAATAAATATGATATATTCTTAGTAATTCAGATTCTATCGCAAATGGATGGGACTCTTAAATATTATTAAAGCAAAAGAATAATAAACCATTTGCAGCGTTTTTGGAAACAAGGCCTCGTCAGGGATTTTACAATGTGATCATTCATCGATCTGAAACCAAAATACTTTTCCAACATTTCAAATCGCCATTACCTAGCGCATTACAGGGAGGACATGGTAAATTCTGATCAAAAGGATGGAAAGGATGAATGTCAACGTGGTCCATCAAGGTCCAAGTTATGTAACAACGAAGGCATTGACGAGCGTCCTTCGTCGGCAGAGTTTGGACGAATCGTTGACCTTGCCGTATTCTAACATTTATTGATTTTATTATTCAACTTGCGCGTAGAAGTAAAAGCGCAATCGAGTAGTTTCAATATTGATTTGAGAAGACTATCCATTTGTAATAGTAATTATTCCGAACGTAGCAACTATTGTAATTTTAATCATTTTTATTTTTCTTAATTTCCTAATTAAAATCTGAATTTTTCGCCATAACATATAGCTGAAGAGTGTTCGACGAGCATTCCAATGAGTACTTATAGAAGGATTTTTATAGCTCCAAGAACCCTCGAGCTCGTATCAAATTTCTGAAAATCTCCCAAGTTCGACACAAAAGCTGCGATAACTTGAGAACCAATAAAGTATCGACCCCGCAATGGTCTCATTCGATTCAGCGTCCAAAAATCAATATAATTTGATACCAAATACACATTTTTCTGAAAAACCCTGGAAAATATGAATTTTCTCCCACTCAAAAATGCCCTTAAAATTGAGCTAGCAATGTGGTTCAAGAATTGGGCCGTCGTAGGACCGAGATTGATTTTTGGTGAAAATTTCAAGAATTTAGCTACCTATTATAGTTTGGCCGGAAAACTGCTAACGGAATACGGTGTACTGCGGACGGACAGAATTTTTTTTAATTGAATATTCGGATTTTACATGCCTTGAAACGTAAAACATCAAATTTTGAGGGGGTTAGAAAAATATTTTTCTTTGAGGATTACGACGGTTTATTTTAATAAACCAAAATTGTCTCCAATTTCCAATTTTTCGCTCATTATTTTAACTTCAGAGAGTTAACTGTATTGTTAGACTCATCCTATAATTATTATCTAACGTCAGCGCTCGACTGAGTTTTTTTTTCTCACTTTTCCTCGCACGAACTCATTCTTTCCACTGACAATATTACTTATCTAGCAGCCCGGGCATTTATTGACGCTCCGGTACACAAGTTGTCATGGTTGGAACTCATTACTGTGTTTGTCCGGACTATCATCTGTTCGGCTCCCTTTTTCCGTCGCCGCTTCCTATCTTGGCTGTCCATTGATACGCTTACGGATGCACTGATAGGAGGCATTGTCCGAATAACCCTCATTTGAGGAACCGGGCTATTATTTGACTTCGTATCAAAGATTAGACGTGACATGTTCGATTCTCGTACAGCTCAGTTTTACTTGAAAAAATTATTTTATCTAAAAAAAATTAGAGATGATGTTTCATGTTTGCGAATTCCAATAGCTCAAAAGAACAGAGTAAGCCTATTTTGTCTGTCACGACTGTAACAAGTGACAATCCAAGCTAGTAAAAAAAAAATATACAGGTATATATAAAAAAAATAATAAATAAAAATAATAATAATAAAATCATCATATTCTGCGTTCTAATTACCCCTGCACATGAACTGTGTTGCAGTACAAATTTATAAATTAACGTTTTGGAAGAAAGTCGCTGGACTTTGCTGAGCTCCCTCAAAGTGTCATGTCGTTCTTACTTATTTATTTATGTTCCCAACTGTGATGTATCCTTATACAAAAAAGTTAACTATAAAAATAAAAAAATGGTGATGTTTTCAAAAATTTAGTTGTTCAGTTAAATTGAGTTGTTGACATTGCATGAACGAAGTCAACGCAGAGAATAGCTGTTCCCAGAGGTGTCCTGAGATTGCGAGCTATCCATTTCCCGTCTGTAGTCCTACTGGCTGCGTCAAATTTGTAATACTACATTACAAATTAGAATAATGAGATGCAGTTTGAATACCAAACGGAAACTGAACTGATTTTATTTACATTGTGTGAACATGGCAGCTGTCATGTTTTCTACTTGGATCAAGAAGATACTTTGGGCGAGAAGCCATGGAATTTTTTTCCAAAACCACTCAACTTTTTGGCAGATCCGATAGAAGAAAAAAAGTCCAAACAGAATTAACAGTGAACCTGAAGTTAAGCCATTCGCGGACACGAAAGCAATAATAGGCTAGGAATCAGAAAACTTTTGTCCCTTACTTGAAAATATTTTCTGGTCCAGTTAGAACAACGTTATTTTCTATACAATACCGTCTAAATAATTATCATCGCGATTACACTTACATTTTGTTACGGAGCTCCGGAGAATCTCTCGCAGTTCCAAGCGATCTGGTCCACAACCCCAGCGACTTTGATTCGGAATTGATTTGAACAATTTGCGACGTCACGACGTCAATCAAGTCCAGAATTTTCTTCGGGTCGTTTCTCGTTCCGGAAAATCCAACCGATGGAACGCGATCAGCGTTGATCGAACCGTAATTATTTTTATTCGGCGGACCTGCCATTGTCACAGTTGAAAAAAACACAAGACAGAGCTCAAAATCTTTTTCTCGTTTCCGGTCAATTAGTACGCACTCGTACGTCCCGAGCTATTGAATTCGAACATGATCACGATTGAGGTGATTTAATAGTGACAAAGAAGAAATCAAAACGTTCACAAAAGATATTGCGCAGCGCAACCACGGAACAGCTCTAAAAACACACAGCAAGTGGTTCAAGGGTTGTTATCAACTGAACTGACCAGCAAGGTTGGGACATCGATGTATCGGACAAAAAACATCGATGTTTGCAATCGATGTCTAGTCTTCGATGTTTTTGGGACATCGATGTCTATGTTTCGATTTTTTTACATCGACGAAGGAATCCCGTTTTTTTCCTTTTTTTCAATGGAGGCTCCGTTTTTCTTGTGTGTAAAACATTCGAGGGGTTATTAAAACAATCCGTGAGAGAATAGTGGGTTTTTTTCTCGGTGGGTACTGGGTGTAATGCTTTGGCTACACCGGTTTCAGTTTCACCTTTTGAATTGATACCTAAACTTAAACGGCAAAGCCTGTAATTTACTAACAAAATGGTAGTATTCTTTTCGGATTGGAGTGGATTGGAGTTCATTCGTTAGCTAAACCCGTAATCCGGATGTTGAATAATCGATAGTATCACTCTTTATTTTATCGGTCGTCTCATAATTTCTGGAGAACTTACTTTACCAAAACGACCTTGTTTTCACGTACAATATGCTCACCGATAGAACGCAGACTTTTCACAATCTGTCACTAAATGCGGAATTTTCTGATTTGTTTATTTCAAATTATTTTTCTAACACCTCATAAGTTTTCATCCCTTGAGAACATTTTTGTGTGGCAACACTGTTCGATCAAATTCAGTTCCACTAGTGACCCTATACAGACGCCGTACGATTTTCTCTGAGCTGCTGTAGTTCACATAGTATCCGCCAGCAGTTACTATCCCCGCTCTCTCGTATGCTTGGGTGTAAATCCCTCCGAGCAGGCCATTCCCAAAGTAGGTTTTCATGCAAAACGTGCTGTGTTCGATGAGACCATCTCCATGCGACTGCAAAACACAAACTTCATCTCCTCCACTTTCAAACGAACCCACTTTCCCGCCCACTCTTGTGTCACGTAAGCGCTCAAAGAAATTCATCTGTTTGCCGTGTTCCACCCATATTATTGTACTTGCCCTTGTCGTCGCATTTCTTGATGTCAGGGGGAGAAAAACTAGGCGACTCATTCACGGGTTCTATATTGGCTGGCCGAGCACTTTCGCACATTCGGGCATCTTCAGGGCGACGTGGAGCCATAGGATCCCGCCTTTCCGATTGAATTTCATCCGACAAAGCTGCCTGAAGCTTGAAGATGCCCGAATGGGCGAAAGTGCTCGGCCAGCCAATAAAGAACCGGAGAATGAGTCGCCTTGTTTTTCTCCCCCTCACAACCCCCCGAACATTATCCATCTATTCACTCTGGGCGTTTGAGGATCGTCCGCGAACCTAGCGGCCGATTTTTGAACCTAGCATCGCTCCACTTGCGCTACTACAAGTAGTGCCTCTTGTCTTTGTCTATTGAAACAGCTTTGCGACAGAGAGACATCAAGGGTAAGACGGGTAACGGAAGTAGATTTAGCAAGTGCACGTTGCTTACTCACGGACTACGTCCAGCCCACTGTATACTGTAAGTAAAATACGAAACAATTCACCTGTGAATCATTTATAAATTGTTTGTTATATTGTGTACTCGTTGCTAGGGTTAAATTGTTTTTGCTATGTCGCCCTTCGGGTCCCGCCTTTGCGATTGAATTCCGTCCGACAAAGCTCTTCTAGACTATTGTTCTGTTGGCGTGTTCACGTGAAAGTTCTAGACTTGTTTCGCCATTATCCGCCGTCTATGGTATTCTCATAGTTACCGTTAGATTTTCAACGTTTTCCACGATACTAGAATATCTCTACACTGCTTCGGTAGAATAAACAGAGATCGCCTCTGTTATTCTTTGTTGAAAAGCCGTCCCGTTTCCTGTCCGATTCTTTTGTCCGTTGGCGTTTCCCTTCGAAAATCCACAGCAAAACCTGCGATTTTCGTGTTTTCGCATTTTTTCAGCTCTGCTTTATTGTCGATTAATCGTTTTGCGAACATATCTCTTCCTGAAGAACAAAGGACAAGCTTAGTGATGAAATTGGCTTTTCTAAAAAGCTCTTCAATTTTTGCTCCGCCCTGTTTTTGAAAGGAGTTCGGACAATCGTTCTTAGTTTTTCCCATGGTGTTGAATTTATTCAGAAGCAGAAAAATGCGCAAAAAATCGTTATGGTCGTGGGCCAGCGGAAATGCAGTGCCAAGATGCCTATACACTGATCAAAATAGTAAACGTCTCTTTGAAGATACATTGCCACAATATTGAGGCTCATTTTTCATATAATTTGCAGTTCATCGAACTTGATATTAAATACAATTTCGAGGTCTAAATACCAATATAGTCGCTTCACCTAATTTATAATTATTTATTAGAAAAAAGAATCAAGTTTCAACATCATTACAAGTTTCATTGGTTTTTTTTCTAAAGCAATAAAAAAATTGATATCAATAAAAACATATAAATCGCACAATAAGTCGTCAATTTTCTATACTATTATAAAAAAACGCTCCAAACGATTGTGCAGTGGTTTATTATTCCTTCGCTCCAATAATGATTTAAGAAAACTTTCTATTTGTGATGCTAATTATTCCAAACATTTCTAAAAAGTTCCCAACGAAAAACAGATGAGTAACTATGAGGGAAAACGCCGAAGCAACTATTGTAATTTCAATCATTTTTATTTTTCTTAATTTTCAAATTAAAAGCTAATTGTGAAAATCTCCTAAGTTCAACAGAAAAGCTGCGATAACTCGAGAACCAATAAAGCTATCGACCCCGCGATGGTCTCATTCGATTCAGCGTCCAAAAATGAACAGAAATTGATACCAAATACGCTTTTTTTTTCTGAAAACGTTGGAAAATTCAAATTTCTTCCTTTTCTTTTTCGTAGAATGAGACCATCGCGGGGTCGATAGCTTTATTGGTTCTCGAGTTATCGCAGCTTTTTTGTTAACTTGGAGATTTTCATAAATTTGGCATAATTTGGGTTATTTGAGAGTTCTTGGAGCTCTATATTCGATAGAATGGTCGTCAGCTCTTCAGCTTTACCGTTAGAAAAAAAAATTAGTTTTTAATTCGAAAATTAGGAAAAATAAAAATGATAGAATTTCAATAGTTGCTTCGGCGTTTTCCCTCATAGTTAATTAGGTATCTATTTTGCGGTGGGAACGTTTAGAAATATTTGGAATAATTACTATCACAAATCTTCTTAAACTAGGTATTATTAATATAGCAAAAAAATAATAAACCACTGTACAATTTTTTTTTTAAGCTCTAGAAATTTGTCAAACTTGCCTCAAAAAATCTACGATATATCTTGTTGAGAACCATAAAAGCTATCGAGTCTGTTACGGTCTCATTCGATTCAGCGTCCAAAAATTTATAGAAATTGATACCAAACTTTCCTTTGTCCTCAAAATACCCTTAAAATTAATGTATTGATTCGGCTAAAGAGTTGAGCCATTTTCAGGCCACGATTGATTTTTGGTAAAAATTTCAAGAAAATTTCAATTTATATTTTCGTCAGAAAAGTGCTGCATCGGACGGACAGAAATTTTTCATTCGATATCCGGATTCTACGTACCTTAAAACGTAGAATATAATTTTATTTTGATGGGCGTTAGAAATTATTTTTCTCGAGCGATTACAATGCTTTGCTATTGAATAATGAACCAAAAGGGTTATAAGTGGTAAAAAAAATTGGTGTTACCACAAAGAAAATTTGTCCAATATAAATGTATCTTCTTCCCCGATGGAAATTAAGCCGAGATTATAATTAAATACCGTTCAACAACGAATTTGCGGCGAATTTTCTATTTTCATATCTTAGCAGGGGAAACCTAAAGCTTCGATTCGTATCGAATCAGGGCTCGACTTGTTTGTTTGCATTTCTATTAAACGAGGAAGTGCCTCGTCTATTTTGAACGTTTCCGAGTTGTGCAGTGGCCCTGATGACGAGTGCCATCTGGTGGCTAAGTAGTGCATCTCAGACCTTGTTCTCATGAGGCAAGTGCATGCCTTGGAACGTTATTTATATTTGAAATCTATCCGGTTTGCTGCATCTGATGGAATAAAAGTCTTTCGTCGTCTCATTTATTGACGAATAATTCACCTTACTAGTGTCGAAGGGTTACTCGTTCGTTGCGATTTTATCGTCATAAAATTCTTCTACCGACAATTATTTTTCAAATCGTTATTCAACTTCTCTCTTCTTTTGTCGTTATTTCTCCCGTCTATTCGAAGCGAGCTGTTCCAAACTAATTTGCCCGTCTCGTCTGAATGTCTCTTCGGGTTGAATTAATGTAACGAAGATTGCAGAGTTGAAGAGCACCAGGTAGGTCCCAGAACTCTTCGATATTCTCCAACGGAGGCTTTGACCTTGTGGGGTTCCGGGGGGACTGGACTGTGGAGGTTGAAGAACAAGAAGGCAATGGCCTCACCTGAGTGTTCGACCACTCAGCTCTCGCCTTTCCTGTCTAATTTTTTTTTTTGCGCGTTCCTAAGAAGACGAAAAGTCCCAACAGTCTCTGGGGTAGACGTTGATGTCATTAGATATGTCTGAGAAATCACATTCTTGGCTTAGTATGGAAATACGATAACTGCTCGATCATGCTGGTGAAAGAAACATTTTTAATTTATTTTTAATCTTTTCTTTAGATAGAGATATAAATGGACAAATATAGTTTAAGTTTTCTTGTATAAATATTTTTCTAAAATTTATTACTGTAATAATGTCTTTTTGTTTTAAAGCTAATATTATGCCACTCCTAGTCGACACACCAAATTAGCTTTAATAATTATAGTTTATGTCGGCCTGGAATATAGAAAAGACATAACTAAGTGTCCCTAATTTTTCCAGTCAATCCATGTTCCCAAACCTCAAATCTCTGTATTATTCTTATATATTTTTTATGTATACTAAAATTATTACTCCCTCTGACATCTTAACTCATGTAAGTGGATATAGTTACCTTTATATGAAAAAACATTATATACACTTTTTATAATACTAATCATAATAAACCATTTCGGAACATAGGGTAACCAGGCAGACAATATGTAAAATAAATAAAATCTAGTGACTGAGCCAATTCGGCTGTGGATCCTATGGCTCCGCGTGTGTAGCTTAAGCTTTCCCTAAACAATTTAAAATGATCCTATACTTCCATGATATCAAACACTATATACTTAGGTCGGCCTGAGGATGCCAGAACGGACGAAAGTGCTCGGCCAAGCAATAAATTATCGGATAATGAGTCGCCAGGTTTTCTCCCCCTCACAACTATCGTACATTTTTTAAGATTGCAGTATAATATTTTGAAATAGTGCTATTGTTTTTAGTGCGTACCGAAGAGACTTAGTTAAGGAGAGATTTAGTTAAGACCACAAAATTTAACTACTCCTCAAATTTGCTACTAATTGATTTTTCCTGCTTAAATAAGGAATATCCGTCTGCAACATCTCAGAAAATCTGTCGTGGATCAATCCACTATTAGGAGAAACGTTTTGAAATCACCACCTGGTATGAATACCTTTCTGAAATATGACGATTTCGTCGAGGAATAGGATTTATTTTAATTGGAATGCTTAGGAAAGTCGTGTCTGTTCCACACCAAATGTTCTTGGCCTCCGTATTCGTTTACCCCGTTGTTTCGCAACCGTCTGGCGTGCGAGGGCGTTAAAATACACAGTTGAATAGGCAGAGATCACGGGCTGCTCTTCGTTGGATCGTCACGAGGTCACCAGCTGTTTTATTGTCTACCTCCATCCTCTGTTAGAAAATGCTCACTACTGGTTTTCAAAAACGAGCTCCTCTGCCTTAAACGTTCGAAACTTGAAGGTCGTAAGGGCTCAGGGTTTGAAAAAAGGTATCTATTATACGAATGGTTTTAAATTATGGAGGAAAACTTCTTAATCCCATTTAATATTTGAGCTCTAATATTGTTAACAGAAATGATTTTGCTATGAAGGCAGGATTTTTCCTACCAAGTAGACTCAATATTAGAAAACGCTGCAGATGGTTTAGTAAAATACCGTCGATTTGTGATGATAACTATTCCAATTATTATTATATTCGTGAACTTTCCACCTAACTGATTGGTAATAACTACGAGGGATAACTCCCTTGCAAATAATGTAGTTTTAATTATTTTTATTTTTCTTAATTATCTAATTAGAAGGTAAATTTTTAAACCAACGATACAGCTGTAGAGTGTTGGACGACCGTTCAAACGAGTATAACGATTTCTGCAGCTTTAAAAATGCTCTATACCCTTGTACCAAATTTCTGAAAATCTCGAAATTTCTAGACAAAAAATCAGTAAACTGATGACGAGTATCCACACTGCATGCAGATACATCTGTACATGGATATGTCTTATGATGGCGATTTAAATTAATGGAATGTAGCGCAGATATCAATATTCGTGTTTGTTACGAACTACCATGCATGTTTGAATAGCCATCATAAGACATATCCTTGTACCTACAGATGTATCTGCATGCAGTGTAGACACTCATCATCAGTTTACAGATGATTTGAGGGTTTACGATACCCCACGAGCTACATTTTTGTAGGGGTCGGGCTAAGAATTGCTTTGCAATTAATACAGTACGTATATCATATTATAACGCGGCTTCTTTCAATATTTGTAGATGATTCCTCACAGACTCCAATAAAGATACGTTTCGGGTAACAGAATAAATGAAATTTATTTAAATGATGAAGAAATTATTTCGGCAGGGTTTTCTTTATTGAATTTAAAAGCTCCTCTGCCGAGCGCTGAACCCTCAGGCACCGTGCCTTCAAACCCCGCTGTTTTGATAGCTCCGCCCAAAATGAGGCAATTCGCTGATCGTGCGACTTGACCATCAATTCAGCTTCGAGTCGCTGTTTTTCAAGGTTGTCCCTTACTGAATTCAATAAAGATACGCTGACAAGCTGTGGAGCACAAGTTATTGGCAATTGGGAGTATGCCGCGTAGTCTTGGTAAATCTATTTATGTGAAAGAAAGTCGTGATTTCCACCCGCGTGGAAAGTTCGTGTTGCTTCAGATAACATTTAAATTTACTTATTATACTTAAAAAAACATAGAAACAGTAAGAAGAAATTGTTGTAGTTACTGTAGTAGTTAGACTTGTCAGTAGTCACTACGCCGAACAGTGTTGTGAAAGTTGTTGATAGATTGGTATCTAAGATCAAACTCCATAGCAAATATCCGAAATTAACTTGATTTTAATTCTTAAAAATCACTTAATTTCAACTCACAATGATCTTGGATCTGATAGTTGGAGAGAGTGTTTGATGAGCATTCCAACGAGTATAGAACGATTTCAATAGCTTTATTAATACCCGAGTTATAGCATCACGGCATTTGTCTCAAATACTCACATACACCTCTTAAAAGCTGCGATAACTTGAGAACCGTTCAAGCTACCGATTTCATTTTGGCCTCATTCGATTCAGCGTTGAAAAATCAATTACAATTGATACTAAACTCGGCTATGTTGGGAAAGAATTGGAAAACCTGAATTTTCTCCCCCTAAAACCCCTTAAAAAACACCCTTACAATTGAGGTAGCGATCTCGCTACCATCTTCAGCCATCGTCAGCCCGAAAATGATTTTTGGTGAAAATTTCACAAATGTAGCTCTTACAGTTTTCAATAAAACGCGTTGCATTTTTTTGTGTCGCGAAAAATTTTGCAAGACCCCAGAACTAAGACATATCCATGTCAAAATTGCGATACCTCGGGACGACCAAAGCTATCGCTAAAGCTATAAATTTATACAAATTGACACCAAACACCTTTGTCTGAGATACGAATATAATCCTCCCAAAACTGCTAAAAATACCTTTAAAATTGAGATAGCGAGTTGGTTGAAGAATTGAGCCATTGTCAGTCCGAGATTGATTTTTTGGTGAAAATTGCTGGAATTTAGCAATTTTAGTCGTAAAAGTGTTGACGGCGTACGGACAGAATCTTTTTAAATAGGATGTTCGTATTCTACATCCCTTTAACACGTTATATTTTGAGGGGAGGGGTTAGAAAAAATTTCTTGGACGAGAACAATAGCTTGGTATTGAATAAATTGTCCTAAAATGTACGAGAAAATTTTTTATTAATGGGAGAAACGCGGAAGTGCGGTGTACGGTTTCAGCGATAACAATCAGGCATCTCGAGAGCTAAATATAATGTCTCAGCGACATATATAGAGAATTATGATAAGAAGAAGTGCGATTCAATTCTGATTTCTTGGAATTTGATCGTACCAGTGAATTTAATTGCCAATTCGGTTTCCTGTTGGTAGGAAAAATAGAGGAGAATGCTAAAATTCTATTTTTTATGCTCCCTAGAGACCTACCTCTACGTGAGAACTCTATTGAAATACATCAAAACGCAGTTTGCGAATAATTTATAATATCGATCCGCGCAGATATTTTTATTAAAAAATTCTCCCTGTCATTCTTAAAAATGACGCATTAGAATCGCCAAGTATTCACCAGCTTGGGCATCTTCCACATTGCGTTGGCAGCGTGGGAATCCGTTCGAGCCTCTTCGGGGGTCTTTCCCCTCTCTCGTTCCTATTACCTACAAAACATGTCGAATCGTATACGTGAGCACCTTGTACAATCTTTACCTGGTGCCGGGGTAGCATCATCTGTAGCCTCCGTAGAAAGAGGGGAGTCCGTTGAAGTGTTCTATCTTCCGCCAGAGAACGCCTTCTTTCGAATCGGCCACCCTCGTCTCTCTGCCAGCTAGATTTACTTGCAGTTTTCTCCCCCGAAATATTATATACGGCGAAGTAGCCGATATTCTGCATGTACTCGTGCAAGTTATTGCTACTCCAAGTCTCATGGGTAATAGCAAAAAAATAAAAATTAAATTAAATAAAATTTAAAAAAAATAATAAAATAAATAAATAAAAATCAGATAAACATGCGATTTTGACGTTCCTATTGACTGCACTAATTATACATATTATTACAAAATATGTGTATAAGCCTTGTACCTTACAAGTGAAAGAGAAGAACCTAATTTTCGGGAACAGGGATTATTGTGCGCTAGAGGTGAGCGTTTGTGGTTTATTAATCAATAAGAAATCATTGTATTCGCTCACGAAAAATGTCTAAGTAATTTTACGGATATTTTTGTGCTGGAAATACGTATTTTCGGAGGTGTTTTGGGCAAAGGTGTGTTCGGTGTCAATTTGAAAATTTTTGGTCGCTGAATCGAATAAAACCATAACGGAGTCGATAGCTTTTTGTTTCTCGAGCTATCGCAGCTTTTGTGTGGCAAGTTCGAGATTTTGAGAAATTTTGCAATATGGCTTAACTCGAGACTTTCTAGAGCTATAAACAACTTTCTACGCTCGTTAGAATGCTCGTCAAACACTTAAGCTTTATCGTTAGGCGAATAATTTAACGATTAATTAGATAATTAAGAAAAAATAAATTGAAATGACCATTGTTGCTACGGAGTTTTCCCTTTTTCTCACCAATCTGCAGTTGATTAGATACGTTCACAGTTATTCGGAATAGTTTCGGATTTTGATGATCTTCTTAAATCATAATTGAAGCAAAGGAATAATACTCCGCTGTACAATCATTTGCATTTTTGGTTTATTATTATAATAAACCATTGTAATCGCCCAAGGTAAAAAAAATTTTACCCCAAGGTATTTGGGGGGTTTTGAGGGGGAGAAAATTCGTATTTTCCATAGTTTTTCAGAAAAATGTGTATTTGTTATCAATTTCTATAGATTTTCGGACGCTGAATCGAATGAGACCATCGCGGGGTCGATAGCTTTATTGATTATTTATATGATGATTTACTTTATTGTTATAGCAATTACAATAATTGCTACGGATTTCCCCCCATACCATCTGTTTTTCAGTGGGAACGTTTAGAAATGTTCGAAAGTCTTCTTAAACTATTATTAATATAGCGAAAAAATAATAAACCACTGTACAATCATTTGCAGCGTTTTTCTCTATTATTTGCTTGGAAATTTGGCTGTATTGTATCGTTGGAAAAAAATGTGCGCATTTCACGTTTCTAAATACATTGCTGCACCTGAGACTGAAATCTTCGAGAAGATCCCCGCCGAGAAACGGAACGCGAAGATAGCGGTCGCTCCTCCCATAAGCATCCCCTCTTTCTTATAGGTTCGAATTCTTAGCGGCTACCTCAGCGAGGACGAGTTAGTTGTGCGCCCGTGCGGGTAACAGCGAGTTCCACGTTTTCTGCCGCGCGATTCTTCGTTTTCCGAGTGAACAAATTGTGCAACATTTGATTCGAATTCGTGGAAACGTCTGCGAACGAATTTCACCCCGCATTGGTGAGTCGCTTGTGGCGAAGCTGACTTGTGCAAATCTGATGATTATTTTTTTGATGCTGTTGATTCAGAAAGATTTTTTATCGTACCGATTGCGTTATGGAATTGCGAAAATTGGACGGTTATTTACGTCTTTGGGCGATTATTATCAGACTCTTATTTTACTTTTCTTGGGAAATCGACCTCAATTGCCGGTTGAGCTTAGTCGATGAATTCGAATCGCCGCTCGAACAGGTCATCCTGCGATTTGATTGGCCCAGATTGGCACAATAAACATTTTGAGTAAATCGTGTGCCAGATTAAATAAAAATCTCTTCAGTCCCTTTGTGTATGCCCACTTGATTCTATAGCTCCTCTGGATTTCCATAAAATCTGGGACCTTTTCTTGTTACCAGGCCCTTCATCACACAGATCGTGACGTCAATTGGCGATTCGAGTCATCCTTATAAAAGTATCTCTGTCCGTTACTCTTTAGAATGATCACATCATGAAGCTGAAGGTTTAAACGGTAGCTCGTTGGAACCCATTGCAGATTTTAGGCCAGCTCAATTTGTCGTCGCACTAGCAAAAAGTGGATTTTTATCGATTTTGGTTTATTATTCAGTAATAAACCATTGTAATCGCCCAAGAAAAAATTGCAAACTCCCTCAAAATTGGGTGGTTTACGTTTCAAGGCATGTAGAATCCGAATATCCAATAAAAAAAATTCTCTTCGTCCGCCGTCAACATTTTTCTGACGAAACTTTAAAAGCTAAATTCTAGAAATTTCCACCAAAAATCAATCTTGGCCTGACAATGGCTCAATTCTTTAGCCAAATCGCTACCTCAATTTAAAGGGTATTTTTGAGGGTTTTGAGGTAGAGAAAATTGACATTTTCCAACGTTTTTCAGAAAAAGTTGTCTTTGGTATTAATATCCATCGATTTTTGGATGCTGAATCGAATGGGACCATTACGGCGTCGATAGCTGTATTGGTTCAGGAGTTATCGCTGCTTTTGTGTCGAATTTGGGAGATTTTCAGAAATTGGGCAAGAGAGTATAACTCGAGAGACTTTGGAGCTATAAAAATCGTTCTAATATTATTTTTATTATATTTGTATTTATATATATTTATTATATTTTATTATTATTATATTATACGATTATAAGAACCAACGATTCTTGCTTAATCCGTCAATATTCCTGCTGAACAGTTCACCTTGCCTTTCTGATTTCTCGTTGTACACGCTCCCAGTTCGAAAATATTAATCAATTTCGGATCGCTGCCAAAACCTTGAAAGGTTCAAATAGAATTGCGGCAGAAGCTCGTTCAACTTTGAATCTTATCTCTTCAATGGCTTTCTGCGATCCGGTTGTGCCCATCTGAAGCCGATAGACACTTGAATCGGCAGTTGCCCTTCAATCTAAAGTTGAGACATTTCCGCGGAGATTGAGTTCAGTTCGTCAGTCGATTCTCGATCGCTTCGGTGTTGACGAGACTCGATGAAACCTTTATTAGGCGCGGCGAATTGTGGAAAAAGTTGGTTTGGAATAAAAGGCTGGAAAAATTCTCTGCTCCTCTAGTTATTCTTAATACGAGGCCAGCGGTTACCCTTGGGCGGCTGACCAAAGGCGACTTCCTTATTGCCGACTGGACTGAATGAAATTGAACTTGGTCCATATTGTTTCTCATTCCGCTTCCTCGATAGGAAACGCTGTGAAAATATTCGGGCAAGCGAATATTGATTGCAGAGTCTGCTCGTTAAGATCCAAGGGACGTATCTTATCGAACTGACCTTAGTGATGGTGGACTTTTTATTCTACAATGACAAAATTGTTAGATCGATTTCGTCGAGTAGGCCGCCATCATTAACAAACTGAAGTCCCCGTTGTTTTTACTTCCACGTTTACTTTTTAAATGGAAGTACCTTTCTTCGTTATTTCATTAGTGTGTATTGAGTATTTTGAAGTCACAGGCAGCAAAAACCAATATATTCGAACGCTTGAGGTCTTGAAATGTTTGTTATGGCGAGTGAATGACGCCTGATTTTTTTTTTTTAACGTGAGTCACACACCGTTCTTCCTCGTAGTTCGCCTTATCAGTTAGTTTTTTTTTTTTTTTTTTTTTTTTTTTTTTTAAATCTATAATACTACTCAATTTCCCACAATTTATTTTTCATCGTTTGGATCACTCCCACCTTACGCGTTTTTTCATTATTTCGATTTTTACAAGCAGCAAAAATCATTATATATGATGTTTGAAGTTATTGAATGTTTGTAAAGGCGTGTTATTCGGTTTTTGGCGATATTTTGAATTTTACAGACCGCAAAACCCAATTTATTCGCACGCTTTAGGTATAGAAATGCTTGATTTTTTATCTTCGGTGTAACACACCGTATTTCCACGCGATTCGCTTTTTCTTTTTGTGTCTCCTTGCTGCAAAAATCTTTCTCACCGTAACTCCGTGTTATTAACCTAATTCGTGCATTATTCGGATTTTGGGTCTGCTGGCTATTTTTTCAGTGACAATATTTTACGAACGATTCGGTCTGTGAATGAGTTTCTAAATTTTAACGTTCGTCATTATTTATTTTACAGTCGGTTGTATTTGTCGACTCAAGCATAGGAGTACTGTGAGATCTATGCTCACCGGTTTGGGATTTGTTTCCGGTTTTTCCCCTAAGGGAAAAACGACCTGCTTAATATCCCTTTTTGAACCTAAACGACGAAGAAGCCCTCCAGAGAAGCTTTCGTACAGTGACGTCACGCTCATTCCACGCCCCGATCATGCGCCCTACGTCTGCACCCTCTGTGCTCGAAACAGCACAGCTTGCGCCCCGTCTGTTTCTTTCCCACTGACTATTGATCCAGTGGGACCCTCCGCCTTTTCGGGGAAGCATGGCAACCTTCTTCTGATCGCAGTATAAATATTTTTTGGGTTCAAAATATTTTTTCCCCGCCCGAACAACTGTTTCTTCGTCTAGAGCGCGGTTTATATTTTACGTTACACGATCCTTCGCGTTCGGTCGCTGTTTTGATCGGAACCGGTCGCATTTCCATCCGCGATAATACTGGAAGGTTGTTTACTGTGATTTGCAAATCCGGCCGAATTCGGTTGGTTACTGAAGGAACCGTTTCTGCAGTTCCTCCGAGCAGAGGAGCCCTCAAGTAAGTCCGTTTCGTTTGAAGGTCGTCGACCTTAGTCGTGGGACCCCCTCCATTTCAGGGGCTGGGGCCCATCTTATCTACGAATACAAGCATTTCTGTCACATTTTATCCTCGATTGCTCGGTTACTTATAATCTAACGTAGGTGCGTAATATTGTTCCATTTCATGTTTTGAATGGACATTTAGTCTATAAATTGGTGAATTGGGCATTGAATGCCCAGTAAATTTTGCTCCCTACGAATTATTTTTGCTTCGGATCCTCTCGGGCGTTATAATAGCTAAATAGTAGCTTTTTCAAAGCATAGAGCGTATAACCTTGCGAATAATATTGTTTCGAAAATTGTAATGGCGAATTTAAATCCATGTTGACCTAGTGGTATAGATATTATTGACTTGCTCAGTATTGGCGACATTCTATAATATGTAAAAGTTTCTTAATCGAGGCTATTCCCGTCTCGAATTAATTTGAATTCTCCATATGTAGTTACGTCCTGTTGAGGCCAGATCATGAGACAATTAGGTCATGGGTTTCTTACCTTCCCCTCTCGTTATAATAGAACGGAATTTTCTGCGCTGAATCTCTATTCCACGCTGTAGGTAGTCTCTTGAAACATATCAACTGCCATTTTCCTATTAACCCTTTACTGAACGGATTTATTTTTGTTTGCGTATCATTTTTTTACGGCTATGCATTTTTACAAATATAAAAGGACTGTAAAGGCTATATAATATAGGCTATGAATTGCAATCGTTGAGACTGCGATTTTCGATCTCCTTATTTGACGAGCGCACCATTTTCGCGAATCGGGTCGTTGACTGAAATTTAACTGCGCCGCCGACAGTGGCCTACCTTATTTTTCACGAGGCCCAGATACTCGAACAATGAGTAAACTAGTCTGCTTGTTGGTTGCTCCCGTTGAGATAAGGTGCCCTCATTTCTGCAGCCGGAGTTTTTTATTGTATTCGCCGCCGATCGGAAAAGTTTTCCTTATAGTATGAAAAAATCCTTTTCCGGCCTTTCATTCTAGTATGAAACGATGAACTACTTAGAAACTTGGAAAAATTTTCTCCCCCAAGTTCACATGGTAATTCTGAGTTGGACGATTTTTTTCGTGAGGGTGAGGGATTTCGAATTAATCGAATTGACTGCAATATTTCTTGCATGGAGAAATCCTTCGAATTTTTTCGCGACTTTTTTTTTCCCAACAGTCGAATTTGACGAAATCGAAGGAATTTCTCTGAACCTTTCTACTCTGAAGTCACCTGGTTCTAGAGATGTTTTTATTTGCATAAATTATGAAGTTTGGGCTGTTTTGACCGCCTAGTTGGCCTTCGCTTGCCGAAAATAAACCGCTGAAGTAATTGTTCAGTGGTTTGCCATTCTTGATTGCTTTTACTTCGTGTACAAATACAGCGATAAATTCAGAGCGCTCAGTGGACTCTCAGTCGATAGGAATATTTTCAAAACCGAAGGAGCAATTTGAGTGAACAATTAGTGAGCATTTAGAAGTATTTTGGTTGATGATTTGGTAGAAAATTTTCGTTGGTTTCCACAGTTAACTTGCAAAATCCAAGGCCCCTTCGAAATTGGGCTCGCTAACTTTGAACTTGGATTGGATTTGAATTTAAATATTCTATCAGCATAAAAAAAAGGTTCAAATGATTGTACTGTGGTTTATTATTGCTTTGCTTCAGTTGTCATTTTAGATGTCCTTTCGCTTGTAATACATCTCAAACATTTGGTTACGTTTTATCCAACAGCTGAACGGCCACCATAAACTCCTTAGCAACGTTGACAATTTTAGTTATTTTAATTTTTCTAACAGCAAGTTGAATTATTCACCAAAGGATACGTTTGTTTGAAGACCTTTCAAACGGGTATACAACGGTTTTCATGGTTCCGAAAATTCTCAAATTATACCCTCATGCCAAATTTCTGAAAATATCGCAAGCTGCGATAACTTTTGAACGATTAAAGGTATCAACCCTACTATGGTCTCATTCGAATCAGCGTCCTCTGTCTGGAAAGCTGTGGAAAATACAAATTTTTCCTCTATTTGAAACCCCTTGGAATTCGTTATCAGGCCAGTCATACTTTTTGAAGGAAACTGTAATTGCTAAATGTATTACATTTTCATCCGAAACCATCGCGGTCTTAAAATGGCTCGATTCTTTGGCCAATTCGTCACCTCAATTTTGAAGGTATTTTTGGGAGGAATTCATATTTTTCTAAGTTCTTGAAACATAGGCGTGTTTGACGTGAATTTCTATCGATTTTAAAACGCCGAACCGAATGATACTTTAGCGAAGTCGATCGTCTAATATTAATATAAGTAATTTTGGAGGAATTTTGCCATTTTGAGAAATTTTGAAGAAAGATTCTCGTGGGTGCGAAACTTTTTAGAGCCATTAAAATCGATGGAATGCTGGTCAAACAATAGTACTTTGAATTCTACATGCCTTTAAACGCAATGCATCAAATTTTCAGGGGGTTAGACTTTTTTTTAGGCGATTACAGTTTTTAATTATTGAGCCAATTAATAACGACTACGTAACGCAGAAACAGCTAGCTCTCTAGTTTCTTTTGGAGGATTCAATTCGGCAAAAACATTCGTTCAGAAGTCTGGTTATTTGTTCGATTCTTACGTCATTTACTTGGAAAGCGAATACGCCAAGCCATACTCGTGTTTCTATAAGAGAATAGATTCAACCTTATTACGTCACTGGTGACATAACGTCTTTGACCTTTTGTCAAACGTTAAGCGAGAACCATCAATAGGAGGCTGTCGCGGAGGCAATCACGTTCTATAAAGGAGATCTATTCAGCATAGACTTCGCCAAGTTTTGAAGCATCAGACTTTCAGATGACGAAGCGTAGGATAGGAGACGAAGTAGGGGAAGCCCTGACCTCAAAACACGTTAAACTTGTAACGGGCGTCCTCCGTGCGTGGCACAACTTCTCGTCAGGTAGCACGTCAGATGCGAGAAAACCTTGGCCAACGTTCGGAAAATATTTCGGTTTTAATGTCGATTTTGTGTCTTGGCGGTTTATCTAGGCAATTTCTTTAGACGGTTTTCCACCATTTCGCGGGCCAGATAAGATGTAATTGTCAAGGAAAATTGCATTTTTCCCCTCGAGAATTGAACTTTCCGAAAATGCAGTCTCGGCGAAAGCCTAAGATAATGCGTCATTTTTTGGATTATTATTCAATAAAAAACCATTGTAATCACCCAAGAAAAAATTTATCTAACCCACCTCAAAATTTGATGTTTTACGTTTCAAGGCATGTAGAATCCGAATATCCAATAAAAAAAATTCTGTCTGACCGCCGTACGCCGTGAACACTTTTCCGGCCAAACTATAATAGCTAAATTCTTGAAATTTTCACCAAAAATCAATCTCGGTTCCTACGATGGCCCAATTCTTGAACCAACTTGCTAGCTCAATTTTAAGGGTATATTTGGGGGGTTTTGAGGGGGAGAAAATTGATATTTTCCAAGGTTTTTCAGAAAAATGTGTACTTGGTATCAAATTGTACAGATTTTTGGACGCTGAATCGAATGAGACCATCGCGGGGTCGATAGCTCGAATGGTTCTCGAGTTTTCACAGCTTTTGTCTCGAATTTTCGAGATTTTCAGAAATTTGGCATAATTGTATGACTCAAGAGTTCTTGGAGCTATAAAAATCGTTCTTTGCTCATTGTAATGGTCATCAAACACTCTCTCCAGCTGTTCCGTTAGGCAAAAAACTTAGTTTTTTATTAGGAAATCAAGAAAAATAAAATTGATTAAAATTACAATAATTGCTACTGAATTTTCCCCGATAGATACCAATCTGTTCTTCGGTTTGAACGTTCACACATGTTCTGAATAATTACTATCTGAAATGGAGTCTTCTGAAATTATTATTGAAGCGAAGGAATAATAAACCACTGTACAATCATTTGCAGCGTTTTCCAATCCAATTCCGAGTTACGGACTGACGCTGTCGCTGTGAAAAGGGTTTCGTGTAAAAGTTGTCAGCGAGAAACTTGTTCGGAAATGTTGCCAAAAATATTCGCTCCTTGAAATAAAAACAAGTGTCTTGAAGGTACTGTCAGTGTCATCCTTTTTCCCTGTTGTTATTTATTTTTTGCAGAGTTTGCTCATTTCTTATTGCGTCCTCCTCCTTGCGGATTCCACCATGTCGATATTGTGCGATTACCATAAGTCCCATAGAACTGTTGGTAATTGATAGTTTTTGAGACAATCGTAGTCTCATAGTAGTCATTGAGACATAATCATAAATATAGTCTCATAGATTTTTTTTGCGATTTTAAATGGCTAGATTTGGCTGTATCTCAATCAATATTAGGGTTAATGCTGTCAGGATTAATTAACGATTGGAATCTCTTCGAAAATCATTACATTTTCATTTTCTTCTTGTCGCATTCCATATGGATGTGACGAGTGGAGGAAAACGGGCTAATCGTTCTTTCTGATTCACTCGGATTTCCTCCGACAGATGTGATTCGGAGTTCGACGATAACTATTTTTTAAACAATTTTTTCCCTTTTCCTTCTCGTCTCATTTCTTGATGTCCGGGGGTTGTGAGGGGAGAAAAACCTGGGGACTCGTGCTCCGATTCTTTTTTGGCTAGCCGAGCACTTTCGCCCATTCGGGCATCACTTTATGATCAAGTGTCTGTCTGTCCGTGTGTCTGTGGTCAAAAAGTGACATAAATCGCCATGTCTCCCTGAAAAATGAATGACACTTGATGGCATTTTCAGGAAATGTTTTCTCGGTGAGTGAGAAAAATTAGATTTTATTGAATTTCCGATTACACACTGTGCATTCGAGGTGTCACCGTTCGAAGTTATTTCTTCTTTTCCTTATCCTCGCATTTCTTGATGTCCAGGGGTTGTGAGGGGGAGAAAAACCGGGCGACTCATTATCCGATTCTTTTTCGGCTAGCCGAGCACTTTCGCCCATTCGGGCATCTTCCGGGCGACGTGGAGCCATTGAGTCCACAGCTCCTCTAGCTTCTCTAGTTCGGCAGATCGCACAGTATTTTTCACTACGTGAATACCTTTTAAAAGCCACCCGATTTCTATTGTAGAGCTATATTGATCTTATCAAGACTTGGGATTCATCGAGGATAACATTTCAGCGAGTTCAAGGGCTTGAATGCTTAGCACAAAGAAGATAATTCTGTTCTATTTCGACACGTGTCACCGTATGCCCACGAGCTGCATCGCAGCTTCGCCTTCTATTCGTCCTTGAGCTGGGACTCGGCCCCGTCTCGGCGATGCGTCACCCGTCGCCCGCTCTTCAACGCTCGACTGACGTCACAGTTCGCCTCTGCCAATACTGATTCCAAGGAGACGTGATTCGGTTTTTCATCAGCGCATCTCCCATCGGTGGAAAGATTGAAGAAATATAGTATCTCGAACGATCCAATATTTAACATTTCCAGACTTCCTGAAAAGTTAATGTCGTTTTTGGTTTATTATTCCGTTGTACAAGTAGCCCAATCAATATTATAAAATAAAGGAACTCATGAAGGACCGCGATATTATTACATTACAACTGTGATTGAAAAATTAGCCATGGGACCCAAACATAAAAACGCTGCAAATTATTCTACAGTGGTTTATTATTCCTTCGCTTCAATAATGATTTAAGAAGACTATCGGTTATTTGGGAAGATTGAGTAATAGGTGAGTCAAAATAGAAAAAGAGCCGATGCCAAGAAAAGTAGGAATTGAAGACCGTATTTCCGGATAGAAGTGGGAACAGGGAATCGCAGCTGAGACCGTTGTTTGAAACGTGCCAAAAATTCCTCTCAACTTGAAGGCAACAATTTATTAAAAATATTGTATCTTCCGTTTCGGACGAAGACAACTCTCGTTTAGTCTATAAAGAAGTTCCAATCGCTGACGTTTGAACCGCAGTTCCGCAATTAATTTGATGCACAGCGTCTATGCACATTTAAGTGGTCAAGTTCTAAAAATATGAGATTCGGGATATTTCCCAATCGCAGTGAAAATTTGCGTGCAATTTACGAAACCGTGATGGTCGCCTCGTGTCAAAATATATGTACGTGGATTTTCCTAAGTTTTAGAAGCCTTTGAGATGAAGCTTGTTAAGTTTTCAACGTAGATCCGGAAACGAGTCGAGAAAAATTCATAATCGATTGACGATGAAAATCCCGCTTTCCTGTGTTTGCATTTATTGCGATGAGTAACTCGTCCCTTATGAACATACCTGTCAGCGAAATACGAGGAATGGCGAGATAAGATGGTAATAGGTGACGTTGTGTTTCACCACTTCAACGACGCAATGTTGATCAAAACCGTGATTATTCTATTCGATTGGTATTCTTCAAATCTTTGACTAAATTCCTCGTGAATCATTCCTCGTTCAAACGTAATTCTCTTTCTTCCCTTCACGCCAATGCCAGCGAAGCTCGAAATTTCGACCGGTGAAAAAATCGATTTACGGAAAATAATTTCTGTGGCGCTGTTTAAATTTTTTTAACCAAATTTTTTCTATGTACGTGTGTAGGGCGTTCAAATGAAGACTCCTGCATAATTAAACAATTGATTCACACAAATTTTGATCCCGAAAATCACGGATAAAGTCCAATTTTTGAGCTCTCAAAAACCGGATTTTTTCGGACCGCTAGCAGGATTTTTTGAGGAATAAAAAAATCACAAAAATACATCTCGGCAAGATACAACTTTCCTGAAAATTTCAGATTTTTATCTCTGTTGGGAGAAGAGTAAAAAATCGTTAACTGATCGGTTCGAAAAAATCGCAGGGGTAGGTACCCCTAGGATTTTTCGCGGAAAATTTTTGAAATCGATTTTGCTCGAATTCAGCATAATGATAGTTGATGATGTGTATATCAATATGCTTCATGCTTTGTTTCTTTCGCACTCGATTGATGAAAATAAGGTTTAAAGTTGAAAAATGCGATGTTTTCGTGTATAGTCTATTTTCTTCTGAAAGCTGGTTTACTTTTTTTATCTGAATAAATGGCTAATGTAAGGGCATTTTTATCGAAAGAACCAATTATTCCTCGCATTATTCCGTGCTCTCGAAAAAGTTCTCCTAACGAAGATTCAACATAGTCGCCGAGCGCGTTGGAAAACTTGGAACTAATTAAGCCGTGTAATTGGTCGAAGGGAGCCAACTTCTTTCCTAATAGTGGAACGTTGGGCGGCATCGTTTTCCGTAGAAAGCGGCCCGCCCGATCGATAGGTCTCGAGTCAACATCCAACACGATAGTCCTGAATAAGGCAGAACTCGTGTCAGAATTGGCATTGAATCGATGCTCGCTTCCTTCGGTTGGAAGATTCACAATTCGGCCGAATATCAAGTTGAGAAACAATAAAATGAATTATTTACGTTTTCGAAGATTGTATTAGTGATCGATCTATAATTTCGGGTGGAAATCGAAAAAATCTAGAAGAACTTTCGACTTCTTGCACAGTAAAAAAAATAATTTGAATGAAATAAATTCAAATAAAATAAATTGAGTAATTAAAAATAACTTGAATGAAAAATGAGTTAGACGACATTTGTGTAAATCAAATTATGACGAAACAGGTGCATAATGACATTGATTATTTGAAAATCCATCTCCGACTAGCCATCATATTTTCCTGGACAATTAGCTACATTGAGGTATTATTGAACGGTAAACCGAATTATATTTAATCTTCATTGAAAGGAGTAAAAACGCTGCAAATGATTTTACAGTTGTTTATTATTCCTTCAATAATGGTTTAAGAAACTATCCATTTGTGAAAGTAATTATTCCGAACGTTTGTGATCGTTCTCACCGAAAAACATATTGGTAACTATGGGGGAAAACTCCGAGGTAACTTTTGTAATTTTAATCATTATTATTTTATTTATTTCGAAATTGAAGGTTACATTTTTTGCCGAACGATACAGCTGGAGAGAGTTTGACGACCATTCCATCGAGTTTAGTACAATTTTTATAGCTCCAAGAACTCTTGAGTTATAATCTCATGCCAAATTTCTGAAAATCTCCCAAATTCGACACAAAAGCTGCGATAACTCGAGAACCTATAAAGCTATCGACCCCGCAATGGTCTCATTCGATTCAGCGTCCAAAAATCTATAGGATTTGATACCAAAAACACCTTTTTATGAAAAACTTTGTAAAATAAGAACTTTCTCCCCCTCAAAACCCTTCAAAAATACCCTTAAAATTGAGGTAGCGATTTGGCTAAAGAATTGAGCCATTAACAGACCAAAATTGATTTTTGGTGAACATTTCAAGAATTTAGCTTTTATAGTTTCGTCAGAAAAGTGTTGACGGCGGACAGACAGGTTTTTTTTTTATTGGATATTCGGATTCTACATGCCTTGAAACGTGAAACATCACATTTTGATGGGGAGTTAGAAAAAAACAATTCCTGGGCGATTACAATGGTTTTATTATTGATTAATAAACTTTTTTTTTTTTTAATTTTCGCGGAGAAATAACTTATTCTTCATTTACGTCACCTTGGATTCCTATTGCGACTTATTTCCTGTATCCAGCTGTTGAAAGAATATTCGTTGAAATTCAACGGATTCTGCCTGCTCAATAATTCAGGGGATCAAGGACGTTTTTGTTGTCCCAAAGTAAACACCATTGTTCAACCGGACGGTATCGCTTTCCTGTTCTTTCCATGATTCACTTTTGATATGAAACGCCGGCAATTTCTTTCCCTCGTACGATACGGTTTTTCGGTTATATTTCTGACGATTTTCCAATTTTCAAGTCTTCAACCTTAGAAAGTCGCGTTTTCCTATCTTTTGGGGTGATAAGTTTGCCGACATGAAGCAGTTTGTTGAGAGTTTCAAGTTTCTCGTTTTATTAATTTTATTATTTTTATCCCGTTTTTGGTTTATTATAATAAACCATTTTAATCGCCCAAGAAAAAAAGTCTACCCACCTCAAAATTTTATGTTTTCCGTTTCAAGGCACGTTGAATCTGAACATCCAATAAAAAAATCGTCCGCCGCACGTCGACTACATTTTTCTGTGGAAACTGTCAAAGCTAAATTCTTGAAATTTTCACAAAATATCAATCTTGGTCTGACAATAAATAAATAATAATTTGAAAGATAAATTCATGTAATAATATTCATAATATTTGGTTCAATTCTTTAACCAAATACCTTCATTTGAGGGCATTTTTGGCGGGTTTGAGGAGGAAAAAATTCAATTGTCCAACGCTTTTCAGGCAAAAGTGTATTTATATCTATTTCTATAGATTTTTGGACGCTGATTCGAATGACACTATTGCGGGGTCGATAGCTTAATGATTCTCGAGCTATCGCAGCTCTCGTGTAGAATTTTCGGAGGTATAAAAATCTTTCTATAATCGTTGGAATGCTCGTCACACTCTCTAAAGTTGTATCGTTAAGAGAATAATTTAGCTCTTAATTTGAAAATTAAGAAAAATAAAAATAACTGAAATTACATTAGTTGCTAGGGAGTTTTCCCCTATAGTTACCAATCGGTTTTTATTCTGCAGTCGTGAATCAGGGTTAGGGTCCAACGTATTAAAACGTCTCTTTCGTCGAGCTTTCGGATATTATATTTCCTTCTTCAGAGTTTAGAAACTGCTCTACAGCGCCAACCAATGGTAATATTGGATATTGTTGTATAACTAGTAAAAAAAAAGAAGAAATCCAGGAGTGATAGGACTAAAATAGAGTGTTATTTTAGTTTTTTGACTATAGTTATATTTAAATGGTTTCTAGAAATTCGTTAGGAATGAGTGCAATGAAAAATTTTAACGTTAGTTTGCTATAAGCAACTTTCTGCAACAACAAAAAATGGGCACTACTACAATTCCCAACATTGACCATTGGATTGTACTGTAGAGCAGTTTCTAAGCCCTGAAGAAGGAAATATAATAGCCGAAAGCTCGTCGAACGAGACGTTTTATTTCGTTGACCCTTCCTCTGATTCACAACTGCAGAATACATAACATGGGTCGATCATCCATCTTTATTAGACTGTTTTAGGCGGAAACGTTCGAAGAAGTTATTATCTCAAATGGATGGTCTTCTTACATCATTATTGAAGCGAAGCAATTATAAACTACTGTACAATCATTTGCAGCGTTTTTATTATCGGATGGCAATTGAGGATTCGTCACTCCGGCAGACGTTCTCGTTTTATTACACAGGGAGCAACTCGGAGTTAACTAGAAGGTAATTCGAGTCGCTAATTCCTCTTCAGCGCTTTGCAAATTCGTCGCGGAAATCACAAGGTATTTCCCACGACGATAACACATCTCGTGACGCCTTTCACACGCTTAGTCTCCTACGGTTATGAAATCGCGCGTCATTAGAGTGCAGTGAAAAGCGGAGAATGGTGAAAGTTTGGTCGCTCAATCCTGAACGTCATGTTACGCGAGAAATTTCTTTGTTAATAATTCCTAGTGGATGGCGGGTTTTCGCGACCATTAGACTTGACTGAGTAACCAAAACTCACGGTTTAAAAAAAAAAAAAAAAAAAAAACGCGAAATTAATGTTCTAAAGCTCTCCAGTACTAATTTGAACAGAGTTTCGTTGAATTGGCCATACCTCTCTCTATTGATGCGTTCTAATTTTGATCGTGTTTTCTGTAAGCCTCTAATTGATTCTTTGAGAGAGAAAAAAAATTATTCTCCGAACATAATCATCTTTCCTCGTCTCAATTTCAATTCTTCGGTGGCCTCTAAAATGGTCTTTGCTCCCCAGAGCTATCAAGAGGCTAACGACTCGCCGCAATTTGACTTGGAGCACATGGTGCCAAAAAACTAGTTCTATTTGCGATGTACGCGCGGCCGTCGTCATCCGAAGGCTACGCAACTGACGGGCCCGAGCTATTTATTGCCCGTTCGAATTCCAAGTGCGCATTTTTATTGATCGCCGGCTTTGTTATTGTATCGGTTCAGTTTTGACAATTCGCAACTGCGAATTTCTTCGAGCTCTTTCGCAAATTGGAAACATATTTGAGCGTTGTTTGCTCCATCGGTCTTCATCAGTCGCTATCAATGTCAGTTTGTTTGCTTAGGGCTTTTACTAGGTTTAGCACAAGATGTACTTTTCTATACGAATAAGGCATCCGTGATGTCGTAATAATTTCGCCTCTTTTTTGTCTGTTACAGAAGTTGAGTTGAGAGGAAGATTTTGTGTTGGTCCAGTCCAGATCCACAACGGAAGGGCCTACGGGAGCAGGGGGGGCTTCTCCTGTCAACGGAGGAAGGTAAATCAATTACCGACTGAACTCGTATTATTGAACTATTATAATTCGACAAGCCGATAATATGATTTTCCACCCTTTGACCCCTCAAAACTATAAAATTGAGCTAGCGATTAGGCTTAAGATTTTTGGTTTATTATTCGATAATAAACCATTGTAATCGCCAAGAAAAAACATTTCTAACCTCCCCTCAAAATTTGATGTTTTACGTTTCAAAGCATGTAGAATCCGAATATCCAATGAAGAAAAATTCTGTCTGTCCGCCGTCAACACTTTTCCGGCCAAACTATAATAGCTAAGGTCTTGAAATTTTCATCAAAAATCAATCTCGGTCCTACGACGGCTCAATTCTTGAACCAAATTGCTAGCTCAATTTTAAGGGTATTTTTGGGGGGTTTTCAGGGGGAGAAAATTCGTCTTTTCAAGGTTTTTCATAAATATGTGTATTTAGTATCAATTTCTATAGATTTTTGGACGCTGAATCGAATGAGACCATCGCAGGGTTGATAGATTTATTGGTTCTTGAGTTATCGCAGCATTTATGCCGAATTTGGGAGATTTTCAGAAATGAGGTTATAACTCGAGAGTTCTTGGAGCTATAAAAATCGTTCCATACTCGTCGAACACTCTCTTCAACTAGGAAAAAAATTCCGATTTTAATATGGAAATTAAGAAAAATAAAAATGATTAAAATTACAAT